>OX377206.1:55086993-55643563 GCA_947396885.1 Heligmosomoides polygyrus polygyrus
TAATGTCAAAGGTTGGAGTTTCACGGTTATGAAATGGAAGGCTTGCAGAGTTGAAGCATAGGAGTTTGAGTTGGCTTCATCATTTTGGCCTTAGGGTTAAGGTCTCCACTATCCACTACTGGTCTTACATATGTTTTATATGCGTGCACTAAAAATGTTTATCGTCTATTCCAAGACATCTGAATATAAGGTACGTGAACTGCAACGCTTACCTAGCAGAGCACTCCGACCCTCCCAATCTCTAAGAAAGTACATCCTATCATGACCTGACAACTACGTTCTGAAAGTTAATTCTGTATCCATTTACACAGTAAGGAGTGGAAGTTCAGATGTTCAGGGTTCTGCATAAGTCTAGAACGGTCGACCCTATCGAGTGCTTTAGAAAAAATCGAAGTAAATTACATCACATGCATCAATGTACATGGACATGTACATTATCAAAATAAATTACATCACATACTACATAATACTATGCGATACCCGCTGCCCGCATGTTGCGTGGGTTACTCGGTCGAAATCAGAAATAAATCAAAATTGGTAGTTGCAACCTACTCAGTGAAAATAGTCTGCATGATCTGGGCTTCATCTTAGACAAAAAACAGCTTTCAGAGCATTGCGAGACGATTGCAAAGAAAGCTGAAAGAGTTATATACAACATTTTAGAGCGTTGTCTACAAATTCAAAAACTCACTTGCTTCTTGCATACAAATCATATGTTCGCCCAATATTAGAGGCTTGAACCCGTTCAGAATAGCTACGCTAGAAAGCTATGGTTACGCTTAAATGGCTATGAGTACACCTCCATTCCATTAGGGCCTGATCGTAATTAAATATTTGAGCTGGAATCGCTTGAGCTTTACACAGTCCACCATTCTACCACAAGGGGTTGTAAAACTAGAATTCATTATCCTACGGCCAAGAGTTGTGTTCGTGCTTCCTTTTTTACTCAAAGGGCGGGTTCTGAATTCTTGATGCTTACCAAAAAACATACTTTGCCATCTTCGTTAAACCAATATAAAAAGCTCGTTGATAGTTATCTTAAGACTCGTTAATTCACCGTTTCTTGTATTTTTGTTTATTACCAATGTGTTGTCTGTTCACTTCTAATGTGTTGTCTTAATGGTGTTTGTTTCGTCGCGTGTTGTGATACATGTATAGATAAATAAATAAATAATAAACGAGAACATTAATAAGTAGGCGACAGAACAGAACAGAAGTGTATATAACGTGACACAATAGCGGGTGCAATCCCTCCTAATCAGGTGGGGGGGGGGGCAGTCCATTACGAATTGTTGATGGTAGCTACGCTTCAATACATACAACATGCAATACAACATATGAATGCCTTAACTTACCTGATCCCCTCCCTCCGAGCGTTACGCTGAAACATTAAAATGATTTCATTATGGGACTATGCCCGGTGCAGGGGAAGCACTATGCACGACATCACGGTTGTGATCTAACACTTTTGTTTGCTTTGAAAAGAAATCGCAAACCGCTATGCACTAATTGATTAAGGTAATAACGTTGCTTTAACGTGTTTTCGTGGTTTTATAGTATTGTAATTGTAACAAGTTTCTGTTCAATTCTATGTGTTTTCATTACTCCCTCCCTCCGACTAGGAAAGCAATTTAGAAAGCTGATTTTGGCATTGGAAGGACAGCAATTGATAATGTAAGCATATTTATATATACTTATATGTTGTGGTGCATGTTGCATTTATTTAGAAATCGAAATGGACTCTCCCCCCCCCCCCGACCGGGATTGCACCCAATAGCGTTTTAATAGACCTCACAGCAAATCCAATATCCAGTTCCAAATATATCCTGACATCTTTCGTCACTCCTCGGCCCTCCCTTCACACGCAGTGGAAAACAGGTGATAATTTTTCCATGCTTCCTGCATGGCTACGTAGGAAGCACATCCCGTTAGGCCTGAGTTATACTCCCGCGGGAGCATCCGCGGAAGGGCGGGAATCGCGCCGAGACCCCTCGTTTGGCCAATCGCCGCGCCTCGCCACGCCCGCCTCCGCCGTGCACCATTGGTCCGCGGACGTTCCGCGGATGCTCCCGCGGGAGTATAACAGATGCCTTAGGCCCCGTTTATACTTCCATCGCCGGGCGACGTGATTCCAACGGCGCGATGCGTCCAATCGCGTCACGCTGTTTCGCACGGCGATGGACACTCCGAACGAGCCGGCGACGCGATCCGCGATTACGCACCATTGCGTACTTGCACACACGCAACTATGCACACATTTGCGGGTCCACGTCTGTTTACTCTTTTTTCTCCGTATTTTTCTCTCTCTCGCTGTAGGTTTTGTTCTGTGGTCGTTGCTGACTTGTTCACCTTGCTTTTCTTATGTCCTTAACCATGGTTGCTCCGTTTCAGGTCGCCGGCTTTCATCTTCAAGGGAGCCAAGAACACTTTTCGCATGAGGTGAGTGTCTCTCGCATTTTAAATGTCGGCTAGTGTTTAATTTTTCGTTCTCGATGTATGCCTTTTTTCGTGCTTGCTATGAACTCATCTCTATCCGTCTTACAATTTCCTCTTTATCCTCATTATATTATATTATGTATTACCTTATACCATTATATTATTAATAGCATTTTTACCATTAGTTTTATGATCATATCATTTTTCTTTATAGCATAATATTTTCAGATCAGTTCGCCGCTATGGTTTGTACTGTCCAGCTGTTTCGACGGACTTTACCTATTCCCTTCGCCTTGATTCCCCTCCGCTCCTCATTCCCCCCCCCCCCATCCCTCATTCCCCTTCACCCATTCTCTGCTATCCCCTACCATTGCCCTATCCAATCAATTATTCCGTCCAATATTCACTGTTGCTATTCTGCTTATTTCTTCTCGCTGCTGCAGGTTCTGTCCAGGTACGTTTTATGGTATTTCCACTCGCCCATTGCAGTTGCCTGGTATGAGGTGGACTTGTGGCAGAACTTGTGAAGATTCTCGCCATGTCCTCCTTATACTGGCTCACATTGCAGTCTGTTTACTGCTTACTGAGTAGTGGTTTCGACACTGGATGATGTCGACATCTGACGAGGAAGGTCAAAGAGGTCACCGTGGAGTTTCTCAAAACGACCTATACAGGGTTGTAGGGCGTTGTCTGGGAAGCACCATAGTGGTTTCCAAATTTCCTGCGGACCTCCGGGTAGGTCAAAAATGGCAAAAAACTGTACCGCTTCAGTGCGGGCCGATAACGCAAAACTGACGCCTGAAATACCCTTGTCGTGCCCACAAATCGTCCTGCAAAAGGTTTGGAGCTTCAATCATTGCTAGAACCTAGGAATTGATTAATTCCTAATTGAAGCGAGACGGCGCATTCACGGGAGGCGCGCGCCACTAGGGTTCCAGCGACTGGATGGCGGAGTGGTTAGCGTTGCGGACTTGCGGGAGGGAAGTCGACGGTTCGATTCCGGCGGTGTGGTTTCTGCATTGCTGGGCGCACATCTTGCGTTTTTGCCACCGTAAAGTGCTTTTATGTCACCACTAGGTGTCATATTCGATTTCCAACCCTGATTTCAACCTTCTGTGATACGATTTGACTTCAAAACACAAGTCACGCTAATTAATATGCGATAAACTGCTTAACAGCTGTGGTAACGTTCTATAAAACACGCGAAGCAAAGCAGCTTCTGACACCACCAACAGCGGATAAATGCCAAGGAGAGCAGCCGGAAGCTTCCTGCCAGGACGTGCCGACAGGCAATTCATCGAAGGCGTAGTCTGCCGGTGTAGAGAAGTGCCCCGGATGCGTGTCCACATATCCAGCTGCCACCCACGCGTACGCAAAGCACCTTCGAAAACTGGAGCGCAGAATTACCTATACGTCTGACTGACCACCTGCCAGGACGGGTGCCTTGAAAATTGCCTTAAAAATTTAAGCATCAAGTGAGCTGTTCCGAAGCGATTCATGATTAACTTCAAAAATATTGTCTCTTGAGAAGCAGTTGAAATCCGGACGGAAGTGGAGCACATGTTCATGAGTTCGCCGGATGAACCGTTTGAAAAGCCAGAAGGAGTATACATCGAGAGGCTGGTAAAGGCTCGTCGCTCCTGGCGGTATTGTCATCAGCTTGAGATCTTTTCCAGCAGGCACCTCGGGAACGAGGTTCTCGTGACCCCTGAACCCATGCTAGCTGTCAAGGAGGACAATGGTTAGGGGTGCTGCCGAAGAGCCAACCGCGCATTCTCGAAAGAAACGCGGGACTTGTTGCTTCGTCATGATGTGGCTCGTTCCCGCCACTATAAGAAGGTTTGGTGCCGACCAGTGCATTGAGAAAACGATCCACTAGCCTCCTGCAAAGTCAAAAAGAGCTTGTCTCCAAGTCCGCCGTCGGCGTATAGCATTGGAACAGCAGTGTACGAATGGGTCAGTGACGACAGGGATTGCACAACACGAGACACTTGCTTCATTCCAATAGATGCCAGCTTGAGTAGGCGAGCAGCGTATGCTTACATGTAGCGCGCGTGGGTGGCAGCTGGATATGTGAACATGCATCTGGGGCACTTCTCTACACCGGCGGACTACGCCTTCGATGAAGTGCCTGTCGACACGTCCTGGCAGGAAGCTTCCGGCTGCTCCTCCTTGGCATTTATCCGCTGCTGCTGGTGTCAGAAGCTGCTTTGCTTCGCGTGATTTATAGAACGTTACCAGAACTGTTAAACAGTTTATTGCATATTCATTAGCGTGACTTGTGTTTTGAAGTCAAATCGTATCACAGAAGGTTGAAATCAGGGTTGGAAATCGAATATGACACCTAGTGGTGACAGAAAAGCACTTTACGGTGGCAAAAACGCAAGATGTGCGCCCAGCAATGGAGAAACCACACCGCCGGAACCAACCGTCGACTTCCCTCCCGCAAGTCCGCCACGCTATCCACTCCGCCATCCAGTCGCTGGAACCCTAGTGGCGCGCGCCTCCCGTGAATGCGCCGTCTCGCTTCAATTAGGAATTAATCAATTCCTAGGTTCTAGCAATGATTGAGGCTCCAAACCTTTTGCAGGACTATTTGTGGGCACGACAAGTGTATTCCAGTCGTTAGTTTTGCGTTATCGGCCCGCACTGAAGCGGTACAGTTTTTTGCCATTTTTGACCTACCCAGAGGTCCGCAGGAAATTTGGAAACCACTATGGTGCTTCCCAGACAACGCCCTACAACCCAATATAGGTCGCTTTGAGAAACTCCACGGTGACCTCTTTGACCTTCCTCGTGAGAGTCATGGCTGGGAAGGTGATGAAATCTGGGAGTCATGAGTTACGGATGGTGAAATCTGGGAGTCATGGGTTGGGATGCTATCTCATTTCACTAGTGCAGAGTCATTCGTCTTTCGTCCCGCCGCAGACATGTCGAGGTATGTTTGATAATCCATTGCAGTTGCCTTCTTGTCGCCTGAGTCTTTTTCGCCTCATAAGTCGCTGGGAAGAGATCTTAGAGGGTCTGTTATATTTTTTTTAGGAGCGTGTCTTTTTATGGGCAGTTTTTCGCCAATGCGTTAAAGATTCAGTGCGCTATTTGTCGCTTCAAAGGGTCTGTCTTACTTCATTTCTCTGTCAGGGGTCATGCCTTTAATACGTTTGATGGAAAACTCTTTTGTTTATAGGATGAGCCGTTGTGTTCATGTGATTGCTAAGTGCGTCAAGATAGCTTTGCTGGCCTCTATTGGGGGTTCTCGTCGTGTGCGTCCCTATATACGAAGTGCACACGAGTTAAGAGTGCATACAAGGTTCCTAACATTCGACGACTATCTCACATCGTTGAATGGAGATAGCTTCCACACCTACACGAGGACCACTGTCGAGGAGTTCGAAAACATTCTGGCACGGCTCGCACCTAGAATATCACACATGGCACGCCACAGGGCGCCTATTTCGCCACGCCATCGGCTGGCCATCCTATTGCAGTATGTTTTTTAGTCTGGTGTCTTTGTTTGGATGGCAGATTTATCAAAGTTTGCTGACTTACAGTTATCTTGGGCACGGTATGAGTTCCACATGCCTTGCCCAACACACAAGAACTGGAAAAACAACGGTGGCCGAAATCGTCTACGAAGTCTGTTCTGCACTCATCCAAGGCAGTTTAACACTATTTAAAGCATCGCAACCTCCTGTTTTAGGTTTTCTATTTTTCAGAATTTTCGGACGATGTCTTGGCGCTGCCAAATCGTCAAACATGGGCCGAGAGTGCACGTGGATTCGCTCAGTGAGGGTATCCGCGTGGAGTTGCAGCACTAAACGGCAAACATTTTCGCTGCGCTGTATGTTTTAGTTACAGCCTTAAACATTGTTTGGTATACTTTGCTCCCTTTTCAGAGCCCCCAGAAGTCCCGCAGTTCTTATTACAACTTCAAGGGGTACTTCTCCGTTGTGCTGCTTGCTTTGGTATCCAGCTCAGGAGCATTTCTTATGGTAGATTGTGGTGGGAAGCGAAGGGTCAGCGATTCAAGTACTATTGAATCATGGCTTTAGAATCATTTGGACTCCCGAATTTCGCCATCTCCCATCCCGTGACTCCCAGATTGCACCATCTTCCAACCCGTGACTCCCAGATTTCATCACCTCCCCACCCATGACTCTCAGATGTCAACAACATCCAATGTCGAAACCACTGGCACGAAACAGTCAACAGTCTGCAATGTGAGCCAGTATAAGGAAGACATGGGCGAGAATCTTCTTGAGTTCTGCCGCAAGTCAACCTCATACCAGACAACTGCAATGGACAGATGGAAATACCATAAAACGTACCTGGACGTAAGCTGCAGCAGCAAAAGCAGAATAGCAACAGTGAATATTGGACGGCATAGCAGATTGGGAAGGACAGTAGTAGGGAATAGCAAATAATGGGCTGAATGGAATAATGGATGGGGAGGAGGGGCGGGGAATAGAGGCGAAGGGAATACAGGTGAAGTCCGTCGAAACAGCTGGACAGTACAAGCCTTAACTGATTTGAAAATGTTAAGATATGAAGGGAAAGGATATAACAGCAAAAATAGTGCTATTAATAATGTAATGGTATAATAATACATAATAATACATAATACATAATAATACATAATACATGATAATAATATATAATCTAATATTATGACGATGAAGATAAAAGTAAGGCAAATTTACATGAGGCTGCGAATGGATGGCTGGGAAGAGAACATGTATGCAATGGTTTACCTTAACCCAAATATATACACTTCAGAAAATGAGGGCGGGATGCGCGCCAAGGTTATGCGCTACTCAGGGACACGCCTCTGGCACTCTCGAGGCATCGGTGATCCTAAAGGTCATCGGACGGATACGCCTCTAGCGCTCACGAGCCATGGCTGATCCTAAAGGTCAGCAATGGATCGTGGATACGCCAGAGGAAATTCGTATCGGAAGGGATAGGGGTGTGGATGACTACTAACATCAATAAATAATAACAACACTAATAAATAAAAAGGCAGAACACAATCACGATAGAAAACAGTGTAAATAAACACGAGAAAATAACGCAAATAGAAGAGACACTCACCTTGTGGGCGAAATTGTGGCGAAATCATTCATTTCTGTGGTGTTCTACTGCGCGGTTGACGTCACTGCTCTTTGTTAAAGAAAATGGCAAAACAGTCACCTGTTAAGAAGAATGGTGGAACTGACCTGAAAGAATCTATGCCACTGTGGGCGTGTAAGTTAATTGACCGCTTTGATGTTTACTCATCGCAAATGCAGCACACTATCACCGACATGCTAGATAAGTTCTTCGGACAAATACAAAGTATCACTGATACTCAAAAGCTGATACTAGAACGCTTATCTGAGATAGAGAAAAAAATTGCTGATTCACAACCATCAGTAACTTCGCAAAAAAGTATTCTCTACTCAAGTATGGTAAAACTAAGGAATGACAATCAGAAGCTCGAAGAAAAGGCCAGAATGATTGCGTGGATAGGTATCGGTGAACAGGCTAACGAAGAGGCGACCAACCGATTTGATCAGGAGATCTTAAAGGAAGTTATTCATACGTCAGGTGATGACGATTTAAGACGCGAATTTGAACAAGGGCAAATTACTCTTCGTCGTTATCCTGTCGGCAAACCTCGCTCTCCTGGAGATCGTGGCCGTATTATTAAGATATCGTTACCTAATCAGACGCTTAGAGACTCATTGCTTGCCTACATGCGTAACGGTCGCCAAAGTCTTACAAAAAAATTCGTACATTCTTTCGCACGTCGCGATTGTACCGAAGAGGAAATTAAACTGGACCGATCACTACGCAAGGAAGCAGGTAGTCTCAATACTCAAGCAGGTAAGCTAATGTATATTGTCCGGGACTTCGATTTAATCAAGCTTAAAGTTCCGCGCGAATTACCTCGTCGTACTATAACCAACTCACATTCGTTGAGATTCAATGAAACATCAAAACCAACTGCTTTACCCAAGACACGAGAAACGACTGCTATCAACCTTCATAACCTTCCATAGGAAAATGATTCCACCAACGGCACCTATTCGTCATCAATTCCGTCTTTAGCCCCTATTCAGCATCAGATGCAATCAGGTTTTTTGAACAATATTTTCCTTTTTAATGCTCGATCAATCTGCAACAAAATTCCTGATCTTCATTATTTTCTTACATGTCAGAATCCATCCGTAATCTTCATTACAGAGACATGGCTTAAACCGGACATAATGCATGATGCTACTCTTTCACCTCCTCGGTCAAGTTATGAAATCTATCGATGCGATAGAGCCGGTAGTGTATCAGGCGGCGGAGTATTGGCTATGGTTCGCTGTGACATATCACATCATTTTATTTCTTCGCAAAACTTCTCTGTTTACTGCCAGTGTTTGACTATTTGCTTTCATACGTCGCCTCTTCCAACATACGTAACGCTAGTGTATCGTAGCCCTATCTGTGATAGATCGTCGTTCTATGGTGCTCTTCGTGAGATTTCGGAATTTCTAAAAGAAAGGACTAATTCTATCATCTTAGGAGATTTCAATTTTCCAATGATTAAATGGCAGGATACTAGCTCAACTCTGCTGCATGGGTCTGCACGGGAATTTTATCAATTTTGTGAAAGCAATATGCTGACTCAACTCGTTAATTTGCCTACTCACAGTTTTAACATACTGGATCTTGTATTGACAAACAATACAGATCTTGTTCAAAACATCACAATTCTAGCCCCATTTTCAACTTCTGACCATAGAGCAATTTCTTTTACGCTTAATTCCTGCAAAGTAAAGCCTAGGTCTGCCTCCATTTACCTCGACTACGTAAACGCTGATTATAATGCTATCTGTGAGAAACTTACAACAATGAATTGGAGAGGACTTCTAGCAAACTGCAATACTACAGATGAATGCTATGACGTTTACGTACAACAGTGTAATAAGTTGATAAATCAATATGTTCCAGTTAAGTTGTTGAAAGAACCAACTCAAATTTGTTATCCAAAAAGCATTCGCAAGCTTCATGCTAAAGTATCTAGGTTATATCAAGCACGATTTGTAGTGGGTCTTCAAAAATACCAACGCTATTCGAGAAAACTGAAACGTGAGTTGGCACAACTTAGCTTGACATATGAAGATAAAATTTCTCGATGCCGAAACAATGGGTTGTTTTATAAGTTCGTTAATAAAAGGCTTTGTCAATCTAAAGGTATAGGGACTATTTACAACTCCGCTGGTGAAATATGCACATCTGAAGAAGAAAAGGCAAAAACATTTGCTTCCTTTTTCAAATCTGTCTATAAAAGACATGATACCAATGAGATTACTTGTCAAACTTACACACAATCTAGTTTAGCTTTTATAGACATAAACAGTGAGAATATTTATAGAACACTGGAAAAACTTCCGGCAAGTAATTCGACTTCACCTGATAATATCCCTTACATTTTTCTTAAGAAAGCAGCACTGGGTCTTACCCCGGTTCTTACTCTCCTCTTCAATAGGTTTCTACTCCACGGAGAGGTACCTTCATTGTGGCGGGTTAGTTTTGTTAAACCTGTGTTTAAAAAAGGAAATAAAACAGATGTGAAGAACTATAGGCCGGTATGCCTTACATCTTCGACTAGCAAAGTTTTAGAGCGAATATTATGTAAACAGCTCCACAACTACCTATCATCTAATCAGTTGGTTACAAAGTTTCAACATGGATTTTTGCGAGGAAGATCAACTCTCACAGCTCTTGTCAACACGATACCGATATGGCAGAAAGTGCTTGACTCTTGACTGGATACGTTAGCGTGTGTTATATTGATTATGCTAAAGCATTTGACTCAATTCCTCTTCATCTTTTGAGTAAAAAACTTCAATCGTACGGAATACACGGCTGTCTCTTAAAGTTTCTGCAATCTTTTTTGTGCAAGAGAATCCAAAAAGTTATAGTTAACGGTGCTTTTTCTGAGAGCTACGAAACACCTAGTGGTGTTCCACAAGGAACTTGCCTTGGTCCGCTAATGTTTCTACTTTACATTAATGATATGCCAAACAGTTTACCTGACGGAGTTCACTGTACTATTTATGCTGATGATTCTAAACTATATTCCATCAACAATTACAAAATTCTCCAACAGGCGTTAGATTCTATAATGGCTTGGTCCACAGAATGGCTTCTGGATATCTCATTAGAGAAAACCGCAATTATGCTTATTGGACAACATCATCCAAAAAATTGTGACTTCCACTTAGGTAATTACAAACTTCAAATAACAAACTCTATACGTGACTTGGGTGTTGTATACTCTAATAAGCTATCGTTTGATGAATATATTGAAAAAATAGTTGCTACTGCTTCTGCTAAATCGAACTGCATACTAAGAGCCTTCCAAACTCGCGACATGGCTACATTACTTAGGCTTTTTTATATCTATGTAAGGCCTCTACTTGAGTATTGTACACCTTTATGGTCACCAACAAAGCAAAGTGCTATTAGTAAGATAGAAAACGTTCAAAAAAGATTTACAAAACAAGTGTTCGTCAGAAATGGATTATTCGATGTTCCGTACACCTGTTCATCAGGACTTGAGACGCTAAACCGTCGCTAAGGAACTTTCCTTAGCCATTGCCCCATCATAAAGGCGTCACTGACTAAGTTTATCACCTTCAACTAGACCTTTCAGGTGCCTAAATACCATCATTAGGCTCAACTCCATCATTAGGCGCTACTAACTAAGTAATTCCATCCCAAGACGTGCTTAACACGTCTTAAGGCGCCACTTCAAAGGGTTCGCTGCGATTACGCGCACTCGCCTGCTCGTGCTAACAACATCGCGCCTGGTTCGGACCAGCGGCTGCCTCACGCCCATTGCCGCGGTCCGCTAACCTAACCCTTAGCCCCTAAGCGGCTCAGTCAGCAGGCTAGGATCACTCAATACATGTGTCGTTGACCTTTTACTCGTGCTCGCTTCGCGTCCCGCGCTTATAGTGGGATTGACGCCCTCTTAGCGAGTCGTCCGACGGCGCATGCCATCGCCAGCTGACCCCTTCGGTCCGTTTCCGGCTCTACGCCGGCTCAGCCGTTGCGCAAGGGCGCTAACACGCGCCGCGCTTAGCGCAAGTAGCCGTAAGAGGCTGGCCCTAGCGCGAATTACCGTATAGCGCCGCTTCGGACTGTCTGCGAATCACTTCTGGACTATTCTTAGCCCAGATTGGGCATCGTCGACTATTCTTTCTCATCATCCGACTATTCGATCTCATTTTCGACCTACTCTCGTCACTTTGGCACCGTAACCGCTCTACACACCATCCGCGGGAGACGTCATCGACTCAATACAGGTAAGTCCTCTTCTCTTAGTAACTTAAGACGTGTGATTGCGCTAGGTTTCTGTATGTTTTTGCCCTAGAAGCGCCCTTAAGGCGCAAGCGACTACTCCGTTTGGATTTTTTTGTATTTCATTCACTTTTTACTTAATCCATTCGTGTTTTCCACTCGTCATTTTCCTCCTAGTTTCTTTCACCATCATCCTTATCTCCTTTGTTCTCTGTCTTCACCATACTCTTCTCGCGCGCTCTGTCCTCATGCCCGCTTAGCGAGTCCCATCCTTCTCATCCTTATTCCTCTTAGGGACTCGCGAGAAAAAATAATCACACATCGCCAAATTTCGTTCCCCTTTTACATCTCCACCCTATTATATACTTACTATTTACTTTTCAATTAATTTCTTTCCAATCTAATTTACATCGCTAGTGGTGTCTTAAGGCATCACTACCATACATATATTCCTTCTTTTAGTATATATTTTCTGTATAACTTTATACCTTTAAAGCTAATTTGCTCTTAAGGCATATTTTTATCTTTACTCTCCCTTTTTTTTTAGTAAATCGCACCGTGCATTTCGCTCCACACGGCCGATACAAATCTCTTCTTCTTCTATAAGCCTATATTTTCATTCAGTTATATTTTTACGCTTACTATATTACGTTGTACTATTTAGTCTCTTCATACTTCCGTTTTTTCTTAAAACATTCGTTTTCTAAGGCGAAAACGAGCCACTTTGCGAACTCAGTTTTCTCTTAGAAAACGACCTTTTAGCCTCCGTCTCTTTATCTCCCCAAACACTATATAATCTAAATAAACTTAAAACATACACACCTTTATACTTCCTTTGTCACTTCTCTTTTCTATTTGTCTTCCGTCCAATTACCCTTTTATATATCCGCTTTATTTTGTACATTTTCCATTTTGTAGACTTTTCTCTCACTTCTATATTCTTTATATTAATTTCCATTTCACTTCCTCCCACATTACTGTCATTCCTTAATAATAGTCCGTTCTCCTCTCATTTCGCGCGCTGCTTCTTTCTCATTTCAATTCCTATCTATTCTATTTCAGACACATTTGTCTTCCTCATGTCATCATTCGTGCTGCTGCTGTAGCTGTTCGGCCACGGTCGACCAACATCGTCGTCTTCCGACTCCCCTTAGTGGAGACGATGGACGCCGCGCGCGCTGCCAGCATACCCTTAACCAGTCCGATTGCTGTCATCATCATTGCGCTTCTGGTCATCATCAGCACTCCCCTCAACAGTCTGGCACTCGGGACCCTTGGCGCACACACCGTGCAACATCGCCGCTTCGCAGCATCTCTCCACCATCTCGACGTCGCCATCTTAGCCCGTGGATTTCACCTCCACGTGAGCACGCGGCGCGGTACGAGGCTCTATTCCGGCCTCGTCAACGCGACCCATGGCACGTCGAGCCTTATACTTTCGACCCCTCTTCTCTTAACTCTCTAACTCCACCTTCTTCCTCTCAGCCCTCATCTTCTACCCTTAACACCTCTCCTCCTCTACAATCTCACCCACTCTTTCCTAATCGCACTGGTCCGCCTCTCTATTTCGGTCGCCCCCGCACATTCCCCAAAAAGCCTTCTCATTTCTCTCCTCGCCGCGCTCGCCCTTCTCGTAGACCTACTATTTTTCATTCTCCTCCTCCTCTGGTAGACACACCCACTCACTCTCTATCTCCTTCTCCTACTCCTACACCTCCTCCTCCTCCATCTCAACCCTCTTTTTTCGCATACCGCCCATCTACAACTACATCCGCGTTAACGCAACGCCGCCGCCTTAGGGCGCGACGCCGCTTAAACGCGTCTGCTTCAGCAACATCTTCGCTCGCGCACGCTCATCATCCACCGCCTACTCAGCCGCCCCTTAGCGCGTCCACGTCACAACAGTCGCAGTCGTCCTCAGGCTTAACGCCTGAAGTGGTACGCGCGCTGTTCCGTGCACGTAGTCCGCTCATCAGGCGACCGGTCCCTATGGAGGCCGGGCTTGAGCTGTTCAACGCTCTTAGCACGTCGCCGTTTGGACCGCTCGATGGCATGCCGTTAGCAGAACAGCACCAATTCTTGGATATACGGCTAGACCGTCCAAGGAGCCCACCAACACGCGTTCTGCCATGGTCGTCGAGCTACATCCGGAATCCATCGGCATCGCTAGCCTGGGGTCCGCTACGTCATCGGCACATCAGCACGCAGACCACACCACCTCCGTCTGCACCTCCGCGCGAGCCGTATCAGCCACACATTAATATGTGTCCGCCGTCACCGCCGCTTCCGACCCTGCCCTTGGAGCAGCCATCCTCCACGAACAATTCGGCTAGCAGGGAAGGATTCTGGTGGAACCCCACCAGCCGGCGTGAGACGCGACGCCAAGCGGCTCATACAGCGCATGCTCCAGACCAGCAGGCTTTCTTAGAGCCTGCTGATCACCACGCTAGCAGGCCGGCACGCCGTGCAACACCATCGCCTACGCCGTCACCACCAGCGCCAAGGCCAGCAACACCAGTCCCTCAGGCACGCGCACGCAGTCCAGCCGTACCAGCATCTCTCGTTCGCCGGTCTATGTACGACCCAACACCCTTAGTCCAATCAACACCGCCTCCGGCCTTAGAATGTTGGTTCTGCCGCGAGAACCACTTCTCGTCATCTTGCCGGAATGTGCCGCGGATCAGCGACCGCATATATATTCATATGAGAAATGCACGCTGTTTCCGCTGTGGAGGACACCACTTAGACCATGAGTGCGAACAACCTCCTAAAAAATGCCTCGGGTGCGGCTTGGACGACCACCATATCGCGTTTTGCGCGCATAACCGCCAGGCAATACGGGACCTTAGCAATGAGCGCTGGCTAAGGCACATGCGTAGGGCACGCCGCAGAGCGTTCATCGCTCGCCGCCTTAAGGAGGAAGAAGAAGCCTGGAAAACGACATCTACTGAACATCGATATGGTATGTTTCCTCTCCTCTCTATACTTTTTTCTTTCCTTTTCCATTCTTCTCTTTTATTCTTGTCATGCTTTATACTTCTTATAACCTTTATACATTACTCTCATATACACATCTTTTCTTATTTCAATATCTTTATTATACAACCAATATATTATTTCTATCAATACTTTCAACTTTAAAGCAGTTCTCCCCAGCCTTGTGTTCAGGTCTGGTTGTGTCGTCCGTGCCTTGCGTTCGATCGCCGTGCTCGCCTTACCGCGTCGAGTCGCCATCCGCCTTAACGCCTGCCGACGACATCGCCGCCCTGTACATAGCTGTATATATTGTCAACATCAACACCGTCAACAACAACATTACCTTCATCTCCACGTCCATCGTAGTCGTCCATAGTCCGTCCATCGTAGTTCTTCCATCGTAACCTTCAATATCACTTTACCCACTTCACTTAACCCATCACCTCAACCATATACTATCCGATCTCCCTTCCATCTCATTGAAGCTTTAACCCGGTTTTTCTTTTGTGTATTTTTGTCATGTTTTTACTTAGCTAGTTATTCTCATTTATCATGTATCTTTAACTCGTAGGCAAGCACATCGGCCCCAAAAGTTTCGTCATGCATACCTGACCTTAGACCGCACCTGTCACATCCTGCGGCGCACGCAACGTGGCATCGCCCGCCACGCCGCCGCCAAAGTCAACCACGTAGTCTTCGATTCTTAACATGTCTGTAACTTTGTAGGTAAGCAGCAAGGCCACAACTACCTAGTGGGTCCTCTTCTTCGTCGCGGCCCCCAGTGTCATGACTTCCGTACGACAGTACGGTCGTCGCGGGGGTCAACAGGTCAAAACCCGTCGATCGACACGTCGAAGCCTGCGCCAACGTGTCTCCAGCGCAGGGAAGCTTCTGGAAGCGGCTAGAGACGCAGGGGGAGCGTGCCCCTGAGCGCTCTAGCCGGTCCACCGGTCAGTCGTCGTCCGCCGCTCCCGCTGAGCGGTCGTCTCCTGGTCCCCGCGGTTCGCCAACGCCAGCCATCGCCGAGGAGGGCTACGCCTTAGCCCGAGTCGCCGGAACCGTCCACCTAAGACGTCGGGGAGCTGTGATCGTCTCGGAGTGTCCACCAGCTATCGTGCCAGTCGTCTCCAGCCCTCGACGTCTCGTCTGCCGTCCGGGACCCGCAGGTAAGCCGGTGCTCTGACCGGCCCCGTTGCCCCTGACTTGGCATACGCCACAGGGGCAGGGCCGGCCATGGCCGGCGGGTTGTCGGCTTTGCTTGGCCCTGGTAGTTGTGGGTGCGGTCTTCCCCCTAACTCGTAGGTATTTTGTAATTGTCATGTATCTTTAATCACAGTAGCTTAGAGTATCATAAACATATAACCCTATTGGTTTAATTGCCTAACCAAACTGGTCTGTCGGTTCCATGTCTGGTTGAAGTATGCAGGAGTGTGAGCCAATCTAAAGCCAGGGGGACCGCCTGAGGTCGTGGCCACGACCGAGGGGGGTACCCCTGGGGGCGAGTGTCAAGTCCAGTGCTCACTGCAGGGTGTTGCATGGAAGTGTGTTGGAATGGGTTCATGTCTTAACAACTGGCAGTGTGGATCCGCATAGGGCCTATGGGCAGTAGCACCGCGTGGTTTAAAGGCGGGCACCCTTAGCGAGCGGCGGATCCGGAAGGGCTCCAAGCCGGGGCGTGGGTGGCGTCCCCCCTCTCCGCCGATGCTTCGACGGGGGTCGGCCACCCGCGTCACGACAATGTCCATCGATCCATCATTTTAATTCATCAATGGAGTGAATATTTGTTTTTGTTGTTATTTAAAAATTATTGTGTTGCATATTTTTGTCGAGGCCGACAAAATCGAAAGGAAGGGCATGTCACGGTATAGTGGCGACCGCCTCTGTAAGCCACGCCCCTACATGGGTTGGAAGGTTGTGAGTCTCCCTAACTGCATTCTTGCTAGATGATTGTAGTATATGATATAGACTAATAATAAAGGTTTGTAAATCCTCACTCCCAGGCAGGAGCATGACATCTCAAGGGAAGTATGACAGGCACTTCAGACCTTGCAGTTACATGCCACAAAACGACCAAGCAGAGTGAAATGGCTAATCCAAGCAGCGTTTTGGAATCAACCCTACTATCCCACCGCATCCCTATGAGACGAATGCTGTGTGTGTGAGGTCAGTTAAGTCCAGCTGATTGCTAAATCATAGCCACACCATCTTGTAGTATTAGGATTAGGCATAAAACTTCGTCAAAGTGAAGTTGCACCACGGCACATCAGGACTTATGAGCAACAACGACAAGTGAAAGTGCTCACCGAGCTCTGGAGGTTTCTCCAACTTCTGAGAACCGCAGGCCGGCCGCCTAGTACATGAGAATGCAAGGACCAGCTCGATGTTCTTGCCGCTAGATTAGCACATTGGTGATATTTGTTCTGTTTTTATTTTCCTGCTCATGGTATTATTGGTATTACCACTGTGACGTTGAAGATTTTATGTGATAAGCGGGTCACTGCATACTTTAAATTAGGAAAAACCAAGCGCATACTGCACGCAGGCCTCGAGCTAAATCACTTCAATTCCCGTTTTCTTTTGCATATCAATAAAACAGTTGTAACACAACAAATGTTCGTTAAATTGTCGATTCGTTGCCACACCACCAACTCTACCTACGGTTCCGACCGTCCTCACGTTCTATTCACGTGAATCTGCTGTTCGCGGAGACGGCGGATGGCGGGGCACTCGCAAGGAGCCAAGACGCAGAGGCTCACTCTTCCTATCTCACTCACGCCGCACGCGCGTGGCGGAATGAGTCATGGACCAGTTCTCATGTAATCCCCCCTGCAGTCGATTCGGTCAGGTGTTCGCGGTGGAGCGCGGAAGCTGTGCGCTGGCGCTCGCTCTCTTGTACGCCAGCGATTGCACTGCAGTCAAGTGGCTCGGGGCGCAGTGGATAGTGCGTTGCTTCATGCGAGAGAGGTCGGAGATTCGCTTCTCTTGGGTTGTGAATTTGCATTTCAACTTACTATCTGAGATTTGAGGGTTTTTACGTCTACACAATTTGCTGGCGTTTTCTGCGCAGTTTTCCAGCTGTTGCAGAACCCCGGGGGCGTGGAGCGCCATCGGAGGAGGCGCCGACTATCGCCTGCACCCAATACCAGGCTCCTGGTTCGGATTTCCCGTTCAGACCAACCAAGCCTTCCACCCCTCAGGGGTCCGTGAATTGGTACCATACTTGTCTGGGAAGGATAAAACGCTTCGGCTGGCCACCGCAAGTCATTGTATGGCCAAATATGCATTTAACACGCCTCCACGACATCCCGTAGAAGCAGAATGCGTGGCGCATCCCGAATGGGATTTATTTATTTATTATTTATTTATTTATTTATTACAAGGCACGGATAACAATCACATGCGGTAAGATTCTAACAATAACAAACAAAAAATAAGCCTAACGAAACCTTAGCGCAATTAAACGTTTAAAAGAGGATAGAGACATATTAACAATGTTCTCGTTCTCCGAAAGCAAGGTGTTGAGCTCCCTGATGCTCCTGTGAATGAGGAAACTTGACCTTACTTTTGACCTTGCAAGTGGCAGGTAAAGTCGGAGATGCCCTCTTCTGTCAGTTGTCAAAGGGGTGCCAAAAAATCCAACTGGATCAATGGAGAGCCTTCCTGTCAGGACTTTGAACAACATAACTAAATCTGCTCGCTTTCGTCTAGTCTCAAGGCTAGACAACCCGAGCATTTTGGCCCTGTCAGACCCACTCGGAATATTGTCGTAATTTGGACCACGACACTTTAGAAAAAGCTTACGGGTAAAGTTATTCTGAACACTTTCAAGGAGTTTTATGTCCTTCTTTTGACAGGGACTGAAAACTGAGACACCACATTCAACAATGGACCTTACGTAAGATTTGTAGGCTCTCAGAAAAGAAGGTTGATCTTTGGTTATCAGCACCTTGAACAAGTTATAAATTCGGTAGTTAGCCCTCTTAACAAGTGCTTTATAATGATGCTCAAAGTTTAGGTTACTCGAGAAATGGAACCCTAAATCTCGTGCACTTGTAAGTTGCTCTAAAATTGACCCGTTGAGTGTGTATGTTGGACGGTGACTTTGAGATTTAGTTTGAATCACAAGACAATGCGATTTTTCAGCCGAAAGGGGTAGTTCCCAGGTGCTTGCCCAATTCTCTACAAAATTTATAGCCGCTTGGACATGACAGGAGCTTTCTAGATTGTCGACTTCTCTATAGATCTTTATATCATCCGCGTACATTTTACAAGAAACTCCAAACCTTTGAACTGAATCAGGAATCTCATACGTGTACAAAAGAAAAAGTAAAGGCGATAGTACTCCACCCTGTGGAACACCACTGGGGGCAGAATAAACCGATGAATACTCTCCTCCTACTCTGACTTGATAGGTTCTGCCCGTAAGAAAACTCGGTATATGTCGCGTAGGTGAGCAGCATTGGTAGGTGGGAACGCCTGAACCAATCAGACCGCATTGAATAGGCACGCCAATCAGGGAGGGCCTGTTCAGTTGGTACCCTGATGGGCTGGCATGTGTTCGATCCGTGCTCAGTTTGATTATTATTGGCTGGCGCGCTCCCACCTACCAATGCTGCTCACCTACGCGACATGTACCGAAAACTCTTTATCCAGTCTACAATCATAGGATGTATGCCTACCCTTCCCATCTTGTACAATAGTTTTTCTGTAGGAACCTTGTCGAAGGCTTTAGAAAAGTCAAAAAATACAATATCTGTGCGTTTTCTACGGTCCATAGATTTAGTCCACTCGTTTAGAGCAGAAAGAACAGCTGTTTCCACCGAGCGTTGTTTCAGGAAACCAAACTGGTCCTTAGAGATGATGTTATGCTCTTCAATATGACCCAGCATGTGTTTCTTTACAATCTTTTCAAAAGCTCTAACGAATACAGAGGTTATACTGACAGGTCGGTAATTACCCGGTTGATTGAATGGTGGCTTTTTGCGAATTGGCGTAATAAAGGCATGTTTCCACCTTGTAGGAACCTCAGCTCTCATATAGCTCGAATTGAAGATTAGTTCTAATGGATAAGCAATACAATCCGCAACTTGTTTGATAAACGTTAATGGTAGATGATCCGGGGACGTTGAGAAAGACTTAGGCCATTTAGTTAATATGTCGAAAATCTCCTCTTTATGAAACCACAGCGTAGGCCCCATTTGGGGGAAGCTAAATAATGTATTGTCCTGGGATGCAAAAAACGCGGAACTACTGCAAGCGGATTGGTTAAAGACCTTCTGAAACTCAGTTGCAAGAAGGTTAGCCTTACCACGAGCTGAGGAAATAGAAACACCCTCTTCATTCCTTAGATTTGGAATAAAGTTATCATTTTCTGTACGAGAGGCAATATACCTATAGAAAGCTGTCTTGTCCTTTGAGAAAATGGATTTCTTTTCAGTATAAAGATTGTACCGTAAAAGGGCTTTGTCAAATTTTCTGCTGAAAAATAGATACTCAGCCCAATCTTCATTCAGGGCGGAATGAGTAGCCTTGTTCCATAAAGTAGTTTGACGACGCTTCATTCTAGCAAGGTAATCTGGAACGATCTGGCGATTTGGATCAACTAACCTCCTTGGCACATATAAATCTATAACATAGTGTAGGATAAAAAGCAGTGTTTCATACATTTCTTCGACATCGTTTAAAGCGCCAAATGTGCCAACCCAGTCAATGTTAGTTAGGTGTTCCCTAATTTTGCTATAATCAGCCTTTTTGAAATCTCTTATCCATGTCGAACTAACTGTCCGTTGATCTCTGCTACAAATAATTTTAAAAGTAATCGCAGCGTGGTCACTATTTTCCAGTGGGGCACCCACGGCTACATCATGCACCAATTTAGGGGAGTTACATAGCACGAGATCAAGCACAGAGTTTCTTCTAGTAGGTTTATGCACTGCTTGCTGGAAGCCGTGGATATCGAAGAGATCTCGAAATAATTTGGAGCTTACGCCAGGGTTAGCCGAAGACAGGTCAGGAAGGTTGAAGTCTCCTAAAAGAACACATGGACCACTAAAAATGCAAAAGTCGCTTATGGCTTTAACAAGGTTGACGGACGAACTTGTGTTACAGCTCGGAGCTCTGTAAAGGACAATGAAACGGCAAGGTTGTGTATCTATTTCGATATCACAGATTAAAATTTCATATGCCTCATTGACAGATTCACAAAAAACTACTTCGTAGGAGAAGGAACACTTTATGAGCAACATGACACCACCACCTCTTTTTTCAAGCCTATCGCACCTAATGCCAACGTATTTGCTATTGGCTATACCTAGGAGAGGGCCTAAATCATTAATAGGTGTAAGCCAAGTTTCAGTTAAGACTACAATATCATAGCTATTTTGACAAAGGCTAAAAACCAAAGAATTACAATTTTTGACAGCTGACCTAATATTTGAAAGAAGACACAAGATCGGGATACGTGCAGTCCTTGGAGAACTCATCAGTTTCCCAGGGAACTGTTGAGCTCTGACTGTAGCGTATCCTGGGTAAGGTCAAGTTGATGGGCTTCAGACTGCGATTCCCTCCCCACCGGTACTGCGTGACTGGAAACGCTAGTCTGACCCATCCTGGTAAGACGTTCCGCACGCCTACGATCCCTCACCTCCCTTGATAAGGAAGGGCGTAGGTAGATACCCTTACATAGAGGGAAGAACCGCAAGCGAGGAGCCCGCCTTACCGCCTCTCTTTGGAATTTAGATGCAAGGAGCACAACTTTAATAAGTCGCGGACGATTCTGATTGGGTTTACCCATCCGATAAACTGCGGTAGGAAAGCACTCAATATCTAAATAGTCAAGAAGTTGCCTGACACATGACACGTCATGGGAAATCCTTAGAGATGCTCTATTATCAGAAGACTCAGGGAGATTAGACAAAACAATTGATCTTTTCATTTCGGTCTCAGATTCCGATGCATGAAACGCTTCAGAAGCATACCTAGGTGCACCATTTACGTTGGAAGCAACGGAATTGTTCAACTGTTGCTTGAGCAGCAAATTTTCTTCTTTAAGGTGACGTATCTCCGCGAGTAGATCGCTGTTTGTCTTGATCAACTCCTTCATTTCGTTCCGGGTCTCATTTAGAAGTTCGAAGACTAGCGCGATGTACGGTGGCAAGTCATCCTTCGTTGCCATATCGCGCAAGCGGTCGGCTGCTGATTCCTCGTTCTTGCCATTCGTTTTTGTGGAGGATCGCGTGACTCTCCTCACCGGAACAGTGGACGCACGAGCCGACGGCATGGATGACTCTGAAGGTGGCGATTGGTTTGTAAAATTAGTCCTCGCCACAAGGAGACTCGTCGAAGAAGTCGATAGTCGTAGTAATACACGATCGCGAAGCAGACGAACTGCGAAGATACGTTGATATGGTAGTTTGGTTATAGGAGAGAAACCAAACACCACCGCTCAAGACGACCGCACGATCAAGAGGGGATTGAAAAACGCCGCCCTTTATCCTTTAAGCAAAATCCAGCCGCGGACTTCCCCCGCTCTTCGAGCGCAGAACCAGGCTAGGGAAGGTACTCCAGAGGCTCTTCGAGCGCAGAACCCAGCCGCAGATCCCCCCCCCCAGTATTTTCGAGATCAGCGGCAAGTCTCCAAAATCTCAACGTTCAGCAACGTTTAAAAACGCGGCCCAGCAGCGGAAGATCCAAACGCGCCGGACGCCTTGTCCCGCGTCGACCCCACCGTGTGGTGCGCAAGCGCGCTCCACAGCGAACACCTGACCGAATCGACTGCACAGGGGTTTTTTTTAAAACGCGATCAAAGTCCTCCCCGCAGGGGAGGGATATGCATACGGACACAGGAAGGGAAGGCCTCGAGCGAGGCAGAAAGAACGAGAGGAGGACGTGGTCGGATTTGGGGTTATGAGACCTTAGAAATGACTATCTACAACATAGAACACTAGAGCTCGGCCATTGGGTCTGCGATCCCTCATATCGAGTTGAGTTGAATTACAGGGAATATTTATCGACCAAATGTAAAATCTAACATGAGAATTTCGTAGTGGATTATGGAATCTGGGAGAAACTAATCCACCCTTCGTCAAGGATGGAGATTCCAGTATATCTCTTATGGATAAACAGGATAACGCAGGGACAAAGGTTTATTACAGTGGGCCCCTTAGTCCAGGCTAAACGAAGGATCAGCGAGATTCAGCGAATCGAAGCCGCTTCTCTTCGATGCAAGGACTTCAAATGTCATACAAGGTTCTGTAATCGACCTTGGCTAATAGGCTAGTGGCATAGAACTTGGAGGGGGGGGGGAATTGAGGTAGCTTCGTAAATCACTACTTTGATAACTCCGGAACTCGAACGACGAGGTTCTTTGGAGGGATTCAATCCCCGCAGTAGGCGCTGTCCTGGTTATGAGCGTACGATGGAGCTCTGTGTGCACTAGTTTTACGGCTCCTTTGTGCTTAACTCTGCGAGTATGATGTCTCGTCAAAAGGTTTATTAGTAGGACCGCAGTGCTCAGTGGTAGAACCTGATGCTATGAGAACCTGACAATACAACAAACAGGCGTGGCCTCTTTCTATCAGGCGACTTCACGCCAACGCAAACACTTTGGCAGAGTCAAAAAATTGCCAGATAAGCAACATTGGACTAGGATGAGGAGAGGGGCCGACAGTTCTGGCGGAATGCCAGAACAAGCTTCATAAAATATTCCCAGTGGCACACCAACATTTGCAAATCTCTTGCCTTTCCTGTTTTCTCAATTGACTGCTGCCGCATCATATGCCTTGTGCTGGGCGGATGACAATACCCTTTTGACCGGATCGGATAAGAAGGCAGAATTAAGTGGGGCTGGAGATAAGATTCATAGGATGTTTCTCGTAATTGTTAAGATACATAATCATACTATATAAGCGTCTAGATGCTACATGAATGCAGACGTCATTTTGACTCCCGTTAGTTGTGACAATTCAGACCTGCGTAGTGGCCCATTTCCAAAATCTGCTCAAGAATGTCACTACTCAAAAGGATTACAAACTCAACAGTGCGTATTCAGATCCATCATTGCCATTAACAGTTTAAGCGGACTCATTGTACGGTCATTGTACGGTTAGGCTGCAAATTTACTTTCACAACGGGACCAAGAGATGTTTGTTCAGCAGTGGAGAAACAAGGTTCTATGACGATACGTTGGTTACCGAAGTATTGGGCGATAGAACATGTTCCCAGAGAAAACGGTGACTCCGTTCGAACGAGGATTGCTAGTATGCAGGCACTGACGTTTGCTAAACGTCGGAGGTAGACGTTGCCGGTGAACTGGTCCCCGAAAAATTCCGTAACGCGCGAGCGGCGAGAGTCATATGAGCAGAGTGAGTCTCCAGACTACACATGTACACTTAGACCTCGTTTTACATTCCTGAAGACTGAAACACATTTGGTATGTGCCTAAAAATATGAATGATTGTTGCAGTGCAACGACAGTGATGTTGTCTGTAAGGTATATGTAATACTTCGGCGACAGGTTGTCGGCGACGAGTCGCAGCGTCGCAAACGTGTCGCCTAGGTATACCATATGCCTAATTCGACGTTATCTCTACAGCTATGTTGCTTCTTTGAGCCTTAATACGCCAATCTTGAAGAAAGCATGGAGCTTACCAATGAAGCTATCGGAGTGAGTATTGGCTATACTCTGCAGATCATCCTCGCTCGGTCTCATGTGTTCCATTGATTGGAACACGTGAAACTGAGCACAAGAATCTAGATTACGGAAAATGCAGTGCCGACTTACCGTAACCCAAAATTGCGTAAGCGGTGTGTTGTGCAATCACGACACGCCGTTTCACAGTGAACGCTTAGAGAAAGTACTCTACAACAGCTCTTATGAAATCGGAAGACAGTGAATGCGAAGGAGATGCACTTTGGAACTGCTCCTACGAACCGGGGTTGTGAAATTCAGTTCCTTACTGAGTTTATGTGCCACGCAGTCGGTTTTTTTCATGCAGCTCTACTAGAATCTACATTTTCTTAAGGAATCGCGTCCACTTCAACGTTGTTGTTCTATTAGTTTGATCGAAGGCTGTCGGATTTAAGCCGTTTCATTCAAATTGAAGTATTTCCGTTCAGACTCAATCTTGAATTCTACCGGAATCTACAGAATTGCTGGTAAGGTCTGCGCAGTCCAATGTGCGTAGGGGTTCAGAAGACTGCCGAACACGTCGTCCAATGCGCTTAGGGGCTCGTATGGTCCGGCGGAAGGATTTCACAGCAGGGGGGGGGCAATCAATACCGATCGATATTATTATTTTTTTTATTTATGGGCATAGAACGGATGTCTAGCGTAAAAATGAACAAAACAACACTTGAGAACAAATGCGTACTAACCACATCTTAATGTTAACACTTAAACATATAATGACTGCAAGGCGTCAACAACATTTACTATTTGGTATAACTTCTACAGGCTTGAGCAGACAATCTCGTCAAGTCCTCGTACTTACCAAGTAGTAAATTGAAATCCTTGAGAATTCGATAAGTGAGGAAATCTGATCTGACTCGTGATCTAGCAATTGGGAGTCGAAGAATGACCGGTACTATTGTACTTTTGGTACCCCACTTAATCTTGTTCAAACTAGGTCTACTTGGGGTAATCTGCCATGGGAGGAACGAATATCACAGTCGTTTTTTGCGGAAACGTCTTATAAGCCCGTAATATTAAG
Organism: Heligmosomoides polygyrus polygyrus; assembly: GCA_947396885.1. NCBI lineage: Eukaryota > Metazoa > Nematoda > Chromadorea > Rhabditida > Heligmosomidae > Heligmosomoides > Heligmosomoides polygyrus. Next base: position 55,112,454 of record OX377206.1, read on the forward strand.
TTAAAATTGCCTAAAGCCTTGCGAAATAGCGCGCGCTGGTAAGAGACGCAGAGATATCGCCTCCTACCAACACGCACTCGCGACCGTCTCCGGGGCGGGGGGGGGGCGCAGGCTAGCTACACACAGCGAATGCAAGTGCAGCCTTATTTCGCCCTTTTGATTACAGATCCGCGTCTTATTTGTTCCATAATAGCAATTTAGCAATAGCAATAGCAATGACAACAGGATGAAGGCAATTTTAGCACGGGTGCGCTAGTGGGCCCACATTCCGGAGTCCCTTCCCCTACCCAATTCTGTGCCCTCCGCGCGAGCGGAGAGCACATAACAGGGTTTTCAAGACTTTTCGAGATTTCAAGGCTTATGCCCTGGCTAGCCTCTGCTGCAGACTGGAGACGGCGAAATAGTGCGCATCGACAGGAGGCGAAGTCTCTGCGTCTCCTACAAGCACGCGCTATTTCGGAAGGCCTTGGGCAATTCGAACTTAATATAACGGACCTATAAGAAATTTCCGCAAAAAAACGAGTGTGATATTCGTTCTTCCCATTGCAGATTATCCCCAGTAGACCTATTTTGAACAAGATTAAGTGGGGTACCAAAAGTACAATAGTACCGAATGACCTTTCCTCTTACAGAACGTGTCAGTTCACCATCGATAAAATAGAAGAACAGAGCGTGGCGGATCCCAAGAGGGATGGAGTAAGGCTGTCTTTTACTTTTTTTATACTTCTGTATGCTACAAGTATTCGCTCACGTCTTCGTTTCATTGCATCGTAAGAGGTGTTCCAATATAGAATTCGGAGAGTGGTAACTATTCCAGAGTGTAAATTCGCTTGCTAGGTCTGCCTTTGATATAAATGTGCACTAAATTCATCAGTATTTCACCACGTCGGCGTGCTCCGCACATTATACTTCCACTTGGTACTCTTGAAACTGAATGTTAAACTGAAAAAAATGTGAAACTGAATGTTAAGTATGGTTTTGATTTACATCCCGGTAACTAGTCTTCCTTGATTTATCTAGTTTAACCTTTTTCGTCCTGATATCGACAACAAATAACCGTTCAACTGTAATACGATTAAGAGAATAGAGATGTTACGATAAGCACAAACTCCAAGAAGAAGAAACCGCGTTAAAGGAGGACTAGGAAAAACGTTTGCATGATTTTACACAAGAAATTCTATGGTTCGTTGGCGTTAACCTTAAGATACTAACAATTAAGTGCTTTTCCTGGAATAAAACTGGTTTTATACTAAACATCTGGACAATTCTGCACTACTTCTTATCTTTAATCAGCTGGGGAATTATTCCCAAGGCATGCTCCTTGTACATCGCGTGAAAATCCCGGAACAGGGCGGTCGTGATTGCACAACACACCGCTTACGCAATTTTGGGTTACGGTAAGTCGGCACTGCATTTTCCGTAATCTAGATTCTTGTAAACTGAGCAGGAGTTCTCGCGTGGTCCCGCACCGATGCTCGATATACTCGTCCGTAGTTTTTCAACGCACGTTTAACGAGGACTGGCTATGAGTCGTTGATGAATCTGGCCCCTGATCTTTCTATTTTCTACAACATGCAACCGATTTGTTAGTAAAATTTTCAAAATGGAACAATTAAGCACGGACGTAGACAGGGTAGCAACAAGTCTTCCCATAGTTCTTGGGCGATCGTGGCGGGACCACTCAAGTTCCTCTTTGTCTCACCAGGATACTATCTCAATGTAGGTCGGAACGGCGCAAGTGTTGTATATGGGCAGAACCGCCTCTCCCTGGGAAGTAACAAACTGCAGGTATCTCGACCCCAATACAACTCTGCGCAGAGTTAGGGGCGACGGAAGTCGCCTGCTGGCGCCCTGTTGATTCACGTGCTCCACAGCTGACGGGCGCGCGCGGGATGAGGGCTGGTATCGAGGATCGGCGCAGTGCAAAGGTGGCGTAGTATGGAAGAGCTCGGGCTCGTGAGCGAGGGATTGGGGTCTGGATCCCGCAGACTGTGTTTCATTTGCACTTATGCAAAATCCATGTTTATCATATAGGTAATCCACCTAGGGGTATTATAGTCATCTCGGTCAGCCATCTCGGCTGTTCAGCGGGCTAGCCTTGTTCGAGCTGGATCACTAGAGTAGATTTCGACTTCACGTTGAAGAATAAGGCTCATGTGATAATGCTGCTATATATAATCAACTATTGTCACGTGTCGGTCACGGGGAGGGGGACTGAAGCCAAAAGGTTCCTACAACACTGCGGCGTATGCCAGCCGCGCTTTCTTTGAGCTTAGACCATGGGCAATTGCTGGCGAACTACATCCTTGGCAGCTGACCGTCCAAGTTTACGAGATATTCAAGGGGCTACGCGTCAGTGTATGAATGGGGATCCAGTGCAGAGCGTAGGGGTTCAGGAGACGTGCTCTAGACCTCGTTCAGCGTGTGTCTGGATTCAGAAGACGTACTGAAGACGTCCAACATGCATAGGGATTCAGAAAACGCGCTGAAGACGCCGTCCTACTTGTATAGGGAGTAAGGGCGACCAATAGGAGAGGACCAACAAACGGGGACCATTAGAGGGGGAGCGTGAATAAGGAGGGAGACCAGCATTTCCCCCTAACATCGTTCAGCCTGTGTCGGATTTCTGAAGACGGCTTACAGAAGTCGTGGCAGTGCGTCAGAGTGCAGGAGTGTCATAGACGTCGTGGCAACACAGTGACACGTAAATCGTTACTCAGTGTCACGTGTGCGTGCTTGACTCTCACTTCGTTTCTTTGCCAGCACATAGGAAATGAAGTATTGCGGGAGGGGGGGGGGGGAGGGGTAGAGAGAGTGACCATGCGATTCGGAGGAGTATTATTGCCGTCGGACAGTAATCGGTGTCGACCAACACCGATTAATTTTCATTATAACTTTGCTTATTAAGCACCGGATTGGGACTCTCATTACCTGTTTCTCGACACTTAGAGAACGAGCGCTTCGGAGAATAGATCGCCTGCATGTGATGGAGGGTGGATGGGCTTCATATGCGCAGTGAAAATTCTGCCCTACCATATCCCACTGCACTATTCTATATAGTAAAACTATTTTTTTACTGTAAGAAGGCCTAAAGAAGAAAGGGGGAAGATTGGGGTTGTTCTATCCTCGGGGCTTGGCGGCGAAGCCCCAACCAGATGGGATGCGGTTGTTCTATTTTCGGGGTTTGGGGGCGAAGCTCCCAACCAGACGCTTGGCGGCTGATAGGCTAGTTGTGTAAATGTCTGCTATCACATATTCACAGATCTGGAACTCCAGTTGCAGGCTAAAAAGTTTCCCCACACTACTTCAATACCCCAACACCCGACCAACCGCTGCATACGGTCTAATTTAGAAAAATTTAGAGTATGTTGAGCAGGCAACGCACGGGGTATTGCGGGGATCGTGCGCCGAGATTCAGAAGCGTCGTCCAACGAGTGTCGTACAGGGGAGGGGCAGTCCTATATGGTAACCACCGAGCCGCTTAGCGCAGGCTCAGTGTGTTCTATACTTTTCCTGTATTGCGCTAGACAATTTCTGATATAGATTGGTGGCGATGTCCGTTCCTCCACGTGGTGCCACTGGAAACTGCTTGTTTTTGCGAGCCGAGCCAATCACGGACAATCGAATGCAGGCGACAGGCCCTAGTGACAGGCGGGCCTACGAACATCCTGTGTCACATCATATGGTCGATGACGTTTCAGAGTTCTCGAGATAGTGCTACGGCGTCCGCGGGAACCGACGCGCACTCGCAAAGCCCGGCGGGTGTAAGAAGTTAAGGGTCCTTGATGCGAGGACGGCATCGGGGGGCAACTGAGCTAGTCCGAAAGTCCCGTAACGTATGCAAGACCCGCGTAGCAACGTTGAATGTGGGTACGTTGACGGGCCGCTCGTGCGAGTTCTTAGAAGCACTGGAGCGAAGAAAGATAGATTTCTGTGCAGTGCAGGAGACGAGGTGGTCCTGCAGCAAGTCAAGGGACATAGGACGTGACTTCAAGGCCGTTCTATGTGGAAGTCCCAGGACCACCACTGGTGTCGGTATGATCGTCTCCGAGCGTTTCCGTGACGCGATTGCAAGCGTAGAACGTTTCGATGACCGCTTGATGAAGATTGTTGTCGCCGTAAAAGAGCGACGGTGTCATTTCTTTTCCGCGTATGCTCCGCAGACAGGTTGCTCCGAGCAAACCAAGTACGAGTTCTGGTCCCTGCTTGATGAGAAGACAGCGGAAGTGCCGTCACAAGACATGATTGTTGTGGCAGGTGACCTTAATGGTCACGTTGGAGCAGCGAAAGATGGTTACAGCTGTCATGGTGGTTTTGGCTATGGGTCACGCAACGCCGATGGTGAGCGTATACTTGAGTATGCAGACTCCCACGACCTCACCATCGTGAACACCAAGTTTCGAAAGCGTGACTCCCACCTCATCTCGTTTTATAGCGGGAACGCCAAAACGCAGATTGACTATGTCCTTGTTAGGCGTCGCGACCAAGATGTTGTCACAGACGCGAAGACCGTGCAGTATGAGACGGTTGCCACGCAACACCGTCCACTTATCTGCTCGCTGAAGATCACACCTCCGAGGTGTAAACGTGTTGAGCGATGCGGGACGGCTAGAATCAAATGGTGGCGACTGAAAGAGAAGGAAGCAGCTGTTATTTCTCGCATTCGGTTGCCGACGGTAACAACTGTCGACGAAACCTGGAAGGATGCTACCGATGCGATAACTCGGGCTGCGCGCCTCGAACTCGGCACAACGAAGCCTGGACGGCGTTGGGTCGACAAGCAGGCTTGGCTGTGGACTGACGATATCAGGGAGAAGGTCAGGGAAAAGAAACGGCTATATCACGTATTTATCGGTGATAAAACAGTCGATAATTGGCGGAATTATCGAGAAGCGAAGAAAGCGGCAAAGAAGGCAGTGGCCGGTGCTAAAGCCGCACACTACGCTGATGTGAATGAAAAACTGGAGACGCGCGATGGCGAGCGTTATCTTTACCACCTCGCCAAAGCTCGCTGTCGCCAAGCAGAAGACATCGAGAAGTTCTTTGGCATTAACGACGAGAACGGTCATCTTCTGATGGATCGTAAGAGGGCTGTGAAGAGATGGCGCGAATACTTCGAGGAAATCTCGAATGTAGAATTTGAACATCCTGCTGTTCCTTTTGCATCACCTGTATACGGTCCCGTTCAGAAGATCACAGTGAGCCGAATTGAAGCAGCCCTGAGGAAGATGAATTCAGGCAAAGCCACTGGTCCCGATGACCTGCCAGCTGACCTGTGGAAGTCGAAGGGCTGGTGCCCTGCTGACTGGCTGACTGAGTTTTTCAATCAGGTTGTTGCTGAGAAGAAAGTGCCTGAGGGTTGGCAGCAAAGCACGACTATCCCGATTTGAAAGAAGAAGGGCAGTCCTGCAGACTGTGCTAGTTACCGACCAATTCGCCTTCTTTCGCACACCATGAAAATCTTTGAGCGAATTGTCGATGGACGTATTCGGGATGTCGTCCAGCTTTCCACGAATTAGTGTGGTTTCGTCTCTGGCTGTGGCACTGTTGATGCCATTCACGCTGTTCGTCTTTTGCTAGAGAAACACCGCGAGAAACAGAAACCGGTGCATTTTGCCTTCCTGGACTTAGAGAAAGCCTTCGACCGCGTTCCGCGGGAAGTGTATGGTACGCGTTGCGACGACGTGGTATCCCTGAAGAGCTTATTGAGTGGGTGCGCATCCTCTACTCGTGCCCAATAAGCCGAGTGCGAACACCAGCGGGCACCTCGATGGAGTTTCCAATCTCTGTCGGAGTGCACCAGGGATCTGCGCTCTTCCCACTGCTCTTCGTGATCGTCATGGATGCAATTACACGCGATCTCCAAAGGGCAGCTCCCTGGACGCTGCTGTATGCCGATGACGTCATGCTTGCATGCGAAGACAAAGCAGAGCTCGAGCGACAGGCACAGGCGTAATGCGATCGCTTAGCATTGTTCGGACTCAAGCTAAACGTCAAAAAGACGGAATACTTGACGACGGATGTGAATGAGCATGGATCCATTAAGATCAATAGTACTGAGCTCTCACGAGTTACATCTTTAAAGTATCTTGGATCAACAGTCACGTCCGATGGCAGTCTAAAGTTGGAGGTGAACGCACGTGTGAGTGCAGCCTGGTCCAAATGGCGTTCGTTGACTGGGGTGCTTTGCGACAAGACAATACCTGAGTACCTCAAGTCAAAGGTGTATAGAGCAGTCGTCCGCCCAGTAGCGACGTACGGTGCTGAGTGCTGGCCTGTGACGAAGGAAATTGAAAGCCGCCTCAGTGTAATGAAGACGAAAATGCTAAGGTGGACGGCTGGAATAACGCGATTGGGCCGCGTTCGCAATGAAACCATGCGACAAAGGTTCGGTGTCGCCTCGATAGCTGACAAGTTGCGCGAAGCACGTCTGCGATGGTATGGTCACGTCCTTCGCGCTAACGACGACAACGTGTGTAAGATTGGCCTGAATCTTGAGGTCCCTGGAAAACGGCCCAGAGGACGCCCGAAACAACGCTGGCTAGATACGTTGCATATGGACTTGAAGTTAGCTGGTGTCCATCCCGACCAAGCGCTTGATCGGGAGAAGTGGCGCCACCAGACCCGAAGAGCGGACCCCGCCACCAAGCGGGACAAACGCTATTGAAAATGATGATGATGATGATGGATTTCTGATGTAGATAAACATATCACTTCTGACGAAGTCGGATAACCACAAGATAATTGCCTGCCGAGCCATGTAGCATCACTTAAGAAAGCCCGTCTACTGGGGCCGGATTCATCTACGACTTACAGCAATTTAACAAAAAATACAGCCGTAATTCCTGATAGCGCGGCCTATCAAAATATAGTGAAATGTTTGACCATATCGCCTGATAAGCAGCGTTATCAGCGATTTCGGCAGTATTTTCACCGTTAGATTGCTGTGAGTCGTTGATGAATCCGGCTCCTGATCTTTCTCTTTGCCACAATTTTCAAAATGGAACAATTAAGCACGGACGCATACACAGGTAGCAGTGAGTCTTCCCACAGTTCCTGGGCGATCGTGGCGGGACCACGCGAGTTCCTCTTTATCTCACCCATCTCGGCTGTTGAGACCTTGTTCAAGCCGGATCCCTAGTATAAATTTCGGCTTGGCGTTGAAGAATAAGGTTCATATGGTAATCCTACTATATAAAATCGGCTAGTGTCACGTGTCCGTCAAGGGAAGATGGACTGAACCCACTACGACAATGCTGCGTATGCCAGCCGAGCATTCTTTGAACTTAACAATGGGCGATTGCTGGCGAACGATTTCCTTGGCGGCGGATCGTCCAAGTTTACGATATATTCAGCAGGCAACGCGTCACGATATGATGGGGACAAGTGCGAAGAATAGGGATTCAGAAGACGTGCCCTAGACGTCGTTAAATGTGGATCAGGATTCAGAAGACGTCAATTTGCGTAGTGATTTCGAGTAAGGGGGACCGGTAGGAGGGGACCAGTGAAGAGGGGATCGACAAAGGGAGACCAGAAGAGGAGAATAAGGGGACCAGCATTTCCCTCAATGTCGTCCAATGTGCGTAGAGCTTCAGAAGACGTGCTGAAGACGTTCAACTTGCGTATGGATAGGGGGGACCAGTAGGAGGGGGACCACTGAAGAGAGGATCAGCAACGGAGGACCACTAGGGGAAGTGGGATAAAGGGGACCAGTATTTTCTCTCAATATCGTCCAATGTCCGTCGGGTTTCTGTAGACGGGTCAACATTTGGGCATATATGCTTGGAGAATAGCTCCAGCATTCATCCATAAACTTCATGATGGTCGCGTAACGATTGTTCTTACAAGGAAAGGTTCCCAACTCAAGGTGAGCTTTTGCGATGCTATTTTGGCAGGATGTAGGGCCCCGTGAGCGGAGTCCAGAACCACAGTTAGTTTTTGCTGAACGCTTTTTAAAGGCATGGAAAGGAGGTCTGAAAGCGTGCGCGCAACTATCATCAACCGCTACCACACTCCACAAGGTGTGCCTCGGGGGCGCAATTGCTAGGAGGGACGCATCATAGGAGCACATTGGAGGGGTTTTAATTTCGAGCCCGCATACTGCCGAATTTTTTGCACATATTAGTTTGTTGTTATTACGCTTTCTCATGCTCACAGGAGTCAATTTCAGACCACCACTGCTTACAACAAACCAAGCCTGTCTATTTGTGCCTTCATGTGTGCTAGTTTTCCAACAACTTTCTCTTGTTTTGGCTAGTCTGGAAATAAAAAGTGCTGTCTTGCTCTTCCCCTTTAGTCAACAGCTATGGAACTAATCTATTAAACAAGTAAAACACATCGCGTGTCACATCAACAGCATCTTACAGAAGCCAGTGAGGAACATTCTTCGTCCTGACAAGGGTGACCACTTCTTCTTCGTCGAACGCGCAATCCGTGGGTGCAGAGAAAGGTCCTTCGTGAACATTGACGTACCCAGCTGCCATCCACGCGTTCGACAAACATAGAAAGGTCCCATTTTCATTATACCACCTCTAAGTTGAAAAGCCTGTTCTTCCCGACAGTCGATATCTCATTAGCATGGCGTCCAGGAGGAGTCCTTTTATGGCATCTGCAATTGCAATCTCTCTCCTTGTCGGAGATATGAAATCCATGTGAAGGTGGAAGTAGTCGGCCGACAACACCTTCAGATGAGAATGATATTTTTAGCACACCTATGGACCGATATGCCCCCCCCCTAATATTCAACCATAAGGTACGCGTATTTGTGTACAGTTGCGGTATTATTGGTGATATGGTTTGATATGGCGGTGGTGCAGATAAAACTAGCACATGAATTCGCGTCGTAAGCATTGATGGTCTGAAATTGACTCCTGTGAGCATAAGAAAACGGAATAACAACAAACTATTATGTACAGAAATTTTAGCAGTACGCGAGCTCTGACTTAAAACCCGTCCGATGTGCTCCTACGAGGCGTCCCTCCTACCAACTGCGCCGCCGAGGCATACCTCGTGAGGTGTCGTAGGTGTTCTTGATAGTTGTGTGCACGCTGTCAGACCTCCTTTTCAGGTCTTTAAAAAGGCGTTCAGCAAGAACTGACTATAGTTCTGGACTCCGCTCACAGGGCCCCACATCCTGTCAAAATAGCATCGCAAAAGCTCACCTTGAGTTGGGAACCTTTCCTTGTTAGGTGATGTGGTCACACTTTCAGGCTAGCTCTGTAGAGCAGCCAAATGCTACTTCTTCCCGAAATGATCCATCCAAAAACACAAGACGTTCCTGCTAGAGTGCCACGTTTTCAAACCGTTACCGTAAAAGAAATCGTTGTGGGAGCAACATGTCTCCGATCAGTGCTGGCATCATGATAACTCCATGGTAATCAATAACTGAGCCTCGGAACAACCGAATGCGGAAACTTCGTGCTGTTTGAGGCGCTTATGGATAGAACATTTGGAGAAGGCTTTCCCATGATCACAGGAGTCAATTATGTTCGATCAATGTTTACCACAACCAAGGTTGTCTATTTGCGCCTCAATGTGTGCTAGTTTTTTTTAACGATGCGTGTCTGCACCATATCAATTCTCTGGACTTTCTCAAAAGTCTCCGAATTGCTCTTCCTTTTTAGTCAACAGCTATGGGACAAAACTATGAGACTAGTAAACACAAGCGTTTCCCACACCAGCAGCATCTTACAAGAATTTCAGTGAAATATGTGACCACTAAGAGAGTTTGAATGCATAGAATAACTTTAAGGTATTAACGCTGCCCTGTGTTCAGAGAGACTCTCTGCGATAAGCGCAAGTATGACAAATTTGGCTTAGGGACATATAACGAATGTCAGGTAAGTTGAATGCGATCAACATCAACGCTAAGTAATCTGAGGTTACGGGATGTTTCGTTGGGATCAAAACTCTCACGCCGGACTCCAACCCCCACCCCACCCATTCTACTTTTCGGGTAGGATGTCAGCCCACTGCACCACTAGCAGTTTTTAATCGTACGCAACATTCGGGTTATCCTGAATGCAGTAGCCTATCAGCCCTCGTCCGTGATAAGAGGATATTGTGTGCGATCAAGGAGCGTTATTGGTATAATAGGCTAGAATTCCCTTCAAAGAGCAGAGGGAGCGGGTTCAGGGTCGGTTTATGACATCCACACTAGTCCCGCCCTATGACTGAAAGAATTGTATGATGCATTTAGGCTAGAATTCCGTTCAAAGAGCAGAGGGAGCGGGTTCAGGTTCAGTTTATGACATCCATACTAGCCGCCCTAGGACTAAAGGAAATGTGTGATGCATTGTTTTAAGTAATTTAACGTCGAGTTGGATCAGCTATCCTTTGTTCCTGATAGAGGAGTCTTCCAATATGCAGCAGCTTCTAGTGGTCACCAGGTGTCTCGAGGACGTTCAGAGATTTATCGCGGCGCAACGTGACGTAGTGATAATCTCCCATATCGATTCATCGCTGTATTCTTAAACATGGGAACTTATCAGTACATCGCGTCGCGCCGCGATGGAGCTGTGAACGTCATCTTGCACCGTGCTCCACAAATCACCGCCTATGCACGCGCAAAAACCTCAATATGCATCTAACACATTTTCGCACAAGTGCCGCTCGTAACTGTGATGAGGCAATAGTATGTTAGGCTCCATCTCAAAGCCAGTCAATGTCTTGCCCGGCTTCAATTTTCGTGTGGGACCGGAACAGCGGCAACAAGAGTCTTTCTGAACGCAGAATCCCTCTCAGAACTGCGCTATGACGGGTGTGGCGTTATATCCGACGCGTTTTTATCGGAGCTGGTTTGTGTTAGCGTAAAGGTAAGCTGGTCGACTGCAGAGAAATTTTACGTTGCATCGGAAATCACGCCTTACCCGGAGGCGTTATAACGGAAGAAAATGTACGTTGAAATTTAGAAGACGTGCTGCAAATGTCGTTCAACGTTTGGTCGGATTCAGATTTGTCACTGGCGTCGTGCAACATGAATTGGGGTTGAGAAGATGTGTCACAGGCGTCCTGCAGCATGCGGTCGGATTTAGAAGACGTGCCATAGACATCGCACTACGTGCGCACGAATTCAGGAGACGTGTACAACGTGGATCAGACCCTTTCCATTCAGCTTTTCTGCTGCGGTGTGGCTAAAAGCTGATATTGGGGCAACATTGTGTGATGGCAATTTTTCCAAATTCGATTTTTCGTCAATGCGTGCATTCATCGCTTAAATCGAGCGGCAGGGACACAATGTCTTCAGCTCATAGTTATTTAATCGACTTGGAAAGAAAACTGAGAAATCATCCTGTAGCTGATTATCACCGTGATACATTTCGACGGTCGAAGTCAGCAAATATGATCCAATTTTTTCCAACACTATGAGAAAGCTAGTTGTATACCCTCGAAACTAAGTTGCCCTTATAACGACCCATTCAAGGTTTGATGAGCTTTACAAGACCGCCCAGGCCAACCAAGGCTTCTACTACTTAGAGCTCGATGAATTAGTTCCATGCTTCTCTGTGAGTGATGAAGCATTGACGTGCTCAACGACTGGGCATTCCAAGTCACTTTGTGGTCGAAATACCCACTTAAACTGCCTTCACGAGACTTCGTAGAAGTGGAATGTATGCCGCTCCCCACAAAGAATGACTATTCAGCTTTTATCCTTCCATCTGTGTTTCCCCTCATCAATCACTTTGTTGATTTGCGTTTGACACTTATGTCTGCCAAAGGACAACTAAAGCATCCTTTAGGGCACCCAATTTAGGTGCGAACGACCGTAAAAGGTGCGAGGTGCGCAACGAGTCACGACGTCCGGCAAAGCGGAGGGCAAGCAAGCGAAATTCCTCTAAGATAGGAGACCAAAGTGGAAATAAGGGACCGATATGGCACTGGGTGCAAGTCTAGAGCGGGGCTTCACATCATCGAAGCATCAAAACGTCAGGAGCTTGTCCAACAACTTAAAATAACGTTACGCACATTCACATCTAAATAAATGGTGAATCTTGGATTGCTGCATTCAAGGTAGCGCTCCGAGTTTAGGAAGAGACACTATGGATTTCATTGCTCTAGACATACATCTGGCATTGCTGCTTATAAAAATATCACAGTTTCACTTAAAATTTAAAAGGTTAGAAGTAAACAAGGTGATAACTTCATGAAAAACATCAAAATTTGATAAAGTTAAAACAGAAAAGGAAGAGAAATTAAACAAGAAAACCAACTTACATGCAAGGTTAGTGACCACCCATTTGTGATCTGGATATCCGCTCGAAGGCATTGTACCGTCTTGCTTATCAAGAAGGGTACTTGCAGCCAGCAGCACAAGTAAACCTCCATGAAGTAGCAAGCGATTACAAAGCAGACGACGAAAATCAGGAAGAAGAAACAGAAAGAATACGGTGCAGAAAGGCCTCCTGTCGATCTTGTCGATGATAACAGCTGATGGCTGAAGGAGGAGGCCCGTTCTTCCCCCCAGTCAGCTGAGCGCGTGAACTCGTCCGCGATGAGCGCTCCTCGCGCAAATAGCGCCCTCATGCTGAGGGAAAGAACACTACCCCGCCGAACACTCATACTGCACGCCTAACAAGGACATAGTCAATCTGCGTTTTGGCGTTCCCGCTATAAAACGAGATGAGGTGGGAGTCACGCTTTCGAAACTTGGTGTTCACGATGGTGAGGTCGTGGGAGTCTGCATACTCAAGTATACGCTCACCATCGGCGTTGCGTGACCCATAGCCAAAACCACCATGACAGCTGTAACCATCTTTCGCTGCTCCAACGTGACCATTAAGGTCACCTGCCACAACAATCATGTCTTGTGACGGCACTTCCGCTGTCTTCTCATCAAGCAGGGACCAGAACTCGTACTTGGTTTGCTCGGAGCAACCTGTCTGCGGAGCATACGCGGAAAAGAAATGACACCGTCGCTCTTTTACGGCGACAACAATCTTCATCAAGCGGTCATCGAAACGTTCTACGCTTGCAATCGCGTCACGGAAACGCTCGGAGACGATCATACCGACACCAGTGGTGGTCCTGGGACTTCCACATAGAACGGCCTTGAAGTCACGTCCTATGTCTCTTGACTTGCTGCAGGACCACCTCGTCTCCTGCACTGCACAGAAATCTATCTTTCTTCGCTCCAGTGCTTCTAAGAACTCGCACGAGCGGCCCGTCAACGTACCCACATTCAACGTTGCTACGCGGGTCTTGCATACGTTACGGGACTTTCGGACTAGCTCAGTTGCCCCCCGATGCCGTCCTCGCATCAAGGACCCTTAACTTCTTACACCCGCCGGGCTTTGCGAGTGCGCGTCGGTTCCCGCGGACGCCGTAGCACTATCTCGAGAACTCTGAAACGTCATCGACCATATGATGTGACACAGGATGTTCGTAGGCCCGCCTGTCACTAGGGCCTGTCGCCTGCATTCGATTGTCCGTGATTGGCTCGGCTCGCAAAAACAAGCAGTTTCCAGTGGCACCACGTGGAGGAACGGACATCGCCACCAATCTATATCAGAAATTGTCTATCGCAATACAGGAAAAGTATAGAACACACTGAGCCTGCGCTAAGCGGCTCGGTGGTTACCATATAGGACTGCCCCTCCCCTGTACGACACTCGTTGGACGACGCTTCTGAATCTCGGCGCACGATCCCCGCAATACCCCGTGCGTTGCCTGCTCAACATACTCTAAATTTTTCTAAATTAGACCGTATGCAGCGGTTGGTCGGGTGTTGGGGTATTGAAGTAGTGTGGGGAAACTTTTTAGCCTGCAACTCGAGTTCCAGATCTGTGAATATGTGATAGCAGACATTTACACAACTAGCCTATCAGCCGCCAAGCGTCTGGTTGGGAGCTTCGCCCCCAAACCCCGAAAATAGAACAACCGCATCCCATCTGGTTGGGGCTTCGCCGCCAAGCCCCGAGGATAGAACAACCCCAATCTTCCCCCTTTCTTCTTTAGGCCTTCTTACAGTAAAAAAATAGTTTTACTATATAGAATAGTGCAGTGGGATATGGTAGGGCAGAATTTTCACTGCGCATATGAAGCCCATCCACCCTCCATCACATGCAGGCGATCTATTCTCCGAAGCGCTCGTTCTCTAAGTGTCGAGAAACAGGTAATGAGAGTCCCAATCCGGTGCTTAATAAGCAAAGTTATAATGAAAATTAATCGGTGTTGGTCGACACCGATTACTGTCCGACGGCAATAATACTCCTCCGAATCGCATGGTCACTCTCTCTACCCCTCCCCCCCCCCCCTCCCGCAATACTTCATTTCCTATGTGCTGGCAAAGAAACGAAGTGAGAGTCAAGCACGCACACGTGACACTGAGTAACGATTTACGTGTCACTGTGTTGCCACGACGTCTATGACACTCCTGCACTCTGACGCACTGCCACGACTTCTGTAAGCCGTCTTCAGAAATCCGACACAGGCTGAACGATGTTAGGGGGAAATGCTGGTCTCCCTCCTTATTCACGCTCCCCCTCTAATGGTCCCCGTTTGTTGGTCCTCTCCTATTGGTCGCCCTTACTCCCTATACAAGTAGGACGGCGTCTTCAGCGCGTTTTCTGAATCCCTATGCATGTTGGACGTCTTCAGTACGTCTTCTGAATCCAGACACACGCTGAACGAGGTCTAGAGCACGTCTCCTGAACCCCTACGCTCTGCACTGGATCCCCATTCATACACTGACGCGTAGCCCCTTGAATATCTCGTAAACTTGGACGGTCAGCTGCCAAGGATGTAGTTCGCCAGCAATTGCCCATGGTCTAAGCTCAAAGAAAGCGCGGCTGGCATACGCCGCAGTGTTGTAGGAACCTTTTGGCTTCAGTCCCCCTCCCCGTGACCGACACGTGACAATAGTTGATTATATATAGCAGCATTATCACATGAGCCTTATTCTTCAACGTGAAGTCGAAATCTACTCTAGTGATCCAGCTCGAACAAGGCTAGCCCGCTGAACAGCCGAGATGGCTGACCGAGATGACTATAATACCCCTAGGTGGATTACCTATATGATAAACATGGATTTTGCATAAGTGCAAATGAAACACAGTCTGCGGGATCCAGACCCCAATCCCTCGCTCACGAGCCCGAGCTCTTCCATACTACGCCACCTTTGCACTGCGCCGATCCTCGATACCAGCCCTCATCCCGCGCGCGCCCGTCAGCTGTGGAGCACGTGAATCAACAGGGCGCCAGCAGGCGACTTCCGTCGCCCCTAACTCTGCGCAGAGTTGTATTGGGGTCGAGATACCTGCAGTTTGTTACTTCCCAGGGAGAGGCGGTTCTGCCCATATACAACACTTGCGCCGTTCCGACCTACATTGAGATAGTATCCTGGTGAGACAAAGAGGAACTTGAGTGGTCCCGCCACGATCGCCCAAGAACTATGGGAAGACTTGTTGCTACCCTGTCTACGTCCGTGCTTAATTGTTCCATTTTGAAAATTTTACTAACAAATCGGTTGCATGTTGTAGAAAATAGAAAGATCAGGGGCCAGATTCATCAACGACTCATAGCCAGTCCTCGTTAAACGTGCGTTGAAAAACTACGGACGAGTATATCGAGCATCGGTGCGGGACCACGCGAGAACTCCTGCTCAGTTTACAAGAATCTAGATTACGGAAAATGCAGTGCCGACTTACCGTAACCCAAAATTGCGTAAGCGGTGTGTTGTGCAATCACGACCGCCCTGTTCCGGGATTTTCACGCGATGTACAAGGAGCATGCCTTGGGAATAATTCCCCAGCTGATTAAAGATAAGAAGTAGTGCAGAATTGTCCAGATGTTTAGTATAAAACCAGTTTTATTCCAGGAAAAGCACTTAATTGTTAGTATCTTAAGGTTAACGCCAACGAACCATAGAATTTCTTGTGTAAAATCATGCAAACGTTTTTCCTAGTCCTCCTTTAACGCGGTTTCTTCTTCTTGGAGTTTGTGCTTATCGTAACATCTCTATTCTCTTAATCGTATTACAGTTGAACGGTTATTTGTTGTCGATATCAGGACGAAAAAGGTTAAACTAGATAAATCAAGGAAGACTAGTTACCGGGATGTAAATCAAAACCATACTTAACATTCAGTTTCACATTTTTTTTCAGTTTAACATTCAGTTTCAAGAGTACCAAGTGGAAGTATAATGTGCGGAGCACGCCGACGTGGTGAAATACTGATGAATTTAGTGCACATTTATATCAAAGGCAGACCTAGCAAGCGAATTTACACTCTGGAATAGTTACCACTCTCCGAATTCTATATTGGAACACCTCTTACGATGCAATGAAACGAAGACGTGAGCGAATACTTGTAGCATACAGAAGTATAAAAAAAGTAAAAGACAGCCTTACTCCATCCCTCTTGGGATCCGCCACGCTCTGTTCTTCTATTTTATCGATGGTGAACTGACACGTTCTGTAAGAGGAAAGGTCATTCGGTACTATTGTACTTTTGGTACCCCACTTAATCTTGTTCAAAATAGGTCTACTGGGGATAATCTGCAATGGGAAGAACGAATATCACACTCGTTTTTTTGCGGAAATTTCTTATAGGTCCGTTATATTAAGTTCGAATTGCCCAAGGCCTTCCGAAATAGCGCGTGCTTGTAGGAGACGCAGAGACTTCGCCTCCTGTCGATGCGCACTATTTCGCCGTCTCCAGTCTGCAGCAGAGGCTAGCCAGGGCATAAGCCTTGAAATCTCGAAAAGTCTTGAAAACCCTGTTATGTGCTCTCCGCTCGCGCGGAGGGCACAGAATTGGGTAGGGGAAGGGACTCCGGAATGTGGGCCCACTAGCGCACCCGTGCTAAAATTGCCTTCATCCTGTTGTCATTGCTATTGCTATTGCTAAATTGCTATTATGGAACAAATAAGACGCGGATCTGTAATCAAAAGGGCGAAATAAGGCTGCACTTGCATTCGCTGTGTGTAGCTAGCCTGCGCCCCCCCCCCGCCCCGGAGACGGTCGCGAGTGCGTGTTGGTAGGAGGCGATATCTCTGCGTCTCTTACCAGCGCGCGCTATTTCGCAAGGCTTTAGGCAATTTTAACTTAATATTACGGGCTTATAAGACGTTTCCGCAAAAAACGACTGTGATATTCGTTCCTCCCATGGCAGATTACCCCAAGTAGACCTAGTTTGAACAAGATTAAGTGGGGTACCAAAAGTACAATAGTACCGGTCATTCTTCGACTCCCAATTGCTAGATCACGAGTCAGATCAGATTTCCTCACTTATCGAATTCTCAAGGATTTCAATTTACTACTTGGTAAGTACGAGGACTTGACGAGATTGTCTGCTCAAGCCTGTAGAAGTTATACCAAATAGTAAATGTTGTTGACGCCTTGCAGTCATTATATGTTTAAGTGTTAACATTAAGATGTGGTTAGTACGCATTTGTTCTCAAGTGTTGTTTTGTTCATTTTTACGCTAGACATCCGTTCTATGCCCATAAATAAAAAAAATAATAATATCGATCGGTATTGATTGCCCCCCCCCTGCTGTGAAATCCTTCCGCGCCGGACCATACGAGCCCCTAAGCGCATTGGACGACGTGTTCGGCAGTCTTCTGAACCCCTACGCACATTGGACTGCGCAGACCTTACCAGCAATTCTGTAGATTCCGGTAGAATTCAAGATTGAGTCTGAACGGAAATACTTCAATTTGAATGAAACGGCTTAAATCCGACAGCCTTCGATCAAACTAATAGAACAACAACGTTGAAGTGGACGCGATTCCTTAAGAAAATGTAGATTCTAGTAGAGCTGCATGAAAAAAAACCGACTGCGTGGCACATAAACTCAGTAAGGAACTGAATTTCACAACCCCGGTTCGTAGGAGCAGTTCCAAAGTGCATCTCCTTCGCATTCACTGTCTTCCGATTTCATAAGAGCTGTTGTAGAGTACTTTCTCTAAGCGTTCACTGTGAAACGGCGTGTCGTGATTGCACAACACACCGCTTACGCAATTTTGGGTTACGGTAAGTCGGCACTGCATTTTCCGTAATCTAGATTCTTGTGCTCAGTTTCACGTGTTCCAATCAATGGAACACATGAGACCGAGCGAGGATGATCTGCAGAGTATAGCCAATACTCACTCCGATAGCTTCATTGGTAAGCTCCATGCTTTCTTCAAGATTGGCGTATTAAGGCTCAAAGAAGCAACATAGCTGTAGAGATAACGTCGAATTAGGCATATGGTATACCTAGGCGACACGTTTGCGACGCTGCGACTCGTCGCCGACAACCTGTCGCCGAAGTATTACATATACCTTACAGACAACATCACTGTCGTTGCACTGCAACAATCATTCATATTTTTAGGCACATACCAAATGTGTTTCAGTCTTCAGGAATGTAAAACGAGGTCTAAGTGTACATGTGTAGTCTGGAGACTCACTCTGCTCATATGACTCGCTGCAAGTACCCTTCTTGATAAGCAAGACGGTACAATGCCTTCGAGCGGATATCCAGATCACAAATGGGTGGTCACTAACCTTGCATGTAAGTTGGTTTTCTTGTTTAATTTCTCTTCCTTTTCTGTTTTAACTTTATCAAATTTTGATGTTTTTCATGAAGTTATCACCTTGTTTACTTCTAACCTTTTAAATTTTAAGTGAAACTGTGATATTTTTATAAGCAGCAATGCCAGATGTATGTCTAGAGCAATGAAATCCATAGTGTCTCTTCCTAAACTCGGAGCGCTACCTTGAATGCAGCAATCCAAGATTCACCATTTATTTAGATGTGAATGTGCGTAACGTTATTTTAAGTTGTTGGACAAGCTCCTGACGTTTTGATGCTTCGATGATGTGAAGCCCCGCTCTAGACTTGCACCCAGTGCCATATCGGTCCCTTATTTCCACTTTGGTCTCCTATCTTAGAGGAATTTCGCTTGCTTGCCCTCCGCTTTGCCGGACGTCGTGACTCGTTGCGCACCTCGCACCTTTTACGGTCGTTCGCACCTAAATTGGGTGCCCTAAAGGATGCTTTAGTTGTCCTTTGGCAGACATAAGTGTCAAACGCAAATCAACAAAGTGATTGATGAGGGGAAACACAGATGGAAGGATAAAAGCTGAATAGTCATTCTTTGTGGGGAGCGGCATACATTCCACTTCTACGAAGTCTCGTGAAGGCAGTTTAAGTGGGTATTTCGACCACAAAGTGACTTGGAATGCCCAGTCGTTGAGCACGTCAATGCTTCATCACTCACAGAGAAGCATGGAACTAATTCATCGAGCTCTAAGTAGTAGAAGCCTTGGTTGGCCTGGGCGGTCTTGTAAAGCTCATCAAACCTTGAATGGGTCGTTATAAGGGCAACTTAGTTTCGAGGGTATACAACTAGCTTTCTCATAGTGTTGGAAAAAATTGGATCATATTTGCTGACTTCGACCGTCGAAATGTATCACGGTGATAATCAGCTACAGGATGATTTCTCAGTTTTCTTTCCAAGTCGATTAAATAACTATGAGCTGAAGACATTGTGTCCCTGCCGCTCGATTTAAGCGATGAATGCACGCATTGACGAAAAATCGAATTTGGAAAAATTGCCATCACACAATGTTGCCCCAATATCAGCTTTTAGCCACACCGCAGCAGAAAAGCTGAATGGAAAGGGTCTGATCCACGTTGTACACGTCTCCTGAATTCGTGCGCACGTAGTGCGATGTCTATGGCACGTCTTCTAAATCCGACCGCATGCTGCAGGACGCCTGTGACACATCTTCTCAACCCCAATTCATGTTGCACGACGCCAGTGACAAATCTGAATCCGACCAAACGTTGAACGACATTTGCAGCACGTCTTCTAAATTTCAACGTACATTTTCTTCCGTTATAACGCCTCCGGGTAAGGCGTGATTTCCGATGCAACGTAAAATTTCTCTGCAGTCGACCAGCTTACCTTTACGCTAACACAAACCAGCTCCGATAAAAACGCGTCGGATATAACGCCACACCCGTCATAGCGCAGTTCTGAGAGGGATTCTGCGTTCAGAAAGACTCTTGTTGCCGCTGTTCCGGTCCCACACGAAAATTGAAGCCGGGCAAGACATTGACTGGCTTTGAGATGGAGCCTAACATACTATTGCCTCATCACAGTTACGAGCGGCACTTGTGCGAAAATGTGTTAGATGCATATTGAGGTTTTTGCGCGTGCATAGGCGGTGATTTGTGGAGCACGGTGCAAGATGACGTTCACAGCTCCATCGCGGCGCGACGCGATGTACTGATAAGTTCCCATGTTTAAGAATACAGCGATGAATCGATATGGGAGATTATCACTACGTCACGTTGCGCCGCGATAAATCTCTGAACGTCCTCGAGACACCTGGTGACCACTAGAAGCTGCTGCATATTGGAAGACTCCTCTATCAGGAACAAAGGATAGCTGATCCAACTCGACGTTAAATTACTTAAAACAATGCATCACACATTTCCTTTAGTCCTAGGGCGGCTAGTATGGATGTCATAAACTGAACCTGAACCCGCTCCCTCTGCTCTTTGAACGGAATTCTAGCCTAAATGCATCATACAATTCTTTCAGTCATAGGGCGGGACTAGTGTGGATGTCATAAACCGACCCTGAACCCGCTCCCTCTGCTCTTTGAAGGGAATTCTAGCCTATT
The DNA here is from genome assembly GCA_947396885.1 of Heligmosomoides polygyrus polygyrus. Lineage (NCBI taxonomy): Eukaryota > Metazoa > Nematoda > Chromadorea > Rhabditida > Heligmosomidae > Heligmosomoides > Heligmosomoides polygyrus. The sequence goes on from OX377206.1 coordinate 55,133,073, forward strand.
ATACCAATAACGCTCCTTGATCGCACACAATATCCTCTTATCACGGACGAGGGCTGATAGGCTACTGCATTCAGGATAACCCGAATGTTGCGTACGATTAAAAACTGCTAGTGGTGCAGTGGGCTGACATCCTACCCGAAAAGTAGAATGGGTGGGGTGGGGGTTGGAGTCCGGCGTGAGAGTTTTGATCCCAACGAAACATCCCGTAACCTCAGATTACTTAGCGTTGATGTTGATCGCATTCAACTTACCTGACATTCGTTATATGTCCCTAAGCCAAATTTGTCATACTTGCGCTTATCGCAGAGAGTCTCTCTGAACACAGGGCAGCGTTAATACCTTAAAGTTATTCTATGCATTCAAACTCTCTTAGTGGTCACATATTTCACTGAAATTCTTGTAAGATGCTGCTGGTGTGGGAAACGCTTGTGTTTACTAGTCTCATAGTTTTGTCCCATAGCTGTTGACTAAAAAGGAAGAGCAATTCGGAGACTTTTGAGAAAGTCCAGAGAATTGATATGGTGCAGACACGCATCGTTAAAAAAAACTAGCACACATTGAGGCGCAAATAGACAACCTTGGTTGTGGTAAACATTGATCGAACATAATTGACTCCTGTGATCATGGGAAAGCCTTCTCCAAATGTTCTATCCATAAGCGCCTCAAACAGCACGAAGTTTCCGCATTCGGTTGTTCCGAGGCTCAGTTATTGATTACCATGGAGTTATCATGATGCCAGCACTGATCGGAGACATGTTGCTCCCACAACGATTTCTTTTACGGTAACGGTTTGAAAACGTGGCACTCTAGCAGGAACGTCTTGTGTTTTTGGATGGATCATTTCGGGAAGAAGTAGCATTTGGCTGCTCTACAGAGCTAGCCTGAAAGTGTGACCACATCACCTAACAAGGAAAGGTTCCCAACTCAAGGTGAGCTTTTGCGATGCTATTTTGACAGGATGTGGGGCCCTGTGAGCGGAGTCCAGAACTATAGTCAGTTCTTGCTGAACGCCTTTTTAAAGACCTGAAAAGGAGGTCTGACAGCGTGCACACAACTATCAAGAACACCTACGACACCTCACGAGGTATGCCTCGGCGGCGCAGTTGGTAGGAGGGACGCCTCGTAGGAGCACATCGGACGGGTTTTAAGTCAGAGCTCGCGTACTGCTAAAATTTCTGTACATAATAGTTTGTTGTTATTCCGTTTTCTTATGCTCACAGGAGTCAATTTCAGACCATCAATGCTTACGACGCGAATTCATGTGCTAGTTTTATCTGCACCACCGCCATATCAAACCATATCACCAATAATACCGCAACTGTACACAAATACGCGTACCTTATGGTTGAATATTAGGGGGGGGGCATATCGGTCCATAGGTGTGCTAAAAATATCATTCTCATCTGAAGGTGTTGTCGGCCGACTACTTCCACCTTCACATGGATTTCATATCTCCGACAAGGAGAGAGATTGCAATTGCAGATGCCATAAAAGGACTCCTCCTGGACGCCATGCTAATGAGATATCGACTGTCGGGAAGAACAGGCTTTTCAACTTAGAGGTGGTATAATGAAAATGGGACCTTTCTATGTTTGTCGAACGCGTGGATGGCAGCTGGGTACGTCAATGTTCACGAAGGACCTTTCTCTGCACCCACGGATTGCGCGTTCGACGAAGAAGAAGTGGTCACCCTTGTCAGGACGAAGAATGTTCCTCACTGGCTTCTGTAAGATGCTGTTGATGTGACACGCGATGTGTTTTACTTGTTTAATAGATTAGTTCCATAGCTGTTGACTAAAGGGGAAGAGCAAGACAGCACTTTTTATTTCCAGACTAGCCAAAACAAGAGAAAGTTGTTGGAAAACTAGCACACATGAAGGCACAAATAGACAGGCTTGGTTTGTTGTAAGCAGTGGTGGTCTGAAATTGACTCCTGTGAGCATGAGAAAGCGTAATAACAACAAACTAATATGTGCAAAAAATTCGGCAGTATGCGGGCTCGAAATTAAAACCCCTCCAATGTGCTCCTATGATGCGTCCCTCCTAGCAATTGCGCCCCCGAGGCACACCTTGTGGAGTGTGGTAGCGGTTGATGATAGTTGCGCGCACGCTTTCAGACCTCCTTTCCATGCCTTTAAAAAGCGTTCAGCAAAAACTAACTGTGGTTCTGGACTCCGCTCACGGGGCCCTACATCCTGCCAAAATAGCATCGCAAAAGCTCACCTTGAGTTGGGAACCTTTCCTTGTAAGAACAATCGTTACGCGACCATCATGAAGTTTATGGATGAATGCTGGAGCTATTCTCCAAGCATATATGCCCAAATGTTGACCCGTCTACAGAAACCCGACGGACATTGGACGATATTGAGAGAAAATACTGGTCCCCTTTATCCCACTTCCCCTAGTGGTCCTCCGTTGCTGATCCTCTCTTCAGTGGTCCCCCTCCTACTGGTCCCCCCTATCCATACGCAAGTTGAACGTCTTCAGCACGTCTTCTGAAGCTCTACGCACATTGGACGACATTGAGGGAAATGCTGGTCCCCTTATTCTCCTCTTCTGGTCTCCCTTTGTCGATCCCCTCTTCACTGGTCCCCTCCTACCGGTCCCCCTTACTCGAAATCACTACGCAAATTGACGTCTTCTGAATCCTGATCCACATTTAACGACGTCTAGGGCACGTCTTCTGAATCCCTATTCTTCGCACTTGTCCCCATCATATCGTGACGCGTTGCCTGCTGAATATATCGTAAACTTGGACGATCCGCCGCCAAGGAAATCGTTCGCCAGCAATCGCCCATTGTTAAGTTCAAAGAATGCTCGGCTGGCATACGCAGCATTGTCGTAGTGGGTTCAGTCCATCTTCCCTTGACGGACACGTGACACTAGCCGATTTTATATAGTAGGATTACCATATGAACCTTATTCTTCAACGCCAAGCCGAAATTTATACTAGGGATCCGGCTTGAACAAGGTCTCAACAGCCGAGATGGGTGAGATAAAGAGGAACTCGCGTGGTCCCGCCACGATCGCCCAGGAACTGTGGGAAGACTCACTGCTACCTGTGTATGCGTCCGTGCTTAATTGTTCCATTTTGAAAATTGTGGCAAAGAGAAAGATCAGGAGCCGGATTCATCAACGACTCACAGCAATCTAACGGTGAAAATACTGCCGAAATCGCTGATAACGCTGCTTATCAGGCGATATGGTCAAACATTTCACTATATTTTGATAGGCCGCGCTATCAGGAATTACGGCTGTATTTTTTGTTAAATTGCTGTAAGTCGTAGATGAATCCGGCCCCAGTAGACGGGCTTTCTTAAGTGATGCTACATGGCTCGGCAGGCAATTATCTTGTGGTTATCCGACTTCGTCAGAAGTGATATGTTTATCTACATCAGAAATCCATCATCATCATCATCATTTTCAATAGCGTTTGTCCCGCTTGGTGGCGGGGTCCGCTCTTCGGGTCTGGTGGCGCCACTTCTCCCGATCAAGCGCTTGGTCGGGATGGACACCAGCTAACTTCAAGTCCATATGCAACGTATCTAGCCAGCGTTGTTTCGGGCGTCCTCTGGGCCGTTTTCCAGGGACCTCAAGATTCAGGCCAATCTTACACACGTTGTCGTCGTTAGCGCGAAGGACGTGACCATACCATCGCAGACGTGCTTCGCGCAACTTGTCAGCTATCGAGGCGACACCGAACCTTTGTCGCATGGTTTCATTGCGAACGCGGCCCAATCGCGTTATTCCAGCCGTCCACCTTAGCATTTTCGTCTTCATTACACTGAGGCGGCTTTCAATTTCCTTCGTCACAGGCCAGCACTCAGCACCGTACGTCGCTACTGGGCGGACGACTGCTCTATACACCTTTGACTTGAGGTACTCAGGTATTGTCTTGTCGCAAAGCACCCCAGTCAACGAACGCCATTTGGACCAGGCTGCACTCACACGTGCGTTCACCTCCAACTTTAGACTGCCATCGGACGTGACTGTTGATCCAAGATACTTTAAAGATGTAACTCGTGAGAGCTCAGTACTATTGATCTTAATGGATCCATGCTCATTCACATCCGTCGTCAAGTATTCCGTCTTTTTGACGTTTAGCTTGAGTCCGAACAATGCTAAGCGATCGCATTACGCCTGTGCCTGTCGCTCGAGCTCTGCTTTGTCTTCGCATGCAAGCATGACGTCATCGGCATACAGCAGCGTCCAGGGAGCTGCCCTTTGGAGATCGCGTGTAATTGCATCCATGACGATCACGAAGAGCAGTGGGAAGAGCGCAGATCCCTGGTGCACTCCGACAGAGATTGGAAACTCCATCGAGGTGCCCGCTGGTGTTCGCACTCGGCTTATTGGGCACGAGTAGAGGATGCGCACCCACTCAATAAGCTCTTCAGGGATACCACGTCGTCGCAACGCGTACCATACACTTCCCGCGGAACGCGGTCGAAGGCTTTCTCTAAGTCCAGGAAGGCAAAATGCACCGGTTTCTGTTTCTCGCGGTGTTTCTCTAGCAAAAGACGAACAGCGTGAATGGCATCAACAGTGCCACAGCCAGAGACGAAACCACACTAATTCGTGGAAAGCTGGACGACATCCCGAATACGTCCATCGACAATTCGCTCAAAGATTTTCATGGTGTGCGAAAGAAGGCGAATTGGTCGGTAACTAGCACAGTCTGCAGGACTGCCCTTCTTCTTTCAAATCGGGATAGTCGTGCTTTGCTGCCAACCCTCAGGCACTTTCTTCTCAGCAACAACCTGATTGAAAAACTCAGTCAGCCAGTCAGCAGGGCACCAGCCCTTCGACTTCCACAGGTCAGCTGGCAGGTCATCGGGACCAGTGGCTTTGCCTGAATTCATCTTCCTCAGGGCTGCTTCAATTCGGCTCACTGTGATCTTCTGAACGGGACCGTATACAGGTGATGCAAAAGGAACAGCAGGATGTTCAAATTCTACATTCGAGATTTCCTCGAAGTATTCGCGCCATCTCTTCACAGCCCTCTTACGATCCATCAGAAGATGACCGTTCTCGTCGTTAATGCCAAAGAACTTCTCGATGTCTTCTGCTTGGCGACAGCGAGCTTTGGCGAGGTGGTAAAGATAACGCTCGCCATCGCGCGTCTCCAGTTTTTCATTCACATCAGCGTAGTGTGCGGCTTTAGCACCGGCCACTGCCTTCTTTGCCGCTTTCTTCGCTTCTCGATAATTCCGCCAATTATCGACTGTTTTATCACCGATAAATACGTGATATAGCCGTTTCTTTTCCCTGACCTTCTCCCTGATATCGTCAGTCCACAGCCAAGCCTGCTTGTCGACCCAACGCCGTCCAGGCTTCGTTGTGCCGAGTTCGAGGCGCGCAGCCCGAGTTATCGCATCGGTAGCATCCTTCCAGGTTTCGTCGACAGTTGTTACCGTCGGCAACCGAATGCGAGAAATAACAGCTGCTTCCTTCTCTTTCAGTCGCCACCATTTGATTCTAGCCGTCCCGCATCGCTCAACACGTTTACACCTCGGAGGTGTGATCTTCAGCGAGCAGATAAGTGGACGGTGTTGCGTGGCAACCGTCTCATACTGCACGGTCTTCGCGTCTGTGACAACATCTTGGTCGCGACGCCTAACAAGGACATAGTCAATCTGCGTTTTGGCGTTCCCGCTATAAAACGAGATGAGGTGGGAGTCACGCTTTCGAAACTTGGTGTTCACGATGGTGAGGTCGTGGGAGTCTGCATACTCAAGTATACGCTCACCATCGGCGTTGCGTGACCCATAGCCAAAACCACCATGACAGCTGTAACCATCTTTCGCTGCTCCAACGTGACCATTAAGGTCACCTGCCACAACAATCATGTCTTGTGACGGCACTTCCGCTGTCTTCTCATCAAGCAGGGACCAGAACTCGTACTTGGTTTGCTCGGAGCAACCTGTCTGCGGAGCATACGCGGAAAAGAAATGACACCGTCGCTCTTTTACGGCGACAACAATCTTCATCAAGCGGTCATCGAAACGTTCTACGCTTGCAATCGCGTCACGGAAACGCTCGGAGACGATCATACCGACACCAGTGGTGGTCCTGGGACTTCCACATAGAACGGCCTTGAAGTCACGTCCTATGTCCCTTGACTTGCTGCAGGACCACCTCGTCTCCTGCACTGCACAGAAATCTATCTTTCTTCGCTCCAGTGCTTCTAAGAACTCGCACGAGCGGCCCGTCAACGTACCCACATTCAACGTTGCTACGCGGGTCTTGCATACGTTACGGGACTTTCGGACTAGCTCAGTTGCCCCCCGATGCCGTCCTCGCATCAAGGACCCTTAACTTCTTACACCCGCCGGGCTTTGCGAGTGCGCGTCGGTTCCCGCGGACGCCGTAGCACTATCTCGAGAACTCTGAAACGTCATCGACCATATGATGTGACACAGGATGTTCGTAGGCCCGCCTGTCACTAGGGCCTGTCGCCTGCATTCGATTGTCCGTGATTGGCTCGGCTCGCAAAAACAAGCAGTTTCCAGTGGCACCACGTGGAGGAACGGACATCGCCACCAATCTATATCAGAAATTGTCTATCGCAATACAGGAAAAGTATAGAACACACTGAGCCTGCGCTAAGCGGCTCGGTGGTTACCATATAGGACTGCCCCTCCCCTGTACGACACTCGTTGGACGACGCTTCTGAATCTCGGCGCACGATCCCCGCAATACCCCGTGCGATGTTAGGGGGAAATGCTGGTCTCCCTCCTTATTCACGCTCCCCCTCTAATGGTCCCCGTTTGTTGGTCCTCTCCTATTGGTCGCCCTTACTCCCTATACAAGTAGGACGGCGTCTTCAGCGCGTTTTCTGAATCCCTATGCATGTTGGACGTCTTCAGTCTTCTGAATCCAGACACACGCTGAACGAGGTCTAGAGCACGTCTCCTGAACCCCTACGCTCTGCACTGGATCCCCATTCATACACTGACGCGTAGCCCCTTGAATATCTCGTAAACTTGGACGGTCAGCTGCCAAGGATGTAGTTCGCCAGCAATTGCCCATGGTCTAAGCTCAAAGAAAGCGCGGCTGGCATACGCCGCAGTGTTGTAGGAACCTTTTGGCTTCAGTCCCCCTCCCCGTGACCGACACGTGACAATAGTTGATTATATAAAGGATAAAAAGGATAAAGTACGGCGTTACTCAATCCTTCTGGGATGCGCCAGCGCATTCTACTTCTACGGGATGTCGTGGAGGCGACATGAATGCGTATTTGGCCATACAATGACTTGCGGTGGCCAGCCGATGAACAAGTCAGCGCTTTATCCTTCCCAGACACGTCTGGTACCAATTGACCGACCCCGGAGGGATAGAAGGCTTGGTTGGCCTGGGCGGGAAATCCGAACCAGGAACCTGGTATCGGGTGCACGCGACAGTCGCGCCTCCTCCGACTGCGCTACACGCGCCCAGTTGATTATATATAGCAGCATTATCACATGAGCCTTATTCTTCAACGTGAAGTCGAAATCTACTCTAGTGATCCAGCTCGAACAAGGCTAGCCCGCTGAACAGCCGAGATGGCTGACCGAGATGACTATAATACCCCTAGGTGGATTACCTATATGATAAACATGGATTTTGCATAAGTGCAAATGAAACACAGTCTGCGGGATCCAGACCCCAATCCCTCGCTCACGAGCCCGAGCTCTTCCATACTACGCCACCTTTGCACTGCGCCGATCCTCGATACCAGCCCTCATCCCGCGCGCGCCCGTCAGCTGTGGAGCACGTGAATCAACAGGGCGCCAGCAGGCGACTTCCGTCGCCCCTAACTCTGCGCAGAGTTGTATTGGGGTCGAGATACCTGCAGTTTGTTACTTCCCAGGGAGAGGCGGTTCTGCCCATATACAACACTTGCGCCGTTCCGACCTACATTGAGATAGTATCCTGGTGAGACAAAGAGGAACTTGAGTGGTCCCGCCACGATCGCCCAAGAACTGTGGGAAGACTTGTTGCTACCCTGTCTACGTCCGTGCTTAATTGTTCCATTTTAAAAATTTTACTAACAAATCGGTTGCTTGTTGTAGAAAATAGAAAGATCAGGGGTGCAGATTCATCAACGACTCATAGAAAGTCCTCGTTAAACGTGCGTTGAAAAACTACGGAAGAGTATATCGAGCATCGGTGCGGGACCACGCGAGAACTCCTGCTCAGTTTCACGTGTTCCAATCAATGGAACACATGAGACCGAGCGAGGATGATCTGCAGAGTATAGCCAATACTCACTCCGATAGCTTCATTGGTAAGCTCCATGCTTTCTTCAAGATTGGCGTATTAAGGCTCAAAGAAGCAACATAGCTGTAGAGATAACGTCGAATTAGGCATATGGTATACCTAGGCGACACGTTTGCGACGCTGCGACTCGTCGCCGACAACCTGTCGCCGAAGTATTACATATACCTTACAGACAACATCACTGTCGTTGCACTGCAACAATCATTCATATTTTTAAGCACATACCAAATGTGTTTCAGTCTTCAGGAATGTAAAACGAGGTCTAAGTGTACATGTGTAGTAAATATGTTGCTCGAACATCTTAGCTTTACTATGTTCAACGATCTAGTAGACGTTTGAGGTGATTATTACAAGTAATCGCCTTTAAAGGCAGATGAGTTAGAATAGAGATGCCTGAAGAGGATAAAGACTGATTTGTTTATTTATTTTTATTTCTTCACTGGTTCGAGGCAGATCTATCCCGTGGTTGGTCATCTAACAATATTGTTTCGTCCCTGTGAGTCAAAGAATTAGGACACATTCTGGTGGCTAAGTGTTTTGGCGATCTGTTTAACCTAACATGCCGTCGAACATATCACATTGCGTTTTGGTGACACAACGCGAGAACTCCTACCGGCCAGCGAGTCAAGTAGCAATTCTTCCCATGTTCCATCCAAAACCTTATCAAACAGTTTGAAACCTCCTCCGTCGTTCCGTAACTCCGTTACTGATTTGCGCGCAGTTGGCATGGTACCAACACTGATCCGAAGACGTGGCGGTGCCGCAACGATTGTTGCTACGGTAACGTTTTGAAAACGTGGCACCCTAGTAAGAAAATTTTGTCAGACATTCTTACTACTCTGACTTACTCTTACAAGATATTCTTACTAGGATAACACATTTTCAAACCGCTATAGTAACGGCAATCGCTGCGGGATCCCTAGGTCTCTGGATCAGTGTCGGCATCATGCCAACTTCGCGGTAATCAATAATAAAGCCACGGAGTTAGGAAATATGGAAGCTTCATGCTGTTTGAAGCGGATGGATAAATAGAAAATTTTGGAAAGAAATTCTATTTGACGGATCTATATTGCTAGCCTGGAAGAGTGCTCGCCTTGTACTACCAAAATCGATGGCACATTAGAAAGAATAGATAGAGGAGGTTCAGAAGACGTGTCGAATACGCCATGCAATTTGTATCCTGACTCAGAAGACCTGCCACAAACGTCATCCAACTTGCGTTGGGGCTCAGAAGACGTGTTGAATACGCCATGCAACTCGTATCGGAGTTCAGAAGGCCTGCCACGGACGTCATCCAACTTGCGTTGGATTTCAGAAGACATATCGAGGATGTCATGCAATTTGTGTGGGATTCAAAAGACCTGTCACAGACGTCATCCAACTTACGTTGGGGGTCAGAAGACATACCGAGGATGTCATGCAATTTGTGTCGGGATTCAGAAGACTATCACAGACGTCATCCCATTTACGTTGGGGTTAAGAAGACGTAGTGAAGACATCATGCAATTTGTGTCGGGATTCAAAAGACCTGTCACAGACGTCATCCAACTTACGTTGGGGGTCAGAAGACATACCGAGGATGTCATGCATTTGTGTCGGGATTCAGAAGACTATCACAGACGTCATCCCATTTACGTTGGGGTTAAGAAGACGTAGTGAAGACATCATGCAATTTGTGTCAGGATTCAAAAGACCTGTCACAGACGTCATCCAACTTACGTTGGGGGTCAGAAGACATACCGAGGATGTCATGCAATTTGTGTCAGGATTCAAAAGACCTGTGACAGACGTCATCTAATTTGCGTCTGGGTTCAGAACACATGCCGAAGACGTCATGCAATTTGTGTCGGGATTCAGAAGTCTGTCACAGACGTCATCCAACTTGCGTTGGGGTTCAGAAGACATACCGAACACGTCATGCAATTTGTGTCGAGATTCAGAAGTCTGTCACAGACGTCATCCAACTTGCGTTGGGGTTCAGAAGACATACCGAGGATGTCATGCAATTTGTGTGGGATTCAAAAGACCTGTCACAGACGTCATCCCATTTACGTTGGGGCTAAGAAGACGTAGTGAAGACATCATGCAATTTGTGTCGGGATTCAGAAGACTGTCACAGACGTCATCTAATTTACGTCGGGATTCAGAACACATGCCGAAGACGTCATGCAATGTGTGTCGGGATTCAGAAGACTGTCACAGACGTCATCCAATTTGCGTCTGGGTTCAGAACACATACCGAGGATGTCATGCATTTGTGTCGGGATTCAGAAGACTATCACAGACGTCATCCCATTTACGTTGGGGTTAAGAAGACGTAGTGAAGACATCATGCAATTTGTGTCGGGATTCAGAAGTCTGTCACAGACGTCATCCAACTTGCGTTGGGGTTCAGAAGACATACCGAGGATGTCATGCAATTTGTGTGGGATTCAAAAGACCTGTCACAGACGTCATCCCATTTACGTTGGGGTTAAGAAGACGTAGTGAAGACATCATGCAATTTGTGTCGGGATTCAGAAGACTGTCACAGACGTCATCCAATTTGCGTCTGGGTTCAGAACACATGCCGAAGACGTCATGCCATTTCCTTCGAGATTCAAAAGATCTGTCACGGACGTCATCCAATTTGCGTCTGGGTTCAGAACACATGCCGAAGACGTCATGCAATTTGTGTCGGGATTCAGAAGTCTGTCACAGACGTCATCCAACTTGCGTCGGGATTCAGAACACATGCCGAAGACGTCATGCAATTTGTGTCGGGATTCAGAGGTCTGTCACAGACGTCATCCAACTTGCGTTGGGGTTCAGAAGACATACCGAGGATGTCATGCAATTTGTGTGGGATTCAAAAGACCTGTCACAGACGTCATCCCATTTACGTTGGGGTTAAGAAGACGTAGTGAAGACATCATGCAATTTGTGTCGGGATTCAGAAGACTGTCACAGACGTCATCTAATTTACGTCGGGATTCAGAACACATGCAGAAGACGTCATGCAATTTGTGTCGGGATTCAGAAGACTGTCACAGACGTCATCCGATTTGCGTCTGGGTTCAGAACACATGCCGAAGACGTCATGCAATTTGTGTGGGGATTCAGAAGTCTGTCACAGACGTCATCCCATTTGCGTCTGGGTTCAGAACACATGCCGAAGACGTCATGCAATGTGTGTCGGGATTCAGAAGACTGTCACAGACGTCATCCAATTTGCGTCTGGGTTCAGAACACATGCCGAAGACGTCATGCAATTTGTGTGGGGATTCAGAAGTCTGTCACAGACGTCATCCCGTTTGCGTCTGGGTTCAGAACACAGGCCGAAGACGTCATGTAATGTGTGTCGGGATTCAGAAGACTGTCACAGACGTCATCCAATTTGCGTCTGGGTTCAGAACACATGCCGAAGACGTCATGCAATTTGTGTCGGGATTCAGAAGACTCTCACATACGTCATCTAATTTACGTCGGGATTCAGAACACATGCCGAAGACGTCATGCAATTTGTGTCGGGATTCAGAAGTCTGTCACAGACGTCATCCAACTTGCGTTGGGGTTCAGAAGACATACCGAGGATGTCATGCAATTTGTGTGGGATTCAAAAGACCTGTCACAGACGTCATCCCATTTACGTTGGGGTTAAGAAGACGTAGTGAAGACATCATGCAATTTATATCGGGATTCATAAGACCTGTCAACGTGTGCAATCTTATCGGAAGAAACTATGTCACCGTAAAATATAATAATACTTCTCAAAATGTTCCATTCGGGATTGTCTTAAAAAATCTATTTCCCACTCCGTAGTTTCGTAGCCCCATTATTGGATACCGCAAAGCTTACATGATGCCAGTAGTTATCTGAATATGCGCCGCTCCCGAGACGATTGTTATTATGGTAACGGCTTGAAAACCTTATACCCTAGTAATTAGAGCACATCTACCATCCCTAATTAGCGGTCGAGTTTTAGACTTTTACCACTTTCGGCTTCTCCATTATTGGTTATCGTAAAGATGACATGCCAGCTTGATCTACCGGTACCGCGACGAATGTTATTACTGTAACAGTGGTGCCCTACTAAGAACGTTTATGTCAATTATAAAGCCATAATTTAGAAGTAATGAGAGGACACACCATATCTGGTTAACGTCAAAATTATTGATCTACTTAGAGAGGTTTTATAGGTATCTCCATATCGGCTTCACGATCCAAGTCTAGTACTTTGGTCCCTATCACTTGGCGCCTCTTACCTCTGCGAAAAACGGTCATTCTCACCTACACTGGCTGCCCCGGAGCATCTCTTTAGGGCAGCCAATGTAGGTGCGAGTGACCGTAAAAGGTGCGAGGAGGGAAACGGGTCAGGACATCCGGCGAACGCAAAGGGGAACCAAGCAATTACTCCAATACAGGGGACCAACTTCTAAATGAGGGACCAATGTGACACAGGGTGGAGGTCTAGAGCGGGGATCCCTTCTTTGAAGCAGAAAAATGTCAGGAGAGTTTGTCTAAAAACTTTTACACTAAGAACGTTGACCAAATTCATCACCTGTATCACCTGTCGTCCCGTTGATCATCGAATTGCTCGAGCGGGTGCCAGCAGCGTCTCCATTCGTCCCTGTCGCGTGCCAGAGTGGTCCAATGGATCCTCCTCGCTCGAGGGACACGAAGAGCGCCATTTCGGTCGTTCAGGGCTTTGACCAAGAAGTCCGACCAACGCGTTGGTGGGCGTCCTGGTGTTCTTTTGACATCCCGCGGAATCCAGTCGGTAACGGCTCTCGTCCAACGGGTGCCTGCGAAGCGCATTACGTGGCCGGCCCACCTAATTTTCAACAACTTGGCCCACGCGACAGCGTCTCTGATCTTCGAACGTCGGCGAAGCTCGGAACTCCGGAGGCCTTCTCTCACTTGCGTGAGTCGTGTCACTCCGAGCATCGTCCTCTCGATTCCACGCTGCGCGACGCTGATCGCGTGTTCATCCTGCTTTCGTATAGCCCAGGTCTCTGAGGCGTATGTTAGGGCAGGAAGAACAGTGGAGTCGAATAGGTGGGCACGGAGTCGGACGTTCTTCGTCTTCCCCGCAACTCTTCGACGCTCTTGAAAGCTCCCCAAGCCGCTCTTTTCCTCCTGCTCAGCTCTGGTTCTAGGTCGTTGGCCATGTTTACTTCGCGACCCAGATACACATAGCTGGAGCATTCGGAGACGTTCGTTCCGTTGAGCGAGAATGGGGCATCAGAAACCCATCCGTTCCTCATGAACATCGTCTTCGTAAGATTCAGCTGCAGTCCAACGTTCCCACATACACGATCGAAGTCGGCCAGCATTCGCTCCGCCTGACTGATGCTGGGTGTTATGAGCACGATGTTTTCAGCGAAGATGATGTAGTTGCCGGCCGTCGACCTTCACTCCCATGTCTTCCCATTCTAGTTCGCGCATGACGTTTTCGAGAGTGGCGCTGAAGAGCTTCGGGGATATGGTATCCCCTTGCCGAACCCCTCTCTTCACGTTGACGACGACGTCGTTGTAGAATGGTGAGATCTTGGTCGTGAATCCACTGTACAGCTTTCGAAGGACTCTGATGTACTGAGTAGGAACGCCCTGAGTGAGCAGGGCTTCGATGACCGCTTCAGTTTCGACAGAGTCGAATGCCTTCTTCAGGTCGATGAACGTAAGGCAAAGCGGCAGCTTGTACTCTCGCGACACTTCGATGAGCTTCGTAATGGTGTGTATGTGGTCGATCGTGCTGAATCCTCTCCGAAATCCTGCTTGTTCGCATGGCTGTCCTTCGTCCAGCGTTCGGCCGATCCTATTCAGGATAACTCGAGTGAACAGCTTGTAGACTACGGGCAGCAGGCAGATTGGGCGATAGTTGCCAATGTCGTGCACGTCTACCTTCTTGTACAGCAAGACGGTACTGCTGGTCTTCCACTGAGATGAAACCTTGCACTCCGACAGGTAACGTGTGAAGAGCCGCACCAGGGTGTTGATGAGCGCTGGCGGGAGGTTCTTCAGGTGTTCGGGTCTGATCCTGTCGGGACCGGGTGCTGTACGTTTCTTCACCGACGAGATGGCGTGTCGGATCTCGGAAGGGAGAACAGAGGGAACGACGTATCCATCCTGCGGAAGATGGCATGGGTGCAGGTGGACGTAGCTATCAAAGAGATCGGAGTAGAAGTCGTGGATGACCTTCTCCATGGTCCTTCTGGAAGAGGTAACGGTTCCGTCGGGACGTCGGAGAGCTGTCATCTTGGTCTTGAAGTTGGCGAAGTTCCGGCGAGCATTGCGGATGCTCAACCCTGCCTCTGCAGCTTCAGCCAACACTTCCGCCCTTCTCTCCTTAAGATCCTCCTTTGTCGCCTCTCTGCATCGCAAGCTCGGACGTCAGTTGGTAGTTGTCTGACGCTCGTGCTGCTCCACGCTGGCGTATCAGCTCGAGAGTTTCCGGAGACAGACGTCTCTTGGTGGTCTTCAAGCTCTCGGCTGCCTTAGCACTATCGTGGAGATGGTGCACGAAGCGGTCGTATTCCTCGTCGACGTTATCCATGACGGCATCTTCCCAAAGGCCGGCAAGAGAGGTGTAGAGGTCCCAGTTGATGGTCGTTCTGGGATTCCTCTTCTTGAACTTCGTGGCCTTCTCTCCTTGACGCGAAAAGCGGAACCTCGCGCGAAGGAGGCGGTGGTCCGATCCCGTGTAGAACTTGGGGACAACGGAGACACCGGTCAGGCAATACTTGCGATTGAAGATGATGTGGTCGATCTCGTTGTGGAACTGGCCACCGGGGGATTCCCAGGTCCATCGTGGGGAGGGAGGCTTCTGGAACTGCGAGTTTCCATGGATGGTCTTGGTCGACATGATAAACTCAGACAGCCTTTCACCTTGCTCGTTCCACTCCAAACCGTGGGTTCCGATGTGAAGTTCTTCCGGCGACCTTCGCGGCCCGATCTTGGCGTTGAGGTCGCCGACGATCACCTTGTAGAAGGTGTGATCTTCCTTATAGAACTTCTCCAGCTCCACGTAGAAGGCTTCGACCTCTTCTTCGTCGTAGTCGGATGTTGGGGCATACGCGACGAACACAGTCAAAGCTGGCACGGAACCACATCGCTTCAGTCGCAGACGTCCGATTCGGCTTGTCAGAGACTCGTACGAATCGATGTTCATGGCCAAGTGCGTGTTGACGAGGACACCAACGCCGCCTACTCCCCTGCTGTCGCATGTTCCGAGGAACAGTTCTTTTCCGGAGTCGTAGGCGGCGTGTAGGGGGTGGTGTCTTCTCGTCTCGGTCAGTCCGATGACGTCGTACTTGATCTTCCTGGCTTGCATCATCAGGTCCTCGACGGATGCTTCCGATGCAAGCGTGCGGGCGTTGTAAGTACAGATCGTCATCCTAGTCCTCAATTTGCGCAGCCTGGTTAGGCTCTGAGATTTTAGCAGCCTCTCCGTACTCGTCCTTCCCATCGCTGCAGAAATGGGGGCTCTTTCGGGGTCAGGGGAATGAGGCCCTTTACTGCTGCTGTGTTTGACTTCCATACAACACGGGTAGCTAGTCAGGCTCTGTCGTGCGGGCGAAGAACTCCGGGCAGCCAGCCAGACTGCCCGAAGGGACGGGGCGAGACTTTTGAGGCGGCCTCGAATCGCCTTACGATGTACTCCCAGTCTACCGAGTGCAAGCTTTTGGCCGAGCCGACACAGTTACAATCTGCACAGTCACGGACACATCCGCGCACACTGTGCACGAACATGCCGCTCCCACGCACAAGGAACGCGTCGACCCGACACAGCAGGAGCAAGGAGTCCATCCACTGCATCCCACCTGCGTCTCTGGGCAGTACACGGTCGCATTTGGTTCGCGTTTAATTCCCCTATCCACCACCCGGGGACGCGCCACGTGGCCCTGCGACAAGCGGCCCGAGATCCCTCTTAGCAAGAGAGCCCGAAGGCTCTCTATCGAGGGAGATCCGTGGAACAATATATCCATATACAACAATTACAACAACGACCAAATTCATATCTAAATTAATTATAAATATAAAAGAAGGATATTTCGGACTACATTCAGGAGTTTAAGAGGCACATTATGGACTTCCCGCTTTATACGTGCATCGTGATGCTTAGAAAAATGTCATGGTTCTACTTAAAAGGTGAAGGGCTCGATATGAATATGCTCATAACTTCGTGAAAACATCAAAACTTGATAGAGTCAAAACAGACAAAGGGAGAGAAATTCCAAACGGTAACAAAACAAGTAAAGTGACTTACATCCAGGTTTGGTGATCCCTCATTTGTTATCTGAGTACCCATTAAAAGACATTGACCATCTTGCTTATCAAGAAGGATCCTTGTATCCAGAAGCACAAGGAAGCCTTCATGAAGTAGCAACTGATTACAAGGCTGACGATGAAAGTGGGAGAAATAGGTGGAATACAGCCCAGAATATCCTATCGATCCCGCTGATGATAACAGCTGATTGCTGAGTAGGAGGCCCGTTCTTCCCCCCAGTCAGCCGAGCGCGTGAACTCGTCCGCGATGGGCGCTCCTCGCGCAATTAGCGCCGCCCCTCCGCATGCTGGGGGGAAGAACGGGCCCCCTCCAAGGAACTCCGGGGTGTGGCGAACAGGGAGGCGTGGAGTGCACGAGACGACACGACGAAAAACCGCGCGCCGTCTCGGCACTATGCCAAGTGGACCAGTTCTCCGGCAACGGGTCCGCCTGGCAGGGTGCCGAGGCGGCGCGCGGTTTTTCGTCGCGTCGTCTCTCCTCGCGGTCCACCGTCAACCTCCGCGTGCCCTCCACTGTTGCAAGGCAGACCGAACTTAGCGGAATTTTTCGGGGAGTGCTCACGTAAACAAGGGCTGCTGAGATTTTCTTCGTCTTATTGCTCATCTAAAGCCCTCATTGGTAGTTTAACAAAGTTTTCGTTGTTATTGCACGGAAGGAATAAAGGGTATCGTCGGCGACGACGATGCCTCTATCAGAAGAGGCACCAGTCGTCCACGGGGCGGAACAGGTCGCCATGGCCAGAAGAGAGCGGCATACGGCAGAGTGCTCCTATGCGGTTGTGAGGAATGGTCCTATCTCCCTTTCCTGCTCATTATCCATATAAATAATTAACCACTGAACCGTCCTGAATTGTGTACAGAAGTAGGATCGCGCTACTCCTCCAACATTCCGCTATCTCTACCGCTCCCACTATCCGTACAACGGGTATATTTTGGTGCATCGGCCTAATAAGCCATATCGTAAGTCTCTCGCGTCCCTACGCCTAGAGCAACAAGTCGATCTATTGCAGATCGCATTCTCTATAATAAAGAGAATCGTAAGTCTCTCGCGTCCCTACGCCTAGAGCCGCAAGTCGATCTATTGCAGATCGCATTCTCTATAATAAAGAGAATCGTAAGTCTCTCGCGTCCCTACGCCTAGAGCCGCAAGTCGATCTATTGCAGATCGCATTCTCTATAATAAGGAGAATCGTAAATCTCTCGCGTACCTACGCCTAGAGCTGCAAGTTGATCTATTGGTCGCATTCTCTAATTAAGAGAATTACTCTCGGTTCACACCTTGAGTTGGTCCAGTGGCGACCACAGCCTCTAATTAAGAGACTGCAACCCTCCCGTATTAATTACACGGAGTAAGTTTCTGTGCATATAGCACTAGAAACCTTTCTTTCATCACTGAAAGAAATTCCCAGTGTCCAAGACACTAAAAACACTATCCCTTAAATACAAAGAGACCTACGAGAAGTCCCGCATAAAATGGCGTTGCAGTTCCACAGAGCCCCGATCATGAGCAGCGCCTCAACGCTGAAAGACCTTGTGGTATCGTACACAGAATACACAGTAAGAGTAGAGTATCCGCTAGCGGATGAGAATACTTACGAAAAATGTAAGTCTACTACTGCACTTTTGCAAAGCAGTAAAGTAAAACAGGGAAAAGACAAGCTCGAGAAGCTCTATAAAGAGATTCGAGGGGAATACAAAGTTTGTAAAAATAAGTCCGATAAAAAGGACATTATGCTAGAAATTGAGCGGATAGAGAATGAGTCACAGCTGCATAGCTAGTGCGGATAATTTGATGTACAAGCTCACGGCACGTCATGAAGAATCAAAGTGCGTAAGGGACACGATGAGCGTAAAATTAGGGTATATCTCCCAGAGAGCACAAATACTGCAAAACGCACCATCGTGCAGTACTGCTCCGCAGTAAGATGAGGCTGACGAAACAGAGCCGATTGAAACTGAGGAGAGTAATCTCTCTCAAATACCGTTAGATTCTGTTGCTACGGCTGTAACTGAAGGCGAGGCACGACCCTGTCGTTTCATAAAACCTCCCCAAGAAACATTGCCGAAATTCTACGGCAACGTTGAAGACTTCTCGAAATTCTGGGCAATTTTCGAGACTCTTGTCCACAAGAGTAAGGAGCTCGGTATTATGGAGAAAATCCTCCCTCTCAAGGAAAGCTTGAGAGGAAAGGCACAAGACTCAGCGCACAAACTGATCAGTTTAAAGCCAGCTAACCGTTCTGCAGAAAGCTGCTCATCTGTTTTCGATTACATCCAAATATTAATTAATCAGATGGTGTCCGTAGGCTATGATGTCCGTATAACTTGTGACCCAGTGTGGTGTGAGATCATCCTAGTGAAAATTCCTCACGAGGTGGTCAAACCAGTTCTGCTATCAAGCTGCTCGCAAGATAGCCAAACAATCGGCGACCTCATGGCTCATTAAAAAAAAGAGATTGCCGCTAAAGCGTACGTGGAGAGCAGGCTGGGTCACAGAGAGAGCAGTGCGAGTATCGTCGGCGACGACGATGCCTCTACCAGAAGAGGCACCAGCCGTCCACTGGGCGGAACAGGTCACCATGGCCAGAAGAGAGCGGCATACGCCAGAGTGCTCCTATGCGGTTGTGACGAATGGTCCTTTCTCCCTTTCCTGCTCATTATCCATATAAATGATTAGGGGATGCAATACAGATGGTGCTGTTCTATATAGGATATAGTTTCAAAAACATGACTAACCACTAAGTAACACTAACCACGCATCTGCTCGCCAGTGGTAAGCTACTGGCGAGCAGATGCGGCCGACCAAGTTCGCGGAGAGTCCTGAATGGTAGGTGTAATGTGACGCTGTCTGAAGTCGGTGTCCAGACTCAGATGCCGTTGTCCTAGAGCCGCAAGTTACTATCTTTCCTTAGGTTATACCGAAGCTTCAAGGTGGTAGAAGAAAGGCTAGCATGGGTGGAGAATTAACACAAAGGCGATCTGGTGCAGAAAAGGCACATTGGAGTCTCATGAATGGCATTCAGTCTGTGTTCTGGCTCCGTTGAGGAGCCTCGCTTCACTTATAAGCAAGCTGACCCAAAGTCCATGGTTGGAATCTAGTCTGATAAGACATTACGACTTGGACAGTGTTATAGCGAAAATGGAAACGGCTCACATTCATAGGGAACGGCGTATGACTGGTTCTTGTACTCATTGCGCTTCTTCTCTTCTTTAACGTTTTTACTGACAGAAAGCAGGAGCTTTCTAGGCTCCTTAATGTATTACACCCATCCGCAGGCCCTTCGGGATATGACTGTCCTGTTGTCGTACTTGGAGCAGCACTTCAAAACGAAGATTTCCCGCAGTACACCGAAATCTTCACGGTACAGCCGTAACCCTGTTCACCTGCTATTCACGACACTGGCCGCAACGCGCTCGACGGCCGTTCGCAAGGAAGCAGGGACGCAGCGGCGGTTCGCGCTCGCTCCGCGCTCACTCTGCCATCTGACTCGCACCGCTCGCGCGTGCCGCAATTTTTCGGGGACCAGTTCACATGTAGTCCCTTGCGTCCTTTCTGCATTTCTGGTATGCTTGAACTCATCCTTGTTGTAATAGGATGTTCATAGAGTGCGCAAATAATAATAACTCATTCAAATATGAACAGATGAAGTTTGCCCGCAGTCTCAATGATCAACAAGCATAAAACCTGGGCATTTCGGTAGAACAAAAAGTTCAGATTCTTCAGTGGCGCGCCGCTTTGTTAAAATATAGCTTTATTAAACCTGGCATTTCAACGGCTTCGTCGTTATCATAGACCTGAAATAGGTTCGATTTTTGCGTACTGTACTCATATGCTCAGTAGCTCTAGAGCTTGGTTTCCCTACCCTGCAGCACTAATGGAATGCCAAGTGTCAAGAAGAAATTAGTAGGAACGCAACTCATCGGTGCTTTATTGGTACTATAAGACCGCCCCACTAAACGACAATCGTTGAGCGAATGAGACTTTTGATATACAAGACTATAAGCACTTGTGGTTAGAGGGGCATGGTGTACTACAGTCCACACAAATTGGCTTTCTTAGTGAGTAGTTAACGATATGAGTGCGCAGTCCGCTCAAAAGTCGAACGTCAGGCCTTTGATAGCGACGAAGCCGTCGAAACGTCAGACTTAATAAAGCTCAATTTTAACAAACCTGCGTAGCACAGAAGAATTTAAACTGCTCTACCCGCTGTATTCATTTATGGTGTGTATTACAGTGTTGTATAAATCATGCTTATAACGTTATCATGATCCTAAAGGATCACGGATTCAACTACATACAGAATCAATAGAAGTTCATAAATTATGTTTGTTTGCCTGTTTAAAGTCAACAAAACGTGCAACATGGCGAAATCGTATGTCATCAATAATTCCATATTGCGATGTAGCATTGATGTGTATAGAGCACAGTCCTCCTACATTGCTGATGAGCCCAAGCGTTGCAACTGTCAACGTTTGAGTAGCTTAACCACCCAATTTCGTCTACGAAACAGCGTTGCCGAAGGATTTGGCTTGTACTGAAAATTTTCCTAGCCTTCATGTCTATATCTTTCTTCTCCAGGCATCTCCTCTTTCCTTCATGCCTTCATGCGTACCTCATGTGCGTACAGAGTGTGTAGAGCATACAGTGTGTGTAGAGCAATGCAGAAAGGACGCAAAGCTTTGGAAGAGCACTCGGCGGGAGTAACGCGCTCCACTGAGCACGGCGCGCTCCAATCGCAAATGCCTCCCTCCACCTCCGACGGTTAGGAAACGTCCTCAAGATTGGAAGATGAAGCTGAAAAGTGCAAAGGTGAGGCTTTGACTTCAGAAAAACCATAGAATTCTTTCTAGCCTATCTTGGTCTTTTATCTAGAAGCATAGAATTCTTCTCTTCGTCGCTCTCGGATTTTGTTTTCAGATAGACGACGATACGAAGGGAGAGGAGCAAGAACCACGGGCCATATAAGACCATCGACCGAGCAGGGAGGACACGGAGATCATCAACAACGTCACGGCCAACACCGCCCAATTTCGGCTACTGGGCGACCACTTTTCTGGTGCATCGGCTAAATCTAGCCAAGAAGTTAGCGTAGTCTAACTTGTTCTTTTCGAAGCAACTAGTTTGCTTCACGCCTTGCACTTGTGCGAGAAGAGGTTGGGATTTTTCCATACCTTGGTGCTAATAAGCCCTAAATTCCGTGCCCTGCCCAACAGCAGCTACGCAAGAGGTTGGCCTAGCCAGTCCTTGGTGCTACTACAGCCCTAAATTCCGTGCCCTGCCCAACAGCAGCTGCGCAAGAGGTTGGCCTAGCCAGTCCTTGGAGCTATTTCAGCCCTAAATAACGTGCTTTGCTCTACCGCAACGGCACAAGAGGTTCGGTTAACGAAACCTTGGGTCTCTTACAGCCCTAAATTATCTGATTTTGTTCAAAGAAAACAGAATAGCTGAGGAAATGTCGCTCTTCTTCCACAAGAAAGCGATACTGGCTAGCGCAGAAGCCATTAATGAGGTTTTCGCCAAGTATAAAGCGTATACGCAGAAAATCGTATACCCTGATGACGACAAAAAACGTCAAGAAGAATGCACAGCTAATTCAGTGCTTCTTAGCTCATGTCTAAGCCAAGTTAATTGGCGAGCGAAACCATGCAAAGCAAAATTGACAAAATGAAGCAATTTTATCATTCACGAAGTCAAAATCTGAGCAAAAAGAAATGTTGCCAGACATAGAAGAGTTCGATAAAGAATCTCAATATTCGGAAGTGTTGAAAAAAGCCACATCATTCGCTTGCAACATTGAATCGGGGATAGCGTATGCCAAAAATGAACTGCAAAAGGTGCAGTTAAGGCTGACAATACCAGCATCACATTCAGGTGTATCCCAGCTCAATGATGGAGATTCCAACTTCATCAATGAACAAGGCAGTAGTGCCACACAACTGACAAGGGGCTCACGATCAGTGAGGGTACCATCAGTAAAACTACAGGAGTTTAATGGAAACCCAGAAGAGTTTCCCGAGTACTGGGCGGTATTTGAAACGCTAGTACACGACAATAGTGAGATCTCCACTATTGAAAAAATCGCCCTACTCAAAGAAAGCCTCAAAGGTCCAGCAGAGAAGGTGATTAGAGGTATAAATTCCATACCCGATAATTATCAGTGGATGGTGGATACCGTAACCAAAAGGTTTGGCAACAAACCAACAAATAGATCAACGATAGTGCGGAAACTATTCGATTTGCGACCTGCGTCAAAGCAAGACATAGTTGTCAAGAATGCTTTGACACAATAAAAACCCTAGTCAACCAAATGGTATCAGCTGGGTACGACATTCGGGACACGTGCGATCCCCTGAGGAGTGAAACTATACTACAGATGTTTCCATTCGAAATTGTGCGAGACATACTGGTTAAAAATCAAAGCACTGATACCCTCAAAATCGAGGAACTCCTGGATGCGCAAGAAAGAGAAATCTGCGCCAAGGTTTATGTGGAACAGCGACTAGGTTCCACCTACTCGTACAAAGAGCGTGAAAGCAGAGCTTAGCGCCACAGTCAGCCCTCTGCATATTTTGTGGTAAGGCAAACCATAGTTCTACGTTGTGAAGAACCATGACCGACCGCCAACAGCGTCGGGAAGTCCTGAAGGAAAAAAGGGCTTGCTGGAAATGTTTCCAATTAAATCATTCCAGCAGTCATTGCCAAAAGTCCAACTGCACAACATGCGGCAGCGCAGTGTGCACCGCACAGGATCGGTCCAGGCAGACTCCTGGAATCGTAAACCCACCGCAAACAAATCGGTGGCCGAGAAATGATAGCCGCAACGGCAATATCAATAACAGGCCAACTCAAAGGCCCCAGATACCAAATAGAGAGCGCACTAACGCTGGTATCGACTCACGTCATAACCATTCGAGCGGAAACCAACCGCTCTATTCCAATCAGAACAGTGGAAATGAGGTTACACTTCCCGACCCGTCAAACAGAAGTGAACAGTTAGTTCTCATGACAGCTGAGGGAAATGTGTGGAATGATAAAGACAGCAGTCTTGAAAAAGTACTGTTTTTCTTTGACACTGGAGTTCAGAAGACAGTGATACAAGAGTCTCTTGCAGAAAGACTTGGCCTTCCGAAAACCACTACGGAAACTTGCATTACGTCAGGAATCGGCGGTTATACGGAGAAGTTCGTAAGCCACATGGTATCTCTGAAAATATGTACAGCTCATGGCAAAGAAATCAACCTGGCTATTCAAGCTAAGCCAATCATAACAGGAGGTTTCCTTCCGTTAAGCATGCAGAAACTGACCAAGAATTTCTACAAAATGAAGAAATCTTCATAGCGAACTCAAAGGTCCGTGGAGAACGTCGACTGCCACATATCCTTGTTGGACTAGACCGCTACTATGATCTAGTAGTTTCGAATACGACCGATACACGAACTCCATCAGGTCTGCATATTGCAAAAACAGTATTCCGTCCAACCATCTATGGTCGCGGTACCATGGACACAACCGATTCCACAGCCATGTCGCATTCAATGACATCTGTATTGGAGTTGCCAACGTCTTCGGCACGTCTACGGCTCGCAATGCACGGCTGGCAATGTCTTCGGCACGCCTACGGCTCGACATGCACAGTTGCCAATGTCTTCGGCACGTCTACGGCTCGACATGCACAGATGCCAACGTTTTTGGCACGTCTCCGGCATCGCCATGCACGGCTGCCGACGCGTTCGGCATGTCTACGGCTCGGCATGCACAGTTGCCAACATCATCGCCACGTCTACGGCTCGCAATGCACGGCTGGCAATGCCTTCGGCACGTCTACGGCTCGACATGCACAGCTGCCAACGTCTTCGGCACGTCTACGGCTCGCCATGCACGCTGTCGACATCCGTCATTCGTTCAGTATCGCCAAAACGCAGTGCCCCCACTCCAGTTGTGACGGAGGGAAACACGCACGCACGGACACACACACTTTTGCCAACGTGTTCGGAAGGTCTACGGCTCGTCATGCACGGTTGCCGACGCGATCGGCACGTCTACGGCTCGACATGCACAGATGCCAACGTTTTTGGCACGTCTCCGGCATCGCCATGCACGGCTGCCGACGCGTTCGGCACGTCTACGGCTCGGCATGCACAGTTGCCAACGTCATCGCCACGTCTACGGCTCGCAATGCACGGCTGGCAATGCCTTCGGCACGTCTACGGCTCGACATGCACAGCTGCCAACGTCTTCGGCACGTCTACGGCTCGCCATGCACGCTGTCGACATCCGTCATTCGTTCAGTACCGCCAAAACGCAGTGCCCCACTCCAGTTGTGACGGACGGAAACACGCACGCACGGACACACACACTTTTGCCAACGTGTTCGGAAGGTCTACGGCTCGTCATGCACGGTTGCCGACGCGATCGGCACGTCGCCGGCTCGCCATGCACAGTTGCCAACGTCTTCGACACGTCTGCAGCTCGCCATGCAGGGGTGGCAAGGTCTACGGCACGTCTACTGCATCGCAGCGCACATTTGCCAACGTGTTCGGCACGTCTAGGGCATCGCCGTGCACAGTTGCCAACGTGTGCGGCACGTCTCCGGCATCGCCATGCACGGTTGCCGACGCGTTCGGCACGTCTACGGCTCGGCATGCACAGTGGCCACCGTCTTCAGCACGTCTACCGCATCGCCATGCGCAGATGTCGACGCGTTCGGCACGTCTACGGCTCGGCATGCACGGCTGGCAACGTCGTCGGCACGTCTACGGCTCGCCATTCACAGTTGACACCGTCGTCGGCACGTCTACGGCTCGCAATGCACAGTGGCCACCGTCTTCGGCACGTCTACCGCACCGCCATGCACGAATGGCAACGTCTTCGGCACGTCTACGGCTCGGCATGCACAGTTGCTAACGTATTCGGCACGTCTACGGCTCGGCAAGCACAGTTGCCAACGTCTTCGGCACGTCTACGGCTCGCAATGCACGGCTGGCAATGTCTTCGGCACGCCTACGGCTCGACATGCACAGTTGCCAATGTCTTCGGCACGTCTACGGCTCGACATGCACAGATGCCAACGTTTTTGGCACGTCTCCGGCATCGCCATGCACGGCTGCCGACGCGTTCGGCACGTCTACGGCTCGGCATGCACAGTTGCCAACGTCATCGCCAGGTCTACGGCTCGCAATGCACGGCTGGCAATGCCTTCGGCACGTCTACGGCTCGACATGCACAGCTGCCAACGTCTTCGGCACGTCTACGGCTCGCCATGCACGCTGTCGACACCCGTCATTCGTTCAGTATCGCCAAAACGCAGTGCCCCCACTCCAGTTGTGACGGACGGAAACACGCACGCACGGACACACACACTTTTGCCAACGTGTTCGGAAGGTCTACGGCTCGTCATGCACGGTTGCCGACGCGATCGGCACGTCGCCGGCTCGCCATGCACAGTTACCAACGTCTTCGACACGTCTGCAGCTCGCCATGCAGGGGTGGCAAGGTCTACGGCACGTCTACTGCATCGCAGTGCACATTTGCCAACGTGTTCGGCACGTCTAGGGCATCGCCGTGCACAGTTGCCAACGTCTTCGGCACGTCTACGGCTCGGCATTCACAGTTGCCAACGTCGTCGGCACATCTACGGCTCGTCATACACGGGTGCCGACGCGTTCTGCACGTCTACCGCTTCGCCATGCACAGATGCCAACGTTTTCGGCACGTCTACGGCTCGGCATGCACAGTTGCCAACGTGTGCGGGACGTCTTCGGCTCGCAATGCACAATTCGTCTACGGCTGGGCATTCACAGTTGCCAACGTCGTCGGCACGTCTACGGCTCGCCATTCACAGTTGCCAACGTCGTCGGCACGTCTACGGCTCGCCATGCACGCTGTCGACATCCGTCATTCGTTCAGTATCGCCAAAACGCAGTGCCCCCACTCCAGTTGTGACGGACGGAAACACGCACGCACGGACACACACACTTTTGCCAACGTGTTCGGAAGGTCTACGGCTCGTCATGCACGGTTGCCGACGCGATCGGCACGTCGCCGGCTCGCCATGCACAGTTGCCAACGTCTTCGACACGTCTGCAGCTCGCCATGCAGGGGTGGCAAGGTCTACGGCACGTCTACTGCATCGCCGTGCACATTTGCCAACGTGTTCGGCACGTCTAGGGCATCGCCGTGCACAGCTGCCAACGTGTGCGGCACGTCTCCGGCATCGCCATGCACGGTTGCCGACGCGTTCGGCACGTCTACGGCTCGGCATGCACAGTGGCCACCGTCTTCGGCACGTCTACGGCTCGACATCCACAGTTGCCAACGTGTGCGGCACGTCTTCGGCTCGCAATGAACGGTTGCCGACGCGTTCGGCACGTCTACGGCTCGGCATTCACAGTTGCCAACGTCGTCGGCACGTCTACGGCTCGGCATTCACAGTTGCCAACGTCGTCGGCACATCTACGGCTCGCAATGCACAGATGCCAACGTTTTTGGCACGTCTCCGGCATCGCCATGCACGGCTGCCGACGCGTTCGGCACGTCTACGGCTCGGCATGCACAGTTGCCAACGTCATCGCCACGTCTACGGCTCGCAATGCACGGCTGCCAGCGTCTTCGGCACGTCTACGGCTCGCCACACACAGTTGCCAACGTCTTCGACACGTCTGCAGCTCGCCATGCAGGGGTGGCAAGGTCTACGGCACGTCTACTGCATCGCCATGCACGGCTGCCGACGCGATCGGCCCGTCTACGGCTCGACATGCACAGATGCCAACGTTTTTGGCACGTCTCCGGCATCGCCATGCACGGCTGCCGACGCGCTCGGCACGTCTACGGCTCGGCATGCACAGTTGCCAACGTCATCGCCACGTCTACGGCTCGCAATGCACGGCTGGCAATGCCTTCGGCACGTCTACGGCTCGACATGCACAGATGCCAACGTTTTTGGCACGTCTCCGGCATCGCCATGCACGGCTGCCGACGCGTTCGGCACGTCTACGGCTCGGCATGCACAGTTGCCAACGTCATCGCCACGTCTACGGCTCGCAATGCACGGCTGGCAATGCCTTCGGCACGTCTACGGCTCGACATGCACAGCTGCCAACGTCTTCGGCACGTCTACGGCTCGCCATGCACGCTGTCGACATCCGTCATTCGTTCAGTATCGCCAAAACGCAGTGCCCCCACTCCAGTTGTGACGGACGGAAACACGCACGCACGGACACACACACTTTTGCCAACGTGTTCGGAAGGTCTACGGCTCGTCATGCACGGTTGCCGACGCGATCGGCACGTCGCCGGCTCGCCATGCACAGTTGCCAACGTCTTCGACACGTCTGCAGCTCGCCATGCACAGTGGCCACCGTCTTCGGCACGTCTACCGCACCGCCATGCCCGAATGGCAACGTCTTCGGCACGTCTACGGCTCGGCATCCACAGTTGCCAACGTCGTCGGCACATCTACGGCTCGCAATGCACAGTGGCCACCGTCGTCGGCACGTCTACGGCTCGCAATGCACAGTGGCCACCGTCTTCGGCACGTCTACCGCACCGCCATGCACGAATGGCAACGTCTTCGGCACGTCTACGGCTCGGCATGCACAGTTGCTAACGTATTCGGCACGTCTACGGCTCGGCAAGCACAGTTGCCAACGTCTTCGGCACGTCTACGGCTCGCAATGCACGGCTGGCAATGTCTTCGGCACGCCTACGGCTCGACATGCACAGTTGCCAATGTCTTCGGCACGTCTACGGCTCGACATGCACAGATGCCAACGTTTTTGGCACGTCTCCGGCATCGCCATGCACGGCTGCCGACGCGTTCGGCACGTCTACGGCTCGGCATGCACAGTTGCCAACGTCATCGCCAGGTCTACGGCTCGCAATGCACGGCTGGCAATGCCTTCGGCACGTCTACGGCTCGACATGCACAGCTGCCAACGTCTTCGGCACGTCTACGGCTCGCCATGCACGCTGTCGACACCCGTCATTCGTTCAGTATCGCCAAAACGCAGTGCCCCCACTCCAGTTGTGACGGACGGAAACACGCACGCACGGACACACACACTTTTGCCAACGTGTTCGGAAGGTCTACGGCTCGTCATGCACGGTTGCCGACGCGATCGGCACGTCGCCGGCTCGCCATGCACAGTTACCAACGTCTTCGACACGTCTGCAGCTCGCCATGCAGGGGTGGCAAGGTCTACGGCACGTCTACTGCATCGCAGTGCACATTTGCCAACGTGTTCGGCACGTCTAGGGCATCGCCGTGCACAGTTGCCAACGTCTTCGGCACGTCTACGGCTCGGCATTCACAGTTGCCAACGTCGTCGGCACATCTACGGCTCGTCATACACGGGTGCCAACGTTTTCGGCACGTCTACGGCTCGGCATGCACAGTTGCCAACGTGTGCGGGACGTCTTCGGCTCGCAATGCACAATTCGTCTACGGCTGGGCATTCACAGTTGCCAACGTCGTCGGCACGTCTACGGCTCGCCATTCACAGTTGCCAACGTCGTCGGCACGTCTACGGCTCGCCATGCACGCTGTCGACATCCGTCATTCGTTCAGTATCGCCAAAACGCAGTGCCCCCACTCCAGTTGTGACGGACGGAAACACGCACGCACGGACACACACACTTTTGCCAACGTGTTCGGAAGGTCTACGGCTCGTCATGCACGGTTGCCGACGCGATCGGCACGTCGCCGGCTCGCCATGCACAGTTGCCAACGTCTTCGACACGTCTGCAGCTCGCCATGCAGGGGTGGCAAGGTCTACGGCACGTCTACTGCATCGCCGTGCACATTTGCCAACGTGTTCGGCACGTCTCCGGCATCGCCATGCACGGTTGCCGACGCGTTCGGCACGTCTACGGCTCGGCATGCACAGTGGCCACCGTCTTCGGCACGTCTACGGCTCGACATCCACAGTTGCCAACGTGTGCGGCACGTCTTCGGCTCGCAATGAACGGTTGCCGACGCGTTCGGCACGTCTACGGCTCGGCATTCACAGTTGCCAACGTCGTCGGCACGTCTACGGCTCGGCATTCACAGTTGCCAACGTCGTCGGCACATCTACGGCTCGCAATGCACAGATGCCAACGTTTTTGGCACGTCTCCGGCATCGCCATGCACGGCTGCCGACGCCTTCGGCACGTCTACGGCTCGGCATGCACAGTTGCCAACGTCATCGCCACGTCTACGGCTCGCAATGCACGGCTGCCAGCGTCTTCGGCACGTCTACGGCTCGCCACACACAGTTGCCAACGTCTTCGACACGTCTGCAGCTCGCCATGCAGGGGTGGCAAGGTCTACGGCACGTCTACTGCATCGCCATGCACGGCTGCCGACGCGATCGGCCCGTCTACGGCTCGACATGCACAGATGCCAACGTTTTTGGCACGTCTCCGGCATCGCCATGCACGGCTGCCGACGCGCTCGGCACGTCTACGGCTCGGCATGCACAGTTGCCAACGTCATCGCCACGTCTACGGCTCGCAATGCACGGCTGGCAATGCCTTCGGCACGTCTACGGCTCGACATGCACAGATGCCAACGTTTTTGGCACGTCTCCGGCATCGCCATGCACGGCTGCCGACGCGTTCGGCACGTCTACGGCTCGGCATGCACAGTTGCCAACGTCATCGCCACGTCTACGGCTCGCAATGCACGGCTGGCAATGCCTTCGGCACGTCTACGGCTCGACATGCACAGCTGCCAACGTCTTCGGCACGTCTACGGCTCGCCATGCACGCTGTCGACATCCGTCATTCGTTCAGTATCGCCAAAACGCAGTGCCCCCACTCCAGTTGTGACGGACGGAAACACGCACGCACGGACACACACACTTTTGCCAACGTGTTCGGAAGGTCTACGGCTCGTCATGCACGGTTGCCGACGCGATCGGCACGTCGCCGGCTCGCCATGCACAGTTGCCAACGTCTTCGACACGTCTGCAGCTCGCCATGCACAGTGGCCACCGTCTTCGGCACGTCTACCGCACCGCCATGCCCGAATGGCAACGTCTTCGGCACGTCTACGGCTCGGCATCCACAGTTGCCAACGTCGTCGGCACATCTACGGCTCGCAATGCACAGTGGCCACCGTCGTCGGCACATCTACGGCTCGTCATGCACGGTTGCCGACGCGATCGGCACGTCGCCGGCTCGCCATGCACAGTTGCCAACGTCTTCGGCACGTCTACGGCTCGACATCCACAGTTGCCAACGTGTGCGGCACGTCTTCGGCTCGCAATGAACGGTTGCCGACGCGTTCGGCACGTCTAGGGCTCGGCATTCACAGTTGCCAACGTCGTCGGCACGTCTACGGCTCGGCATTCACAGTTGCCAACGTCGTCGGCACGTCTACGGCTCGGCAACCACAGTTGCCCACGTCTTCGGCACGTCTACGGCTCGCAGTGCACGGCTGGCAATGTCTTCGGCACGTCTACGGCTCGCAATGCACGGCTTGCAAGGTCTTGGGCACGTCTACGGCTCGCAATGCACGGCTTGCAATGTCTTGGGCACGTCTACGGCTCGACATGCACAGTTGCCAACGTCGTCGGCACATCTTCGGCTCGCAATGCACAGTTGCCACCGTCTTCGGCACGTCTACCGCACCGCCATGCACGAATGGCAACGTCTTCGGCACGTCTACCGCACCGCCATGCACGAATGGCAACGTCTTCGGCACGTCTACGGCTCGGCATGCACAGTTGCTAACGTCTTCGGCACGTCTACGGCTCGGCAACCACAGTTGCCCACGTCTTCGGCACGTCTACGGCTCGCAGTGCACGGCTGGCAATGTCTTCGGCACGTCTACGGCTCAATATGCACAGCTGCCAACGTCTTCGGCACGTCTACGGCTCGGCATTCACAGTTGCCAACGTCGTCGGCACACAGATGCCAACGTTTTCGGCACGTCTACGGCTCGGCATGCACAGTTGCCAACGTGTGCGGGACGTCTTCGGCTCGCAATGCACAGTTCGTCTACGGCTGGGCATTCACAGTTGCCAACGTCGTCGGCACGTCTACGGCTCGCAGTGCACGGCTGGCAATGTCTTCGGCACGTCTACGGCTCGCAATGCACGGCTTGCAAGGTCTTGGGCACGTCTACGGCTCGCAATGCACGGCTTGCAATGTCTTGGGCACGTCTACGGCTCGACATGCACAGTTGCCAACGTCGTCGGCACATCTTCGGCTCGCAATGCACAGTTGCCACCGTCTTCGGCACGTCTACCGCACCGCCATGCACGAATGGCAACGTCTTCGGCACGTCTACGGCTCGGCATGCACAGTTGCTAACGTCTTCGGCACGTCTACGGCTCGGCAACCACAGTTGCCAACGTCTTCGGCAGGTCTACGGCTCGCAGTGCACGGCTGGCAATGTCTTCGGCACGTCTACGGCTCAATATGCACAGCTGCCAACGTCTTCGGCACGTCTACGGCTCGGCATTCACAGTTGCCAACGTCGTCGGCACACAGATGCCAACGTTTTCGGCACGTCTACGGCTCGGCATGCACAGTTGCCAACGTGTGCGGGACGTCTTCGGCTCGCAATGCACAGTTCGTCTACGGCTGGGCATTCACAGTTGCCAACGTCGTCGGCACACAGATGCCAACGTTTTCGGCACGTCTACGGCTCGGCATGCACAGTTGCCAACGTGTGCGGGACGTCTTCGGCTCGCAATGCACAGTTCGTCTACGGCTGGGCATTCACAGTTGCCAACGTCGTCGGCACGTCTACGGCTCGCAGTGCACGGCTGGCAATGTCTTCGGCACGTCTACGGCTCGGCATGTACAGTTGCCAACGTCTTCTGCACGTCTACGGCTCGCAATGCACGGCTTGCAATGTCTTGGGCACGTCTACGGCTCGCAATGCACGGCTTGCAATGTCTTGGGCACGTCTACGGCTCGACATGCACAGCTGCCAACGTCTTTGGCACGTCTACGGCTCGGCATTCACAGCTGCCAACGTCGTCGGCACGTCTAGCACGTCTACGGCTCGCAGTGCAC
The DNA here is from genome assembly GCA_947396885.1 of Heligmosomoides polygyrus polygyrus. Lineage (NCBI taxonomy): Eukaryota > Metazoa > Nematoda > Chromadorea > Rhabditida > Heligmosomidae > Heligmosomoides > Heligmosomoides polygyrus. The sequence continues at coordinate 55,165,612 of OX377206.1, forward strand.
GGCTGGCAATGTCTTCGGCACGTCTACGGCTCGGCATTCACAGTTGCCAACGTCGTCGGCACGTCTACGGCTCGGCATTCACAGCTGCCAACGTCGTCGGCACGTCTACGGCTCGCAGTGCACGGCTGGCAATGTCTTCGGCACGTCTACGGCTCGGCATGCACAGTTGCCAACGTCTTCTGCACGTCTACGGCTCGCAATGCACGGCTTGCAATGTCTTGGGCACGTCTACGGCTCGCAATGCACGGCTTGCAATGTCTTGGGCACGTCTACGGCTCGACATTCACAGTTGCCAACGTCTTCGGCACGTCTACGGCTCGGCATTCACAGCTGCCAACGTCGCCGGCACGTCTTCGGCTCGCAGTGCACGGCTGGCAATGTCTTCGGCACGTCTACGGCTCACTATGCACAGCTGCCAACGTCTTTGGCACGTCTACGGCTCGACATTCACAGTTGCCAACGTCTTCGGCACGTCTACGGCTCGCAATGAACGGTTGCCGACGCGTTCGGCACGTCTAGGGCTCGGCATTCACAGTTGCCAACGTCGTCGGCACGTCTACGGCTCGGCATTCACAGTTGCCAACGTCGTCGGCACATCTTCGGCTCGCAATGCACAGTTGCCACCGTCTTCGGCACGTCTACCGCACCGCCATGCACGAATGGCAACGTCTTCGGCACGTCTACCGCAAAGCCATGCACGAATGGCAACGTCTTCGGCACGTCTACGGCTCGGCATGCACAGTTGCTAACGTCCTCGGCACGTCTACGGCTCGGCAACCACAGTTGCCAACGTCTTCGGCACGTCTACGGCTCGCAGTGCACGGCTGGCAATGTCTTCGGCACGTCTACGGCTCACTATGCACAGCTGCCAACGTCTTCGGCACGTCTACGGCTCGGCATTCACAGTTGCCAACGTCGTCGGCACACAGATGCCAACGTTTTCGGCACGTCTACGGCTCGGCATGCACAGTTGCCAACGTGTGCGGGACGTCTTCGGCTCGCAATGCACAGTTCGTCTACGGCTGGGCATTCACAGTTGCCAACGTCGTCGGCACGTCTACTGCTCGCAATGCACAGTGGCCACCGTCTTCGGCACGTCTACCGCACCGCCATGCACGAATGGCAATGTCTTCGGCACACCTAAGGCTCGGCATGCACAGTTGCCAACGTCTTCGGCACGTCTACGGCTCGACAGGCACAGTTGCCAACGTCTTCGGCGCGTCCACTGCTCGGCATTCACAGTTGCCAACGTCGTCGGCACGTCTACGGCTCGGCATGCACAGCTGTCAACGTCTTCAGCACGTCTACGGCTCGCAATGCACGGCTGGCAATGCCTTCGGCACGTCTACGGCTCGACATGCACAGCTGCCAACGTCTTCGGCACGTCTACGGCTCGCCATGCACGCTGTCGACATCCGTCATTCGTTCAGTATCGCCAAAACGCAGTGCCCCCACTCCAGTTGTGACGGACGGAAACACGCACGCACGGACACACACACTTTTGCCAACGTGTTCGGAAGGTCTACGGCTCGTCATGCACAGTGGCCACCGTCTTCAGCACGTCTACCGCATCGCCATGCACAGATGTCGACGCGTTCGGCACGTCTACGGCTCGGCATGCACGGCTGGCAACGTCGTCGGCACGTCTACGGCTCGGCATGCACAGTTGCTAACGTCATCGGCACGTCTACGGCTCGGCAAGCACAGTTGCCAACGTCTTCGGCACGTCTACGGCTCGCAGTGCACGGCTGGCAATGTCTTCGGCACGTCTACGGCTCGGCATGCACAGTTGCCAACGTCTTCTGCACGTCTACGGCTCGCAATGCACGGCTTGCAATGTCTTGGGCACGTCTACGGCTCGGCATGCACAGTTGCCAACGTCTTCTGCACGTCTACGGCTCGCAATGCACGGCTTGCAATGTCTTGGGCACGTCTACGGCTCGCAATGCACGGCTTGCAATGTCTTCGGCACGTCTACGGCTCACTATGCACAGCTGCCAACGTCTTCGGCACGTCTACGGCTCGGCATTCACAGCTGCCAACGTCGCCGGCACGTCTTCGGCTCGCAGTGCACGGCTGGCAATGTCTTCGGCACGTCTACGGCTCACTATGCACAGCTGCCAACGTCTTTGGCACGTCTACGGCTCGACATTCACAGTTGCCAACGCCTTCGGCACGTCTACGGCTCGCAATGAACGGTTGCCGACGCGTTCGGCACGTCTAGGGCTCGGCATTCACAGTTGCCAACGTCGTCGGCACATCTTCGGCTCGCCATGCACGAATGGCAACGTCTTCGGCACGTCTACCGCAAAGCCATGCACGAATGGCAACGTCTTCGGCACGTCTACGGCTCGGCATGCACAGTTGCTAACGTCTTCGGCACGTCTACGGCTCGGCAACCACAGTTGCCAACGTCTTCGGCACGTCTACGGCTCGCAGTGCACGGCTGGCAATGTCTTCGGCACGTCTACGGCTCACTATGCACAGCTGCCAACGTCTTCGGCACGTCTACGGCTCGGCATTCACAGTTGCCAACGTCGTCGGCACACAGATGCCAACGTTTTCGGCACGTCTACGGCTCGGCATGCACAGTTGCCAACGTGTGCGGGACGTCTTCGGCTCGCAATGCACAGTTCGTCTACGGCTGGGCATTCACAGTTGCCAACGTCGTCGGCACGTCTACTGCTCGCAATGCACAGTGGCCACCGTCTTCGGCACGTCTACCGCACCGCCATGCACGAATGGCAATGTCTTCGGCACACCTAAGGCTCGGCATGCACAGTTGCCAACGTCTTCGGCACGTCTACGGCTCGACAGGCACAGTTGCCAACGTCTTCGGCGCGTCCACTGCTCGGCATTCACAGTTGCCAACGTCGTCGGCACGTCTACGGCTCGGCATGCACAGCTGTCAACGTCTTCAGCACGTCTACGGCTCGCAATGCACGGCTGGCAATGCCTTCGGCACGTCTACGGCTCGACATGCACAGCTGCCAACGTCTTCGGCACGTCTACGGCTCGCCATGCACGCTGTCGACATCCGTCATTCGTTCAGTATCGCCAAAACGCAGTGCCCCCACTCCAGTTGTGACGGACGGAAACACGCACGCACGGACACACACACTTTTGCCAACGTGTTCGGAAGGTCTACGGCTCGTCATGCACAGTGGCCACCGTCTTCAGCACGTCTACCGCATCGCCATGCACAGATGTCGACGCGTTCGGCACGTCTACGGCTCGGCATGCACGGCTGGCAACGTCGTCGGCACGTCTACGGCTCGGCATGCACAGTTGCTAACGTCATCGGCACGTCTACGGCTCGGCAAGCACAGTTGCCAACGTCTTCGGCACGTCTACGGCTCGCAGTGCACGGCTGGCAATGTCTTCGGCACGTCTACGGCTCGGCATGCACAGTTGCCAACGTCTTCTGCACGTCTACGGCTCGCAATGCACGGCTTGCAATGTCTTGGGCACGTCTACGGCTCGGCATGCACAGTTGCCAACGTCTTCTGCACGTCTACGGCTCGCAATGCACGGCTTGCAATGTCTTGGGCACGTCTACGGCTCGCAATGCACGGCTTGCAATGTCTTCGGCACGTCTACGGCTCACTATGCACAGCTGCCAACGTCTTTGGCACGTCTACGGCTCGACATGCACAGCTGCCAACGTCTTCGGCACGTCTACGGCTCGCCATGCACGCTGTCGACATCCGTCATTCGTTCAGTATCGCCAAAACGCAGTGCCCCCACTCCAGTTGTGACGGACGGAAACACGCACGCACGGACACACACACTTTTGCCAACGTGTTCGGAAGGTCTACGGCTCGTCATGCACAGTGGCCACCGTCTTCTGCACGTCTACCGCATCGCCATGCACAGATGTCGACGCGTTCGGCACGTCTACGGCTCGGCATGCACGGCTGGCAACGTCGTCGGCACGTCTACGGCTCGGCATGCACAGTTGCTAACGTCTTCGGCACGTCTACGGCTCGGCAAGCACAGTTGCCAATGTCTTCGGCACGTCTACGGCTCGGCATGCACAGTTGCCAACGTCTTCTGCACGTCTACGGCTCGCAATGCACGGCTTGCAATGTCTTGGGCACGTCTACGGCTCGGCATGCACAGTTGCCAACGTCTTCTGCACGTCTACGGCTCGCAATGCACGGCTTGCAATGTCTTGGGCACGTCTACGGCTCACTATGCACAGCTGCCAACGTCTTTGGCACGTCTACGGCTCGACATTCACAGTTGCCAACGTCTTCGGCACGTCTACGGCTCGGCATTCACAATTGCCAACGTCTTCGGCACGTCTACGGCTCGCAGTGCACGGCTGGCAATGTCATGGGCACGTCTACGGCTCGGCATGCACAGTTGCCAACGTCGTCGGCACGTCTACGGCTCGGCATTCACAGCTGCCAACGTCGTCGGCACGTCTAGCACGTCTACGGCTCGCAGTGCACGGCTGGCAATGTCTTCGGCACGTCTACGGCTCGGCATTCACAGTTGCCAACGTCGTCGGCACGTCTACGGCTCGGCATTCACAGCTGCCAACGTCGTCGGCACGTCTACGGCTCGCAGTGCACGGCTGGCAATGTCATGGGCACGTCTACGGCTCGGCATGCACAGTTGCCAACGTCTTCTGCACGTCTACGGCTCGCAATGCACGGCTTGCAATGTCTTGGGCACGTCTACGGCTCGCAATGCACGGCTTGCAATGTCTTGGGCACGTCTACGGCTCGACATTCACAGTTGCCAACGTCTTCGGCACGTCTACGGCTCGGCATTCACAGCTGCCAACGTCGTCGGCACGTCTTCGGCTCGCAGTGCACGGCTGGCAATGTCTTCGGCACGTCTACGGCTCACTATGCACAGCTGCCAACGTCTTTGGCACGTCTACGGCTCGACATTCACAGTTGCCAACGTCTTCGGCACGTCTACGGCTCGGCATTCACAATTGCCAACGTCTTCGGCACGTCTACGGCTCGGCATTCACAGCTGCCAACGTCGTCGGCACGTCTAGCACGTCTACGGCTCGCACTGCACGGCTGGCAATGTCTTCGGCACGTCTACGGCTCGGCATGCACAGTTGCCAACGTCTTCTGCACGTCTACGGCTCGCAATGCACGGCTTGCAATGTCTTGGGCACGTCTACGGCTCAACATTCACAGCTGCCAACGTCTTTGGCACGTCTACGGCTCGACATTCACAGTTGCCAACGTCGTCGGCACGTCTACGGCTCGCCATTCACAGTTGCCAACGTCGTCGGCACGTCTACGGCTCGCAATGCACAGTGGCCACCGTCTTCGGCACGTCTACCGCACCGCCATGCACGAATGGCAATGTCTTCGGCACACCTACGGCTCGGCATGCACAGTTGCCAACGTCTTCGGCACGTCTACGGCTCGACATGCACAGTTCGTCTACGGCTGGGCATTCACAGTTGCCAACGTCGTCGGCACGTCTACGGCTCGCAATGCACAGTGGCCACCGTCTTCGGCACGTCTACCGCACCGCCATGCACGAATGGCAATGTCTTCGGCACGTCTACGGCTCGCCATTCACAGTTGCCAACGTCGTCGGCACGTCTACGGCTCAACATTCACAGCTGCCAACGTCTTTGGCACGTCTACGGCTCGACATTCACAGTTGCCAACGTCGTCGGCACGTCTACGGCTCGCCATTCACAGTTGCCAACGTCGTCGGCACGTCTACGGCTCAACATTCACAGCTGTCAACGTCTTCAGCACGTCTACGGCTCGCAATGCACGGCTGGCAATGCCTTCGGCACGTCTACGGCTCGACATGCACAGTTGCCAACGTCGTCGGCACGTCTACGGCTCGCAATGCACAGTGGCCAGCGTCTTCGGCATGTCTACCGCACCGCCATGCACGAATGGCAATGTCTTCGGCACACCTACGGCTCGGCATGCACAGTTGCCAACGTCTTCGGCACGTCTACGGCTCGACAGGCACAGTTGCCAACGTCTTCGGCGCGTCCACTGCTCGGCATTCACAGTTGCCAACGTCTTCTGCACGTCTACGGCTCGCAATGCACGCTGTCGACATCCGTCATTTGTTCAGTATCGCCAAAACGCAGTGCCCCCACTCCAGTTGTGACGGACGGAAACACGCACGCACGGACACACACACTTTTGCCAACGTGTTCGGAAGGTCTACGGCTCGTCATGCACGGTTGCCGACGCGATCGGCACGTCTACGGCTCGACATGCACAGATGCCAACGTTTTTGGCACGTCTCCGGCATCGCCATGCACGCTGTCGACATCCGTCATTCGTTCAGTATCGCCAAAACGCAGTGCCCCCACTCCAGTTGTGACGGACGGAAACACGCACGCACGGACACACACACTTTTGCCAACGTGTTCGGAAGGTCTACGGCTCGTCATGCACGGTTGCCGACGCGATCGGCACGTCTACGGCTCGACATGCACAGATGCCAACGTTTTTGGCACGTCTCCGGCATCGCCATGCACGGCTGCCGACGCGTTCGGCACGTCTACGGCTCGGCATGCACAGTTGCCAACGTCATCGCCACGTCTACGGCTCGCAATGCACGGCTGGCAATGCCTTCGGCACGTCTACGGCTCGACATGCACAGCTGCCAACGTCTTCGGCACGTCTACGGCTCGCCATGCACGCTGTCGACATCCGTCATTCGTTCAGTATCGCCAAAACGCAGTGCCCCCACTCCAGTTGTGACGGACGGAAACACGCACGGACGGACACACACACTTTTGCCAACGTGTTCGGAAGGTCTACGGCTCGTCATGCACGGTTGCCGACGCGATCGGCACGTCTACGGCTCGACATGCACAGATGCCAACGTTTTTGGCACGTCTCCGGCATCGCCATGCACGGCTGCCGACGCGTTCGGCACGTCTGCAGCTCGCCATGCAGGGGTGGCAAGGTCTACGGCACGTCTACTGCATCGCCGTGAACATTTGCCAACGTGTTCGGCACGTCTAGGGCATCGCCGTGCACAGTTGCCAACGTGTGCGGCACGTCTCCGGCATCGCCATGCACGGTTGCCGACGCGTTCGGCACGTCTACGGCTCGGCATGCACAGTGGCCAACGTCTTCGACACGTCTGCAGCTCGCCATGCAGGGGTGGCAAGGTCTACGGCACGTCTACTGCATCGCCGTGAACATTTGCCAACGTGTTCGGCACGTCTAGGGCATCGCCGTGCACAGTTGCCAACGTGTGCGGCACGTCTACCGCACCGCCATGCCCGAATGGCAACGTCTTCGGCACGTCTACCGCACCGCCATGCACGAATGGCAACGTCTTCGGCACGTCTACGGCTCGGCATGCACAGTTGCCAACGTCATCGCCACGTCTACGGCTCGCAATGCACGGCTGGCAATGCCTTCGGCACGTCTACGGCTCGACATGCACAGCTGCCAACGTCTTCGGCACGTCTACGGCTCGCCATGCACGCTGTCGACATCCGTCATTCGTTCAGTATCGCCAAAACGCAGTGCCCCCACTCCAGTTGTGACGGACGGAAACACGCACGGACGGACACACACACTTTTGCCAACGTGTTCGGAAGGTCTACGGCTCGTCATGCACGGTTGCCGACGCGATCTGCACGTCGCCGGCTCGCCATGCACAGTTGCCAACGTCTTCGACACGTCTGCAGCTCGCCATGCAGGGGTGGCAAGGTCTACGGCACGTCTACTGCATCGCCGTGAACATTTGCCAACGTGTTCGGCACGTCTAGGGCATCGCCGTGCACAGTTGCCAACGTGTGCGGCACGTCTCCGGCATCGCCATGCACGGTTGCCGACGCGTTCGGCACGTCTACGGCTCGGCATGCACAGTGGCCACCGTCTTCGGCACGTCTACGGCTCGCCATGCACAGCTGCCAACGTCTTCGGCACGTCTACGGCTCGACATCCACAGTTGCCAACGTCGTCGGCACATCTACGGCTCGCAATGCACAGTGGCCACCGTCTTCGGCACGTCTACCGCACCGCCATGCCCGAATGGCAACGTCTTCGGCACGTCTACCGCACCGCCATGCACGAATGGCAACGTCTTCGGCACGTCTACGGCTCGGCATGCACAGTTGCTAACGTCTTCGGCACGTCTACGGCTCGGCAACCACATGTGCCAACGTCTTCAGCACGTCTACGGCTCGCCGTGCACGGCTGTCAATGTCTTCGGCACGTCTACGGCTCACTATGCACAGCTGCCAACGTCTTCGGCACGTCTACGGCTCGGCATTCACAGTTGCCAACGTCGTCGGCACGTCTACGGCTCGGCATGCACAGTTGCTAACGTCTTCGGCACGTCTACGGCTCGGCAACCACATGTGCCAACGTCTTCGGCACGTCTACGGCTCGCAGTGCACGGCTGGCAATGTCTTCGGCACGTCTACGGCTCACTATGCACAGCTGCCAACGTCTTCGGCACGTCTACGGCTCGGCATTCACAGTTGCCAACGTCGTCGGCACATCTACGGCTCGTCATGCACGGGTGCCGACGCGTTCTGCACGTCTACCGCTTCGCCATGCACAGATGCCAACGTTTTCGGCACGTCTACGGCTCGACATGCACAGTTGCCAACGTGAGCGGGACGTCTTCGGCTCGCAGTGCACGGCTGGCAATGTCTTCGGCACGTCTACGGCTCGGCATTCACAGTTGCCAACGTCTTCGGCACGTCTACGGCTCGCCATTCACAGTTGCCAACGTTGTCGGCACGTCTACGGCTCGACATTCACAGCTGCCAACGTCGTCGGCACGTCTACGGCTCGCAGTGCACGGCTGGCAATGTCTTCGGCACGTCTACGGCTCGGCATGCACAGTTGCCAACGTCTTCGGCACGTCTACGGCTCGCCATGCACGCTGTCGACATCCGTCATTCGTTCAGTATCGCCAAAACGCAGTGCCCCCACTCCAGTTGTGACGGACGGAAACACGCACGCACGGACACACACACTTTTGCCAACGTGTTCGGAAGGTCTACGGCTCGTCATGCACAGTGGCCACCGTCTTCAGCACGTCTACCGCATCGCCATGCACAGATGTCGACGCGTTCGGCACGTCTACGGCTCGGCATGCACGGCTGGCAACGTCGTCGGCACGTCTACGGCTCGGCATGCACAGTTGCTAACGTCTTCGGCACGTCTACGGCTCGGCAAGCACAGTTGCCAACGTCTTCGGCACGTCTACGGCTCGCAGTGCACGGCTGGCAATGTCTTCGGCACGTCTACGGCTCGGCATGCACAGTTGCCAACGTCTTCTGCACGTCTACGGCTCGCAATGCACGAATGGCAACGTCTTCGGCACGTCTACCGCAAAGCCATGCACGAATGGCAACGTCGTCGGCACGTCTACGGCTCGGCATTCACAGTTGCCAACGTCGTCGGCACATCTTCGGCTCGCAATGCACAGTTGCCACCGTCTTCGGCACGTCTACCGCACCGCCATGCACGAATGGCAACGTCTTCGGCACGTCTACCGCAAAGCCATGCACGAATGGCAACGTCTTCGGCACGTCTACGGCTCGGCATGCACAGTTGCTAACGTCTTCGGCACGTCTACGGCTCGGCAACCACAGTTGCCAACGTCTTCGGCACGTCTACGGCTCGCAGTGCACGGCTGGCAATGTCTTCGGCACGTCTACGGCTCACTATGCACAGCTGCCAACGTCTTCGGCACGTCTACGGCTCGGCATTCACAGTTGCCAACGTCGTCGGCACACAGATGCCAACGTTTTCGGCACGTCTGCGGCTCGGCATGCACAGTTGCCAACGTGTGCGGGACGTCTTCGGCTCGCAATGCACAGTTCGTCTACGGCTGGGCATTCACAGTTGCCAACGTCGTCGGCACGTCTACTGCTCGCAATGCACAGTGGCCACCGTCTTCGGCACGTCTACCGCACCGCCATGCACGAATGGCAATGTCTTCGGCACACCTAAGGCTCGGCATGCACAGTTGCCAACGTCTTCGGCACGTCTACGGCTCGACAGGCACAGTTGCCAACGTCTTCGGCGCGTCCACTGCTCGGCATTCACAGTTGCCAACGTCGTCGGCACGTCTACGGCTCGGCATGCACAGCTGTCAACGTCTTCAGCACGTCTACGGCTCGCAATGCACGGCTGGCAATGCCTTCGGCACGTCTACGGCTCGACATGCACAGCTGCCAACGTCTTCGGCACGTCTACGGCTCGCCATGCACGCTGTCGACATCCGTCATTCGTTCAGTATCGCCAAAACGCAGTGCCCCCACTCCAGTTGTGACGGACGGAAACACGCACGCACGGACACACACACTTTTGCCAACGTGTTCGGAAGGTCTACGGCTCGTCATGCACAGTGGCCACCGTCTTCAGCACGTCTACCGCATCGCCATGCACAGATGTCGACGCGTTCGGCACGTCTACGGCTCGGCATGCACGGCTGGCAACGTCGTCGGCACGTCTACGGCTCGGCATGCACAGTTGCTAACGTCTTCGGCACGTCTACGGCTCGGCAAGCACAGTTGCCAACGTCTTCGGCACGTCTACGGCTCGCAGTGCACGGCTGGCAATGTCTTCGGCACGTCTACGGCTCGGCATGCACAGTTGCCAACGTCTTCTGCACGTCTACGGCTCGCAATGCACGGCTTGCAATGTCTTGGGCACGTCTACGGCTCGGCATGCACAGTTGCCAACGTCTTCTGCACGTCTACGGCTCGCAATGCACGGCTTGCAATGTCTTGGGCACGTCTACGGCTCGCAATGCACGGCTTGCAATGTCTTCGGCACGTCTACGGCTCACTATGCACAGCTGCCAACGTCTTTGGCACGTCTACGGCTCGACATTCACAGTTGCCAACGTCTTCGGCACGTCTACGGCTCGGCATTCACAATTGCCAACGTCTTCGGCACGTCTACGGCTCGGCATTCACAGCTGCCAACGTCGTCGGCACGTCTAGCACCTCTACGGCTCGCAGTGCACGGCTGGCAATGTCTTCGGCACGTCTACGGCTCGGCATTCACAGTTGCCAACGTCGTCGGCACGTCTACGGCTCGGCATTCACAGCTGCCAACGTCGTCGGCACGTCTACGGCTCGCAGTGCACGGCTGGCAATGTCTTCGGCACGTCTACGGCTCGGCATGCACAGTTGCCAACGTCTTCTGCACGTCTACGGCTCGCAATGCACGGCTTGCAATGTCTTGGGCACGTCTACGGCTCGCAATGCACGGCTTGCAATGTCTTGGGCACGTCTACGGCTCGACATTCACAGTTGCCAACGTCTTCGGCACGTCTACGGCTCGGCATTCACAGCTGCCAACGTCGTCGGCACGTCTTCGGCTCGCAGTGCACGGCTGGCAATGTCTTCGGCACGTCTACGGCTCACTATGCACAGCTGCCAACGTCTTTGGCACGTCTACGGCTCGACATTCACAGTTGCCAACGTCTTCGGCACGTCTACGGCTCGGCATTCACAATTGCCAACGTCTTCGGCACGTCTACGGCTCGGCATTCACAGCTGCCAACGTCGTCGGCACGTCTAGCACGTCTACGGCTCGCACTGCACGGCTGGCAATGTCTTCGGCACGTCTACGGCTCGGCATGCACAGTTGCCAACGTCTTCTGCACGTCTACGGCTCGCAATGCACGGCTTGCAATGTCTTGGGCACGTCTACGGCTCGACCTTCACAGTTGCCAACGTCTTCTGCACGTCTACGGCTCGCAATGCACGGCTTGCAATGTCTTGGGCACGTCTACGGCTCAACATTCACAGCTGCCAACGTCTTTGGCACGTCTACGGCTCGCAATGCACGCTGTCGACATCCGTCATTTGTTCAGTATCGCCAAAACGCAGTGCCCCCACTCCAGTTGTGACGGACGGAAACACGCACGCACGGACACACACACTTTTGCCAACGTGTTCGGAAGGTCTACGGCTCGTCATGCACGGTTGCCGACGCGATCGGCACGTCTACGGCTCGCAATGCACAGTGGCCACCGTCTTCGGCACGTCTACCGCACCGCCATGCACGAATGGCAATGTCTTCGGCACACCTACGGCTCGGCATGCACAGTTGCCAACGTCTTCGGCACGTCTACGGCTCGACATGCACAGTTCGTCTACGGCTGGGCATTCACAGTTGCCAACGTCGTCGGCACGTCTACGGCTCGCAATGCACAGTGGCCACCGTCTTCGGCACGTCTACCGCACCGCCATGCACGAATGGCAATGTCTTCGGCACGTCTACGGCTCGCCATTCACAGTTGCCAACGTCGTCGGCACGTCTACGGCTCAACATTCACAGCTGCCAACGTCTTTGGCACGTCTACGGCTCGACATTCACAGTTGCCAACGTCGTCGGCACGTCTACGGCTCGCCATTCACAGTTGCCAACGTCGTCGGCACGTCTACGGCTCAACATTCACAGCTGTCAACGTCTTCAGCACGTCTACGGCTCGCAATGCACGGCTGGCAATGCCTTCGGCACGTCTACGGCTCGACATGCACAGTTGCCAACGTCGTCGGCACGTCTACGGCTCGCAATGCACAGTGGCCAGCGTCTTCGGCACGTCTACCGCACCGCCATGCACGAATTGCAATGTCTTCGGCACGTCTACGGCTCGGCATTCACAGTTGCCAACGTCGTCGGCACGTCTACGGCTCGGCATTCACAGCTGCCAACGTCGTCGGCACGTCTACGGCTCGCAGTGCACGGCTGGCAATGTCTTCGGCACGTCTACGGCTCGGCATGCACAGTTGCCAACGTCTTCTGCACGTCTACGGCTCGCAATGCACGGCTTGCAATGTCTTGGGCACGTCTACGGCTCGCAATGCACGGCTTGCAATGTCTTGGGCACGTCTACGGCTCGACAATCACAGTTGCCAACGTCTTCGGCACGTCTACGGCTCGGCATTCACAGCTGCCAACGTCGTCGGCACGTCTTCGGCTCGCAGTGCACGGCTGGCAATGTCTTCGGCACGTCTACGGCTCACTATGCACAGCTGCCAACGTCTTTGGCACGTCTACGGCTCGACATTCACAGTTGCCAACGTCTTCGGCACGTCTACGGCTCGGCATTCACAATTGCCAACGTCTTCGGCACGTCTACGGCTCGGCATTCACAGCTGCCAACGTCGTCGGCACGTCTAGCACGTCTACGGCTCGCACTGCACGGCTGGCAATGTCTTCGGCACGTCTACGGCTCGGCATGCACAGTTGCCAACGTCTTCTGCACGTCTACGGCTCGCAATGCACGGCTTGCAATGTCTTGGGCACGTCTACGGCTCGACCTTCACAGTTGCCAACGTCTTCTGCACGTCTACGGCTCGCAATGCACGGCTTGCAATGTCTTGGGCACGTCTACGGCTCAACATTCACAGCTGCCAACGTCTTTGGCACGTCTACGGCTCGCAATGCACGCTGTCGACATCCGTCATTTGTTCAGTATCGCCAAAACGCAGTGCCCCCACTCCAGTTGTGACGGACGGAAACACGCACGCACGGACACACACACTTTTGCCAACGTGTTCGGAAGGTCTACGGCTCGTCATGCACGGTTGCCGACGCGATCGGCACGTCTACGGCTCGCAATGCACAGTGGCCACCGTCTTCGGCACGTCTACCGCACCGCCATGCACGAATGGCAATGTCTTCGGCACACCTACGGCTCGGCATGCACAGTTGCCAACGTCTTCGGCACGTCTACGGCTCGACATGCACAGTTCGTCTACGGCTGGGCATTCACAGTTGCCAACGTCGTCGGCACGTCTACGGCTCGCAATGCACAGTGGCCACCGTCTTCGGCACGTCTACCGCACCGCCATGCACGAATGGCAATGTCTTCGGCACGTCTACGGCTCGCCATTCACAGTTGCCAACGTCGTCGGCACGTCTACGGCTCAACATTCACAGCTGCCAACGTCTTTGGCACGTCTACGGCTCGACATTCACAGTTGCCAACGTCGTCGGCACGTCTACGGCTCGCCATTCACAGTTGCCAACGTCGTCGGCACGTCTACGGCTCAACATTCACAGCTGTCAACGTCTTCAGCACGTCTACGGCTCGCAATTCACGGCTGGCAATGCCTTCGGCACGTCTACGGCTCGACATGCACAGTTGCCAACGTCGTCGGCACGTCTACGGCTCGCAATGCACAGTGGCCAGCGTCTTCGGCACGTCTACCGCACCGCCATGCACGAATGGCAATGTCTTCGGCACACCTACGGCTCGGCATGCACAGTTGCCAACGTCTTCGGCACGTCTACGGCTCGACAGGCACAGTTGCCAACGTCTTCGGCGCGTCCACTGCTCGGCATTCACAGTTGCCAACGTCTTCTGCACGTCTACGGCTCGCAATGCACGCTGTCGACATCCGTCATTTGTTCAGTATCGCCAAAACGCAGTGCCCCCACTCCAGTTGTGACGGACGGAAACACGCACGCACGGACACACACACTTTTGCCAACGTCTTCTGCACGTCTACGGCTCGCAATGCACGGCTTGCAATGTCTTGGGCACGTCTACGGCTCGCAATGCACGGCTTGCAATGTCTTGGGCACGTCTACGGCTCGACATTCACAGTTGCCAACGTCTTCGGCACGTCTACGGCTCGGCATTCACAGCTGCCAACGTCGTCGGCACGTCTTCGGCTCGCAGTGCACGGCTGGCAATGTCTTCGGCACGTCTACGGCTCACTATGCACAGCTGCCAACGTCTTTGGCACGTCTACGGCTCGACATTCACAGTTGCCAACGTCTTCGGCACGTCTACGGCTCGGCATTCACAATTGCCAACGTCTTCGGCACGTCTACGGCTCGGCATTCACAGCTGCCAACGTCGTCGGCACGTCTAGCACGTCTACGGCTCGCACTGCACGGCTGGCAATGTCTTCGGCACGTCTACGGCTCGGCATGCACAGTTGCCAACGTCTTCTGCACGTCTACGGCTCGCAATGCACGGCTTGCAATGTCTTGGGCACGTCTACGGCTCGACCTTCACAGTTGCCAACGTCTTCTGCACGTCTACGGCTCGCAATGCACGGCTTGCAATGTCTTGGGCACGTCTACGGCTCAACATTCACAGCTGCCAACGTCTTTGGCACGTCTACGGCTCGCAATGCACGCTGTCGACATCCGTCATTTGTTCAGTATCGCCAAAACGCAGTGCCCCCACTCCAGTTGTGACGGACGGAAACACGCACGCACGGACACACACACTTTTGCCAACGTGTTCGGAAGGTCTACGGCTCGTCATGCACGGTTGCCGACGCGATCGGCACGTCTACGGCTCGCAATGCACAGTGGCCACCGTCTTCGGCACGTCTACCGCACCGCCATGCACGAATGGCAATGTCTTCGGCACACCTACGGCTCGGCATGCACAGTTGCCAACGTCTTCGGCACGTCTACGGCTCGACATGCACAGTTCGTCTACGGCTGGGCATTCACAGTTGCCAACGTCGTCGGCACGTCTACGGCTCGCAATGCACAGTGGCCACCGTCTTCGGCACGTCTACCGCACCGCCATGCACGAATGGCAATGTCTTCGGCACGTCTACGGCTCGCCATTCACAGTTGCCAACGTCGTCGGCACGTCTACGGCTCAACATTCACAGCTGCCAACGTCTTTGGCACGTCTACGGCTCGACATTCACAGTTGCCAACGTCGTCGGCACGTCTACGGCTCGCCATTCACAGTTGCCAACGTCGTCGGCACGTCTACGGCTCAACATTCACAGCTGTCAACGTCTTCAGCACGTCTACGGCTCGCAATGCACGGCTGGCAATGCCTTCGGCACGTCTACGGCTCGACATGCACAGTTGCCAACGTCGTCGGCACGTCTACGGCTCGCAATGCACAGTGGCCAGCGTCTTCGGCACGTCTACCGCACCGCCATGCACGAATTGCAATGTCTTCGGCACGTCTACGGCTCGGCATTCACAGTTGCCAACGTCGTCGGCACGTCTACGGCTCGGCATTCACAGCTGCCAACGTCGTCGGCACGTCTACGGCTCGCAGTGCACGGCTGGCAATGTCTTCGGCACGTCTACGGCTCGGCATGCACAGTTGCCAACGTCTTCTGCACGTCTACGGCTCGCAATGCACGGCTTGCAATGTCTTGGGCACGTCTACGGCTCGCAATGCACGGCTTGCAATGTCTTGGGCACGTCTACGGCTCGACAATCACAGTTGCCAACGTCTTCGGCACGTCTACGGCTCGGCATTCACAGCTGCCAACGTCGTCGGCACGTCTTCGGCTCGCAG
Source organism: Heligmosomoides polygyrus polygyrus (assembly GCA_947396885.1). Lineage (NCBI taxonomy): Eukaryota > Metazoa > Nematoda > Chromadorea > Rhabditida > Heligmosomidae > Heligmosomoides > Heligmosomoides polygyrus. The sequence goes on from OX377206.1 coordinate 55,181,860, forward strand.
TGCACGGCTGGCAATGTCTTCGGCACGTCTACGGCTCACTATGCACAGCTGCCAACGTCTTTGGCACGTCTACGGCTCGACATTCACAGTTGCCAACGTCTTCGGCACGTCTACGGCTCGGCATTCACAATTGCCAACGTCTTCGGCACGTCTACGGCTCGGCATTCACAGCTGCCAACGTCGTCGGCACGTCTAGCACGTCTACGGCTCGCACTGCACGGCTGGCAATGTCTTCGGCACGTCTACGGCTCGGCATGCACAGTTGCCAACGTCTTCTGCACGTCTACGGCTCGCAATGCACGGCTTGCAATGTCTTGGGCACGTCTACGGCTCGACCTTCACAGTTGCCAACGTCTTCTGCACGTCTACGGCTCGCAATGCACGGCTTGCAATGTCTTGGGCACGTCTACGGCTCAACATTCACAGCTGCCAACGTCTTTGGCACGTCTACGGCTCGCAATGCACGCTGTCGACATCCGTCATTTGTTCAGTATCGCCAAAACGCAGTGCCCCCACTCCAGTTGTGACGGACGGAAACACGCACGCACGGACACACACACTTTTGCCAACGTGTTCGGAAGGTCTACGGCTCGTCATGCACGGTTGCCGACGCGATCGGCACGTCTACGGCTCGCAATGCACAGTGGCCACCGTCTTCGGCACGTCTACCGCACCGCCATGCACGAATGGCAATGTCTTCGGCACACCTACGGCTCGGCATGCACAGTTGCCAACGTCTTCGGCACGTCTACGGCTCGACATGCACAGTTCGTCTACGGCTGGGCATTCACAGTTGCCAACGTCGTCGGCACGTCTACGGCTCGCAATGCACAGTGGCCACCGTCTTCGGCACGTCTACCGCACCGCCATGCACGAATGGCAATGTCTTCGGCACGTCTACGGCTCGCCATTCACAGTTGCCAACGTCGTCGGCACGTCTACGGCTCAACATTCACAGCTGCCAACGTCTTTGGCACGTCTACGGCTCGACATTCACAGTTGCCAACGTCGTCGGCACGTCTACGGCTCGCCATTCACAGTTGCCAACGTCGTCGGCACGTCTACGGCTCAACATTCACAGCTGTCAACGTCTTCAGCACGTCTACGGCTCGCAATTCACGGCTGGCAATGCCTTCGGCACGTCTACGGCTCGACATGCACAGTTGCCAACGTCGTCGGCACGTCTACGGCTCGCAATGCACAGTGGCCAGCGTCTTCGGCACGTCTACCGCACCGCCATGCACGAATGGCAATGTCTTCGGCACACCTACGGCTCGGCATGCACAGTTGCCAACGTCTTCGGCACGTCTACGGCTCGACAGGCACAGTTGCCAACGTCTTCGGCGCGTCCACTGCTCGGCATTCACAGTTGCCAACGTCTTCTGCACGTCTACGGCTCGCAATGCACGCTGTCGACATCCGTCATTTGTTCAGTATCGCCAAAACGCAGTGCCCCCACTCCAGTTGTGACGGACGGAAACACGCACGCACGGACACACACACTTTTGCCAACGTGTTCGGAAGGTCTACGGCTCGTCATGCACGGTTGCCGACGCGATCGGCACGTCTACGGCTCGACATGCACAGATGCCAACGTTTTTGGCACGTCTCCGGCATCGCCATGCACGCTGTCGACATCCGTCATTCGTTCAGTATCGCCAAAACGCAGTGCCCACACTCCAGTTGTGACGGACGGAAACACGCACGCACGGACACACACACTTTTGCCAACGTGTTCGGAAGGTCTACGGCTCGTCATGCACGGTTGCCGACGCGATCGGCACGTCTACGGCTCGACATGCACAGATGCCAACGTTTTTGGCACGTCTCCGGCATCGCCATGCACGGCTGCCGACGCGTTCGGCACGTCTACGGCTCGGCATGCACAGTTGCCAACGTCATCGCCACGTCTACGGCTCGCAATGCACGGCTGGCAATGCCTTCGGCACGTCTACGGCTCGACATGCACAGCTGCCAACGTCTTCGGCACGTCTACGGCTCGCCATGCACGCTGTCGACATCCGTCATTCGTTCAGTATCGCCAAAACGCAGTGCCCCCACTCCAGTTGTGACGGACGGAAACACGCACGCACGGACACACACACTTTTGCCAACGTGTTCGGAAGGTCAACGGCTCGTCATGCACGGTTGCCGACGCGATCTGCACGTCGCCGGCTCGCCATGCACAGTTGCCAACGTCTTCGACACGTCTGCAGCTCGGCATGCACGGCTGGCAACGTCGTCGGCACGTCTACGGCTCGGCATGCACAATTGCTAACGTCTTCGGCACGTCTACGGCTCGGCAAGCACAGTTGCCAACGTGTGCGGCACGTCTCCGGCATCGCCATGCACAGATGTCGACGCGTTCGGCACGTCTACGGCTCGGCATGCACGGCTGGCAACGTCGTCGGCACGTCTACGGCTCGGCATGCACAATTGCTAACGTCTTCGGCACGTCTACGGCTCGGCAAGCACAGTTGCCAACGTCTTCGGCACGTCTACGGCTCGCAGTGCACGGCTGGCAATGTCTTCGGCACGTCTACGGCTCACTATGCACAGCTGCCAACGTCTTCGGCACGTCTACGGCTCGCCACACACAGTTGCCAACGTCTTCGACACGTCTGCAGCTCGCCATGCAGGGGTGGTAAGGTCTACGGCACGTCTACTGCATCGCCGTGCACAGTTGCCAACGCGTTCGGCACGTCTACGGCTCGGCATGCACAGTGGCCACCGTCTTCGGCACGTCTACGGCTCGCCATGCACAGCTGCCAACGTCTTCGGCACGTCTACGGCTCGACATCCACAGTTGCCAACGTCGTCGGCACATCTACGGCTCGCAATGCACAGTGGCCACCGTCTTCGGCACGTCTACCGCACCGCCATGCCCGAATGGCAACGTCTTCGGCACGTCTACCGCACCGCCATGCACGAATGGCAACGTCTTCGGCACGTCTACGGCTCGGCATGCACAGTTGCTAACGTCTTCGGCACGTCTACGGCTCGGCAACCACATGTGCCAACGTCTTCGGCACGTCTACGGCTCGCAGTGCACGGCTGTCAATGTCTTCGGCACGTCTACGGCTCACTATGCACAGCTGCCAACGTCTTCGGCACGTCTACGGCTCGGCATTCACAGTTGCCAACGTCGTCGGCACGTCTACGGCTCGGCATGCACAGTTGCTAACGTCTTCGGCACGTCTACGGCTCGGCAACCACATGTGCCAACGTCTTCGGCACGTCTACGGCTCGCAGTGCACGGCTGGCAATGTCTTCGGCACGTCTACGGCTCACTATGCACAGCTGCCAACGTCTTCGGCACGTCTACGGCTCGGCATTCACAGTTGCCAACGTCGTCGGCACATCTACGGCTCGTCATGCACGGGTGCCGACGCGTTCTGCACGTCTACCGCTTCGCCATGCACAGATGCCAACGTTTTCGGCACGTCTACGGCTCGACATGCACAGTTGCCAACGTGAGCGGGACGTCTTCGGCTCGCAGTGCACGGCTGGCAATGTCTTCGGCACGTCTACGGCTCGGCATTCACAATTGCCAACGTCTTCGGCACGTCTACGGCTCGCTATTCACAGTTGCCAACGTTGTCGGCACGTCTACGGCTCGACATTCACAGCTGCCAACGTCGTCGGCACGTCTACGGCTCGCAGTGCACGGCTGGCAATGTCTTCGGCACGTCTACGGCTCGGCATGCACAGTTGCCAACGTCTTCGGCACGTCTACGGCTCACTATGCACAGCTGCCAACGTCTTCGGCACGTCTACGGCTCGGCATTCACAGTTGCCAACGTCGTCGGCACATCTACGGCTCGTCATGCACGGGTGCCGACGCGTTCTGCACGTCTACCGCTTCGCCATGCACAGATGCCAACGTTTTCGGCACGTCTACGGCTCGACATGCACAGTTGCCAACGTGAGCGGGACGTCTTCGGCTCGCAGTGCACGGCTGGCAATGTCTTCGGCACGTCTACGGCTCGGCATTCACAATTGCCAACGTCTTCGGCACGTCTACGGCTCGCCATTCACAGTTGCCAACGTTGTCGGCACGTCTACGGCTCGACATTCACAGCTGCCAACGACGTCGGCACGTCTACGGCTCGCAGTGCACGGCTGGCAATGTCTTCGGCACGTCTACGGCTCGGCATGCACAGTTGCCAACGTCTTCTGCACGTCTACGGCTCGCAATGCACGGCCTGCAATGTCTTGGGCACGTCTACGGCTCGCAATGCACGGCTTGCAATGTCTTGGGCACGTCTACGGCTCGACATTCACAGTTGCCAACGTCTTCGGCACGTCTACGGCTCGGCATTCACAGCTGCCAACGTCGTCGGCACGTCTACGGCTCGCAGTGCACGGCTGGCAATGCCTTCGGCACGTCTACGGCTCACTATGCACAGCTACCAACGTCTCTGGCACGTCTACGGCTCGACATTCACAGTTGCCAACGTCTTCGGCACGTCTACGGCTCGGCATTCACAATTGCCAACGTCTTCGGCACGTCTACGGCTCGGCATTCACAGTGGCCACCGCCTTCGGCACGTCTACCGCACCGCCATGCACGAATGGCAATGTCTTCGGCACACCTACGGCTCGGCATGCACAGTTGCCAACGTCTTCGGCACGTCTACGGCTCGACAGGCACAGTTGCCAACGTCTTCGGCGCGTCCACTGCTCGGCATTCACAGTTGCCAACGTCGTCGGCACGTCTACGGCTCGGCATTCACAGCTGCCAACGTCGTCGGCACGTCTAGCACGTCTACGGCTCGCAGTGCACGGCTGGCAATGTCTTCGGCACGCCTACGGCTCGGCATGCACAGTTGCCAACGTCTTCTGCACGTCTACGGCTCGCAATGCACGGCTTGCAATGTCTTGGGCACGTCTACGGCTCGACCTTCACAGTTGCCAACGTCTTCTGCACGTCTACGGCTCGCAGTGCACGGCTGGCAATGCCTTCGGCACGTCTACGGCTCAACATTCACAGCTGCCAACGTCTTTGGCACGTCTACGGCTCGACATTCACAGTTGCCAACGTCTTCGGCACGTCTACGGCTCGGCATTCACAATTGCCAACGTCTTCGGCACGTCTACGGCTCGCCATTCACAGTTGCCAACGTCGTCGGCACGTCTACGGCTCGGCATTCACAGCTGCCAACGTCGTCGGCACGTCTACGGCTCGCCATTCACAGTTGCCAACGTCTTCTGCACGTCTACGGCTCGCAATGCACGGCTTGCAATGTCTTGGGCACGTCTAGCACGTCTACGGCTCGCAGTGCACGGCTGGCAATGTCTTCGGCACGTCTACGGCTCAACATTCACAGCTGCCAACGTCTTTGGCACGTCTACGGCTCGACATTCACAGTTGCCAACGTCTTCGGCACGTCTACGGCTCGGCATTCACAATTGCCAACGTCTTTGGCACGTCTACGGCTCGACATTCACAGTTGCCAACGTCTTCGGCACGTCTACGGCTCGGCATTCACAATTGCCAACGTCTTCGGCACGTCTACGGCTCGCCATTCACAGTTGCCAACGTCGTCGGCACGTCTACGGCTCGACAGGCACAGTTGCCAACGTCTTCGGCGCGTCCACTGCTCGGCATTCACAGTTGCCAACGTCTTCTGCACGTCTACGGCTCGGCATGCACAGCTGTCAACGTCTTCAGCACGTCTACGGCTCGCAATGCACGGCTGGCAATGTCTTGGGCACGTCTACGGCTCAACATTCACAGCTGCCAACGTCTTTGGCACGTCTGCGGCTCGCAATGCACGGCTTGCAATGTCTTGGGCACGTCTACGGCTCAACATTCACAGCTGCCAACGTCTTTGGCACGTCTACGGCTCGACATTCACAGTTGCCAACGTCGTCGGCACGTCTACGGCTCGCAATGCACAGTGGCCACCGTCTTCGGCACGTCTACCGCACCGCCATGCACGAATGGCAATGTCATCGGCACACCTACGGCTCGGCATGCACAGTTGCCAACGTCTTCGGCACGTCTACGGCTCGACATGCACAGTTCGTCTACGGCTGGGCATTCACAGTTGCCAACGTCGTCGGCACGTCTACGGCTCGCCATTCACAGTTGCCAACGTCGTCGGCACGTCTACGGCTCGCAATGCACAGTGGCCACCGTCTTCGGCACGTCTACGGCTCGACAGGCACAGTTGCCAACGTCTTCGGCGCGTCTACGGCTCGCAATGCACAGTGGCCAACGTCTTCGGCACGTCTACGGCTCGCCATTCACAGTTGCCAACGTCGTCGGCACGTCTACGGCTCGCAATGCACAGTGGCCAACGTCTTCGGCACGTCTACGGCTCGACATGCACAGTTCGTCTACGGCTGGGCATTCACAGTTGCCAACGTCGTCGGCACGTCTACGGCTCGCCATTCACAGTTGCCAACGTCGTCGGCACGTCTACGGCTCGCAATGCACGAATGGCAACGTCTTCGGCACGTCTACGGCTCGGCATGCACAGTTGCCAACGTCTTCGGCACGTCTACGGCTCGACAGGCACAGTTGCCAACGTCTTCGGCGCGTCCACTGCTCGGCATTCACAGTTGCCAACGTCGTCGGCACGTCTACGGCTCGGCATGCACAGCTGTCAACGTCTTCAGCACGTCTACGGCTCGCAATGCACGGCTGGCAATGCCTTCGGCACGTCTACGGCTCGGCATGCACAGTTGCCAACGTCTTCGGCACGTCTACGGCTCGACAGGCACAGTTGCCAACGTCTTCGGCGCGTCTACGGCTCGCAATGCACGGCTGGCAATGTCTTCGGCACGTCTACGGCTCGACATTCACAGTTGCCAACGTCTTCGGCACGTCTACGGCTCGGCATTCACAATTGCCAACGTCTTCGGCACGTCTACGGCTCGCCATTCACAGTTGCCAACGTCGTCGGCACGTCTACGGCTCGGCATTCACAGCTGCCAACGTCGTCGGCACGTCTACGGCTCGCCATTCACAGTTGCCAACGTCGTCGGCACGTCTACGGCTCGGCATTCACAGCTGCCAACGTCTTCGGCACGTCTACGGCTCGCCATTCACAGTTGCCAACGTCTTCGGCACGTTTACGGCTCGCAGTGCACGGCTGGCAATGTCTTCGGCACGTCTACGGCTCGACATTCACAGTTGCCAACGTCTTCGGCACGTCTACGGCTCGGCATTCACAATTGCCAACGTCTTCGGCACGTCTACGGCTCGCCATTCACAGTTGCCAACGTCGTCGGCACGTCTACGGCTCGGCATTCACAGCTGCCAACGTCGTCGGCACGTCTACGGCTCGCCATTCACAGTTGCCAACGTCGTCGGCACGTCTACCGCTTCGCCATGCACAGATGCCAACGTCGTCGGCACGTCTACGGCTCGGCATTCACAGCTGCCAACGTCGTCGGCACGTCTACGGCTCGCCATTCACAGTTGCCAACGTCTTCGGCACGTCTACGGCTCGCAGTGCACGGCTGGCAATGTCTTCGGCACGTCTACGGCTCGACATTCACAGTTGCCAACGTCTTCGGCACGTCTACGGCTCGGCATTCACAATTGCCAACGTCTTCGGCACGTCTACGGCTCGCCATTCACAGTTGCCAACGTCGTCGGCACGTCTACGGCTCGGCATTCACAGCTGCCAACGTCGTCGGCACGTCTACGGCTCGCCATTCACAGTTGCCAACGTCGTCGGCACGTCTACGGCTCGGCATTCACAGCTGCCAACGTCTTCGGCACGTCTACGGCTCGCCACACACAGTTGCCAACGTGTGCGGCACGTCTTCGGCTCGCAATGAACGGTTGCCGACGCGTTCGGCACGTCTACGGCTCGGCAAGCACAGTTGCCAACGTCTTCGGCACGTCTACGGCTCGGCATGCACGGCTGGCAACGTCGTCGGCACGTCTACGGCTCGGCATTCACAGTTGCCAACGTCGTCGGCACATCTACGGCTCGTCATGCACGGGTGCCGACGCGTTCTGCACGTCTACGGCTCGCCATTCACAGTTGCCAACGTCGTCGGCACGTCTACGGCTCGGCATTCACAGCTGCCAACGTCGTCGGCACGTCTACGGCTCGTCATACACGGGTGCCGACGCGTTCTGCACGTCTACCGCTTCGCCATGCACAGATGCCAACGTCGTCGGCACGTCTACGGCTCGGCATTCACAGCTGCCAACGTCGTCGGCACGTCTACGGCTCGCCATTCACAGTTGCCAACGTCTTCGGCACGTCTGCAGCTCGCCATGCAGGGGTGGTAAGGTCTACGGCACGTCTACGGCTCGACATTCACAGTTGCCAACGTCTTCGGCACGTCTACGGCTCGGCATTCACAATTGCCAACGTCTTCGGCACGTCTACGGCTCGCCATTCACAGTTGCCAACGTCGTCGGCACGTCTACGGCTCGGCATTCACAGCTGCCAACGTCGTCGGCACGTCTACGGCTCGCCATTCACAGTTGCCAACGTCGTCGGCACGTCTACGGCTCGGCATTCACAGCTGCCAACGTCGTCGGCACGTCTACGGCTCGCCATTCACAGTTGCCAACGTGTGCGGCACGTCTTCGGCTCGCAATGAACGGTTGCCGACGCGTTCGGCATGTCTACGGCTCGGCAAGCACAGTTGCCAACGTCTTCGGCACGTCTACGGCTCGCAGTGCACGGCTGGCAATGTCTTCGGCACGTCTACGGCTCGCAATGCACGGCTTGCAATGTCTTGGGCACGTCTACGGCTCGACATTCACAGTTGCCAACGTCTTCGGCACGTCTACGGCTCGGCATTCACAGCTGCCAACGTCGTCGGCACGTCTAGGGCTCGCAGTGCACGGCTGGCAACGTCTTTGGCACGTCTACGGCTCGACATTCACAGTTGCCAACGTCTTCGGCACGTCTACGGCTCGGCATTCACAATTGCCAACGTCTTCGGCACGTCTACGGCTCGGCATTCACAGCTGCCAACGTCGTTGGCACGTCTACGGCTCGCAGTTCACGGCTGGCAATGTCTTCGGCACGTCTACGGCTCGGCATGCACAGTTGCGAACGTCTTCTGCACGTCTACGGCTCGCAATGCACGGCTTGCAATGTCTTGGGCACGTCTACGGCTCGACATTCACAGTTGCCAACGTCTTCTGCACGTCTACGGCTCGCAATGCACGGCTTGCAATGTCTTGGGCACGTCTACGGCTCGACATCCACAGTTGCCAACGTGTGCGGCACGTCTTCGGCTCGCAATGCACAGTGGCCACCGTCTTCGGCACGTCTACCGCACCGCCATGCACGAATGGCAACGTCTTCGGCACGTCTATCGCACCGCCATGCACGAATGGCAACGTCTTCGGCACGTCTACGGCTCGGCATGCACGGCTGGCAACGTCGTCGGCACGTCTACGGCTCGGCATTCACAGTTGCCAACGTCGTCGGCACATCTACGGCTCGTCATGCACGGGTGCCGACGCGTTCTGCACGTCTACGGCTCGCCATTCACAGTTGCCAACGTCGTCGGCACGTCTACGGCTCGGCATTCACAGCTGCCAACGTCGTCGGCACGTCTACGGCTCGTCATACACGGGTGCCGACGCGTTCTGCACGTCTACCGCTTCGCCATGCACAGATGCCAACGTTTTCGGCACGTCTACGGCTCGGCATGCACAGTTGCCAACGTGTGCGGGACGTCTTCGGCTCGCAATGCACGGTTGCCGACGCGTTCTGCACGTCTACGGCTCGGCATGCACAGTTGTAAACGTCTTCAGCACGTCTACGGCTCGACATGCACAGCTGCCAACGTGTTCGGCACGTTTACTGCTCGCAATGCACGGCGTGCAATGTCTTCGGCACGTCTACGGCTCGCAATGCACGGCTTGCAATGTCTTGGGCACGTCTACGGCTCGACATTCACAGTTGCCAACGTCTTCTGCACGTCTACGGCTCGGCATTCACAGTTGCCAACGTCGTCGGCACGTCTACGGCTCGGCATCCACAGTTGCCAACGTCGTCGGCACATCTACGGCTCGCAATGCACAGTGGCCACCGTCTTCGGCACGTCTACCGCACCGCCATGCACGAATGGCAACGTCTTCGGCACGTCTACCGCACCGCCATGCACGAATGGCAACGTCTTCGGCACGTCTACGGCTCGGCATGCACGGCTGGCAACGTCGTCGGCACGTCTACGGCTCGGCATTCACAGTTGCCAACGTCGTCGGCACATCTACGGCTCGTCATGCACGGGTGCCGACGCGTTCTGCACGTCTACGGCTCGCCATTCACAGTTGCCAACGTCGTCGGCACGTCTACGGCTCGGCATTCACAGCTGCCAACGTCGTCGGCACGTCTACGGCTCGTCATACACGGGTGCCGACGCGTTCTGCACGTCTACCGCTTCGCCATGCACAGATGCCAACGTTTTCGGCACGTCTACGGCTCGGCATGCACAGTTGCCAACGTGTGCGGGACGTCTTCGGCTCGCAATGCACGGTTGCCGACGCGTTCTGCACGTCTACGGCTCGGCATGCACAGTTGTAAACGTCTTCAGCACGTCTACGGCTCGACATGCACAGCTGCCAACGTGTTCGGCACGTTTACTGCTCGCAATGCACGGCGTGCAATGTCTTCGGCACGTCTACGGCTCGCAATGCACGGCTTGCAATGTCTTGGGCACGTCTACGGCTCGACATTCACAGTTGCCAACGTCTTCGGCACGTCTACGGCTCGGCATTCACAGCTGCCAACGTCGTCGGTACGTCTACGGCTCGCAGTGCACGGCTGGCAATGTCTTCGGCACGTCTACGGCTCACTATGCACAGCTGCCAACGTCTTTGGCACGTCTACGGCTCGACATTCACAGTTGCCAACGTCTTCGGCACGTCTACGGCTCGGCATGCACAGTTGTAAACGTCTTCAGCACGTCTACGGCTCGACATGCACAGCTGCCAACGTGTTCGGCACGTTTACTGCTCGGAATGCACGGCGTGCAATGTCTTCGGCACGTCTACGGCTCGCAATGCACGGCTTGCAATGTCTTGGGCACGTCTACGGCTCGACATTCACAGTTGCCAACGTCTTCGGCACGTCTACGGCTCGGCATTCACAGCTGCCAACGTCGTCGGTACGTCTACGGCTCGCAGTGCACGGCTGGCAATGTCTTCGGCACGTCTACGGCTCACTATGCACAGCTGCCAACGTCTTTGGCACGTCTACGGCTCGACATTCACAGTTGCCAACGTCTTCGGCACGTCTACGGCTCGGCATTCACAATTGCCAACGTCTTCGGCACGTCTACGGCTCGCAATGCACGGCTTGCAATGTCTTGGGCACGTCTACGGCTCGACATTCACAGTTGCCAACGTCTTCGGCACGTCTACGGCTCGGCATTCACAATTGCCAACGTCTTCGGCACGTCAAAGGCTCGGCATTCACAGCTGCCAACGTCGTCGGCACGTCTACGGCTCGCAATGCACGGCTTGCAATGTCTTGGGCACGTCTACGGCTCGACATCCACAGTTGCCAACGTGTGCGGCACGTCTTCGGCTCGCAATGCACAGTGGCCACCGTCTTCGGCACGTCTACCGCACCGCCATGCACGAATGGCAACGTCTTCGGCACGTCTATCGCACCGCCATGCACGAATGGCAACGTCTTCGGCACGTCTACGGCTCGGCATGCACGGCTGGCAACGTCGTCGGCACGTCTACGGCTCGGCATTCACAGTTGCCAACGTCGTCGGCACGTCTACGGCTCGGCATTCACAGCTGCCAACGTCGTCGGCACGTTTACTGCTCGCAATGCACGGCGTGCAATGTCTTCGGCACGTCTACGGCTCGCAATGCACGGCTTGCAATGTCTTGGGCACGTCTACGGCTCGACATTCACAGTTGCCAACGTCTTCGGCACGTCTACGGCTCGGCATTCACAGCTGCCAACGTCGTCGGCACGTCTACGGCTCGGCATTCACAGTTGCCAACGTCGTCGGCACATCTACGGCTCGTCATGCACGGGTGCCGACGCGTTCTGCACGTCTACGGCTCGCCATTCACAGTTGCCAACGTCGTCGGCACGTCTACGGCTCGGCATTCACAGCTGCCAACGTCGTCGGCACGTCTACGGCTCGTCATACACGGGTGCCGACGCGTTCTGCACGTCTACCGCTTCGCCATGCACAGATGCCAACGTCGTCGGCACGTCTACGGCTCGGCATTCACAGCTGCCAACGTCGTCGGCACGTCTACGGCTCGCCATTCACAGTTGCCAACGTCTTCGGCACGTCTGCAGCTCGCCATGCAGGGGTGGTAAGGTCTACGGCACGTCTACGGCTCGACATTCACAGTTGCCAACGTCTTCGGCACGTCTACGGCTCGGCATTCACAATTGCCAACGTCTTCGGCACGTCTACGGCTCGCCATTCACAGTTGCCAACGTCGTCGGCACGTCTACGGCTCGGCATTCACAGCTGCCAACGTCGTCGGCACGTCTACGGCTCGCCATTCACAGTTGCCAACGTCGTCGGCACGTCTACGGCTCGGCATTCACAGCTGCCAACGTCGTCGGCACGTCTACGGCTCGCCATTCACAGTTGCCAACGTGTGCGGCACGTCTTCGGCTCGCAATGAACGGTTGCCGACGCGTTCGGCATGTCTACGGCTCGGCAAGCACAGTTGCCAACGTCTTCGGCACGTCTACGGCTCGCAGTGCACGGCTGGCAATGTCTTCGGCACGTCTACGGCTCGCAATGCACGGCTTGCAATGTCTTGGGCACGTCTACGGCTCGACATTCACAGTTGCCAACGTCTTCGGCACGTCTACGGCTCGGCATTCACAGCTGCCAACGTCGTCGGCACGTCTAGGGCTCGCAGTGCACGGCTGGCAACGTCTTTGGCACGTCTACGGCTCGACATTCACAGTTGCCAACGTCTTCGGCACGTCTACGGCTCGGCATTCACAATTGCCAACGTCTTCGGCACGTCTACGGCTCGGCATTCACAGCTGCCAACGTCGTTGGCACGTCTACGGCTCGCAGTTCACGGCTGGCAATGTCTTCGGCACGTCTACGGCTCGGCATGCACAGTTGCGAACGTCTTCTGCACGTCTACGGCTCGCAATGCACGGCTTGCAATGTCTTGGGCACGTCTACGGCTCGACATTCACAGTTGCCAACGTCTTCTGCACGTCTACGGCTCGCAATGCACGGCTTGCAATGTCTTGGGCACGTCTACGGCTCGACATCCACAGTTGCCAACGTGTGCGGCACGTCTTCGGCTCGCAATGCACAGTGGCCACCGTCTTCGGCACGTCTACCGCACCGCCATGCACGAATGGCAACGTCTTCGGCACGTCTATCGCACCGCCATGCACGAATGGCAACGTCTTCGGCACGTCTACGGCTCGGCATGCACGGCTGGCAACGTCGTCGGCACGTCTACGGCTCGGCATTCACAGTTGCCAACGTCGTCGGCACATCTACGGCTCGTCATGCACGGGTGCCGACGCGTTCTGCACGTCTACGGCTCGCCATTCACAGTTGCCAACGTCGTCGGCACGTCTACGGCTCGGCATTCACAGCTGCCAACGTCGTCGGCACGTCTACGGCTCGTCATACACGGGTGCCGACGCGTTCTGCACGTCTACCGCTTCGCCATGCACAGATGCCAACGTTTTCGGCACGTCTACGGCTCGGCATGCACAGTTGCCAACGTGTGCGGGACGTCTTCGGCTCGCAATGCACGGTTGCCGACGCGTTCTGCACGTCTACGGCTCGGCATGCACAGTTGTAAACGTCTTCAGCACGTCTACGGCTCGACATGCACAGCTGCCAACGTGTTCGGCACGTTTACTGCTCGCAATGCACGGCGTGCAATGTCTTCGGCACGTCTACGGCTCGCAATGCACGGCTTGCAATGTCTTGGGCACGTCTACGGCTCGACATTCACAGTTGCCAACGTCTTCTGCACGTCTACGGCTCGGCATTCACAGTTGCCAACGTCGTCGGCACGTCTACGGCTCGGCATCCACAGTTGCCAACGTCGTCGGCACATCTACGGCTCGCAATGCACAGTGGCCACCGTCTTCGGCACGTCTACCGCACCGCCATGCACGAATGGCAACGTCTTCGGCACGTCTACCGCACCGCCATGCACGAATGGCAACGTCTTCGGCACGTCTACGGCTCGGCATGCACGGCTGGCAACGTCGTCGGCACGTCTACGGCTCGGCATTCACAGTTGCCAACGTCGTCGGCACATCTACGGCTCGTCATGCACGGGTGCCGACGCGTTCTGCACGTCTACGGCTCGCCATTCACAGTTGCCAACGTCGTCGGCACGTCTACGGCTCGGCATTCACAGCTGCCAACGTCGTCGGCACGTCTACGGCTCGTCATACACGGGTGCCGACGCGTTCTGCACGTCTACCGCTTCGCCATGCACAGATGCCAACGTTTTCGGCACGTCTACGGCTCGGCATGCACAGTTGCCAACGTGTGCGGGACGTCTTCGGCTCGCAATGCACGGTTGCCGACGCGTTCTGCACGTCTACGGCTCGGCATGCACAGTTGTAAACGTCTTCAGCACGTCTACGGCTCGACATGCACAGCTGCCAACGTGTTCGGCACGTTTACTGCTCGCAATGCACGGCGTGCAATGTCTTCGGCACGTCTACGGCTCGCAATGCACGGCTTGCAATGTCTTGGGCACGTCTACGGCTCGACATTCACAGTTGCCAACGTCTTCGGCACGTCTACGGCTCGGCATTCACAGCTGCCAACGTCGTCGGTACGTCTACGGCTCGCAGTGCACGGCTGGCAATGTCTTCGGCACGTCTACGGCTCACTATGCACAGCTGCCAACGTCTTTGGCACGTCTACGGCTCGACATTCACAGTTGCCAACGTCTTCGGCACGTCTACGGCTCGGCATGCACAGTTGTAAACGTCTTCAGCACGTCTACGGCTCGACATGCACAGCTGCCAACGTGTTCGGCACGTTTACTGCTCGCAATGCACGGCGTGCAATGTCTTCGGCACGTCTACGGCTCGCAATGCACGGCTTGCAATGTCTTGGGCACGTCTACGGCTCGACATTCACAGTTGCCAACGTCTTCGGCACGTCTACGGCTCGGCATTCACAGCTGCCAACGTCGTCGGTACGTCTACGGCTCGCAGTGCACGGCTGGCAATGTCTTCGGCACGTCTACGGCTCACTATGCACAGCTGCCAACGTCTTTGGCACGTCTACGGCTCGACATTCACAGTTGCCAACGTCTTCGGCACGTCTACGGCTCGGCATTCACAATTGCCAACGTCTTCGGCACGTCTACGGCTCGCAATGCACGGCTTGCAATGTCTTGGGCACGTCTACGGCTCGACATTCACAGTTGCCAACGTCTTCGGCACGTCTACGGCTCGGCATTCACAATTGCCAACGTCTTCGGCACGTCAAAGGCTCGGCATTCACAGCTGCCAACGTCGTCGGCACGTCTACGGCTCGCAATGCACGGCTTGCAATGTCTTGGGCAGGTCTACGGCTCGACATTCACAGTTGCCAACGTCTTCTGCACGTCTACGGCTCGCAATGCACGGCTTGCAATGTCTTGGGCACGTCTACGGCTCGACATTCACAGTTGCCAACGTCGTCGGCACGTCTACGGCTCGGCATTCACAGCTGCCAACGTCGTCGGCACGTCTACGGTTCGCAGTGCACGGCTGGCAATGTCTTCGGCACGTCTACGGCTCGGCATTCACAGTTGCCAACGTCGTCGGCACGTCTACGGCTCGGCATTCACAGTTGCCAACGTCGTCGGCACGTCTACGGCTCGCAATGCACGGCTTGCAATGTCTTGGGCACGTCTACGGCTCGACATTCACAGTTGCCAACGTCTTCTGCACGTCTACGGCTCGCAATGCACGGCTTGCAATGTCTTGGGCACGTCTACGGCTCGACATTCACAGTTGCCAACGTCTTCGGCACGTCTACGGCTCGGCATTCACAATTGCCAACGTCTTCTGCACGTCTACGGCTCGGCATTCACAGCTGCCAACGTCGTCGGCACGTCTACGGCTCGCAATGCACGGCTTGCAATGTCTTGGGCACGTCTACGGCTCGACATTCACAGTTGCCAACGTCTTCTGCACGTCTACGGCTCGCAATGCACGGCTTGCAATGTCTTGGGCACGTCTACGGCTCGACATTCACAGTTGCCAACGTCTTCGGCACGTCTACGGCTCGGCATTCACAATTGCCAACGTCTTCTGCACGTCTACGGCTCGGCATTCACAGCTGCCAACGTCGTCGGCACGTCTACGGCTCGCAATGCACGGCTTGCAATGTCTTGGGCACGTCTACGGCTCGACATTCACAGTTGCCAACGTCTTCTGCACGTCTACGGCTCGCAATGCACGGCTTGCAATGTCTTGGGCACGTCTACGGCTCGACATTCACAGTTGCCAACGTCTTCGGCACGTCTACGGCTCGGCATTCACAGCTGCCAACGTCGTCGGCACGTCTACGGCTCGCAGTGCACGGCTGGCAATGTCTTCGGCACGTCTACGGCTCACTATGCACAGCTGCCAACGTCTTTGGCACGTCTACGGCTCGACATTCACAGTTGCCAACGTCTTCGGCACGTCTACGGCTCGGCATTCACAATTGCCAACGTCTTCGGCACGTCTACGGCTCGGCATTCACAGCTGCCAACGTCGTCGGCACGTCTACGGCTCGCAATGCACGGCTTGCAATGTCTTGGGCACGTCTACGGCTCGACATTCACAGTTGCCAACGTCTTCTGCACGTCTACGGCTCGCAATGCACGGCTTGCAATGTCTTGGGCACGTCTACGGCTCGACATCCACAGTTGCGAACGTGTGCGGCACGTCTTCGGCTCGCAATGAACGGTTGCCGACGCGTTCGGCACGTCTACGGCTCGGCATTCACAGTTGCCAACGTCGTCGGCACGTCTACGGCTCGGCATTCACAGTTGCCAACGTCGTCGGCACATCTACGGCTCGCAATGCACAGTGGCCACCGTCTTCGGCACGTCTACCGCACCGCCATGCACGAATGGCAACGTCTTCGGCACGTCTACCGCACCGCCATGCACGAATGGCAAGGTCTTCGGCACGTCTACGGCTCGGCATGCACGGCTGGCAACGTCGTCGGCACGTCTACGGCTCGCCATTCACAGTTGACAACGTCGTCGGCACGTCTACGGCTCGCAATGCACAGTGGCCACCGTCTTCGGCACGTCTACCGCACCGCCATGCACGAATGGCAACGTCTTCGGCACGTCTACGGCTCGGCATTCACAGTTGCCAACGTCGTCGGCACATCTACGGCTCGACATACACGGGTGCCGACGCGTTCTGCACGTCTACCGCTTCGCCATGCACAGATGCCAACGTTTTCGGCACGTCTACGGCTCGGCATGCACAGTTGCCAACGTGTGCGGGACGTCTTCGGCTCGGCATGCACAGTTGTAATCGTCTTCAGCACGTCTACGGCTCGACATGCACAGCTGCCAACGTGTTCGGCACGTCTACTGCTCGCAATGCACGGCGTGCAATGTCTTCGGCACGTCTACGGCTCGCAATGCACGGCTTGCAATGTCTTGGGCACGTCTACGGCTCGACATTCACAGTTGCCAACGTCTTCGGCACGTCTACGGCTCGGCATTCACAGCTGCCAACGTCGTCGGCACGTCTAGGGCTCGCAGTGCACGGCTGGCAACGTCTTTGGCACGTCTACGGCTCGGCATTCACAGCTGCCAACGTCGTTGGCACGTCTACGGCTCGCAGTTCACGGCTGGCAATGTCTTCGGCACGTCTACGGCTCGACATTCACAGTTGCCAACGTCTTCGGCACGTCTACGGCTCGGCATTCACAATTGCCAACGTCTTCGGCACGTCTACGGCTCGGCATTCACAGCTGCCAACGTCGTTGGCACGTCTACGGCTCGCAGTTCACGGCTGGCAATGTCTTCGGCACGTCTACGGCTCGGCATGCACAGTTGCGAACGTCTTCTGCACGTCTACGGCTCGCAATGCACGGCTTGCAATGTCTTGGGCACGTCTACGGCTCGACATTCACAGTTGCCAACGTCTTCTGCACGTCTACGGCTCGCAATGCACGGCTTGCAATGTCTTGGGCACGTCTACGGCTCGACATCCACAGTTGCCAACGTGTGCGGCACGTCTTCGGCTCGCAATGCACAGTGGCCACCGTCTTCGGCACGTCTACCGCACCGCCATGCACGAATGGCAACGTCTTCGGCACGTCTATCGCACCGCCATGCACGAATGGCAACGTCTTCGGCACGTCTACGGCTCGGCATGCACGGCTGGCAACGTCGTCGGCACGTCTACGGCTCGGCATTCACAGTTGCCAACGTCGTCGGCACATCTACGGCTCGTCATGCACGGGTGCCGACGCGTTCTGCACGTCTACGGCTCGCCATTCACAGTTGCCAACGTCGTCGGCACGTCTACGGCTCGGCATTCACAGCTGCCAACGTCGTCGGCACGTCTACGGCTCGTCATACACGGGTGCCGACGCGTTCTGCACGTCTACCGCTTCGCCATGCACAGTTGCCAACGTCGTCGGCACATCTACGGCTCGTCATGCACGGGTGCCGACGCGTTCTGCACGTCTACGGCTCGCCATTCACAGTTGCCAACGTCTTCGGCACGTCTACGGCTCGGCATTCACAATTGCCAACGTCTTCGGCACGTCTACGGCTCGCAATGCACGGCTTGCAATGTCTTGGGCACGTCTACGGCTCGACATTCACAGTTGCCAACGTCTTCGGCACGTCTACGGCTCGGCATTCACAATTGCCAACGTCTTCGGCACGTCAAAGGCTCGGCATTCACAGCTGCCAACGTCGTCGGCACGTCTACGGCTCGCAATGCACGGCTTGCAATGTCTTGGGCAGGTCTACGGCTCGACATTCACAGTTGCCAACGTCTTCTGCACGTCTACGGCTCGCAATGCACGGCTTGCAATGTCTTGGGCACGTCTACGGCTCGACATTCACAGTTGCCAACGTCGTCGGCACGTCTACGGCTCGGCATTCACAGCTGCCAACGTCGTCGGCACGTCTACGGTTCGCAGTGCACGGCTGGCAATGTCTTCGGCACGTCTACGGCTCGGCATTCACAGTTGCCAACGTCGTCGGCACGTCTACGGCTCGGCATTCACAGTTGCCAACGTCGTCGGCACGTCTACGGCTCGCAATGCACGGCTTGCAATGTCTTGGGCACGTCTACGGCTCGACATTCACAGTTGCCAACGTCTTCTGCACGTCTACGGCTCGCAATGCACGGCTTGCAATGTCTTGGGCACGTCTACGGCTCGACATTCACAGTTGCCAACGTCTTCGGCACGTCTACGGCTCGGCATTCACAATTGCCAACGTCTTCTGCACGTCTACGGCTCGGCATTCACAGCTGCCAACGTCGTCGGCACGTCTACGGCTCGCAATGCACGGCTTGCAATGTCTTGGGCACGTCTACGGCTCGACATTCACAGTTGCCAACGTCTTCTGCACGTCTACGGCTCGCAATGCACGGCTTGCAATGTCTTGGGCACGTCTACGGCTCGATATTCACAGTTGCCAACGTCTTCGGCACGTCTACGGCTCGGCATTCACAATTGCCAACGTCTTCTGCACGTCTACGGCTCGGCATTCACAGCTGCCAACGTCGTCGGCACGTCTACGGCTCGCAATGCACGGCTTGCAATGTCTTGGGCACATCTACGGCTCGACATTCACAGTTGCCAACGTCTTCTGCACGTCTACGGCTCGCAATGCACGGCTTGCAATGTCTTGGGCACGTCTACGGCTCGACATTCACAGTTGCCAACGTCTTCGGCACGTCTACGGCTCGGCATTCACAGCTGCCAACGTCGTCGGCACGTCTACGGCTCGCAGTGCACGGCTGGCAATGTCTTCGGCACGTCTACGGCTCACTATGCACAGCTGCCAACGTCTTTGGCACGTCTACGGCTCGACATTCACAGTTGCCAACGTCTTCGGCACGTCTACGGCTCGGCATTCACAATTGCCAACGTCTTCGGCACGTCTACGGCTCGGCATTCACAGCTGCCAACGTCGTCGGCACGTCTACGGCTCGCAATGCACGGCTTGCAATGTCTTGGGCACGTCTACGGCTCGACATTCACAGTTGCCAACGTCTTCTGCACGTCTACGGCTCGCAATGCACGGCTTGCAATGTCTTGGGCACGTCTACGGCTCGACATCCACAGTTGCGAACGTGTGCGGCACGTCTTCGGCTCGCAATGAACGGTTGCCGACGCGTTCGGCACGTCTACGGCTCGGCATTCACAGTTGCCAACGTCGTCGGCACGTCTACGGCTCGGCATTCACAGTTGCCAACGTCGTCGGCACATCTACGGCTCGCAATGCACAGTGGCCACCGTCTTCGGCACGTCTACCGCACCGCCATGCACGAATGGCAACGTCTTCGGCACGTCTACCGCACCGCCATGCACGAATGGCAACGTCTTCGGCACGTCTACGGCTCGGCATGCACGGCTGGCAACGTCGTCGGCACGTCTACGGCTCGCCATTCACAGTTGACAACGTCGTCGGCACGTCTACGGCTCGCAATGCACAGTGGCCACCGTCTTCGGCACGTCTACCGCACCGCCATGCACGAATGGCAACGTCTTCGGCACGTCTACGGCTCGGCATTCACAGTTGCCAACGTCGTCGGCACATCTACGGCTCGACATACACGGGTGCCGACGCGTTCTGCACGTCTACCGCTTCGCCATGCACAGATGCCAACGTTTTCGGCACGTCTACGGCTCGGCATGCACAGTTGCCAACGTGTGCGGGACGTCTTCGGCTCGGCATGCACAGTTGTAATCGTCTTCAGCACGTCTACGGCTCGACATGCACAGCTGCCAACGTGTTCGGCACGTCTACTGCTCGCAATGCACGGCGTGCAATGTCTTCGGCACGTCTACGGCTCGCAATGCACGGCTTGCAATGTCTTGGGCACGTCTACGGCTCGACATTCACAGTTGCCAACGTCTTCGGCACGTCTACGGCTCGGCATTCACAGCTGCCAACGTCGTCGGCACGTCTACGGCTCGCAGTGCACGGCTGGCAATGTCTTCGGCACGTCTACGGCTCACTATGCACAGCTGCCAACGTCTTTGGTACGTCTACGGCTCGACATTCACAGTTGCCAACGCTTCGGCACGTCTACGGCTCGGCATTCACAATTGCCAACGTCTTCGGCACGTCTAAGGCTCGGCATTCACAGCTGCCAACGTCGTCGGCACGTCTACGGCTCGCAGTGCACGGCTGGCAATGTCTTCGGCACGTCTACGGCTCGACCTTCACAGTTGCCAACGTCTTCTGCACGTCTACGGCTCGCAATGCACGGCTTGCAATGTCTTGGGCACGTCTACGGCTCAACATTCACAGCTGCCAACGTCTTCGGCACGTCTACGGCTCGGCATTCACAGCTGCCAACGTCGCCGGCACGTCTACGGCTCGCAGTGCACGGCTGGCAATGTCTTCGGCACGTCTACGGCTCACTATGCACAGCTGCCAACGTCTTTGGCACGTCTACGGCTCGACATTCACAGTTGCCAACGTCTTCGGCACGTCTACGGCTCGGCATTCACAATTGCCAACGTCTTCGGCACGTCTACGGCTCGCAATGTCTTGGGCACGTCTACGGCTCGCAATGCACGGCTTGCAATGTCTTGGGCACGTCTACGGCTCGACATCCACAGTTGCCAACGTGTGCGGCACGTCTACGGCTCGACATTCACAGTTGCCAACGTCTTCGGCACGTCTACGGCTCGGCATTCACAGCTGCCAACGTCGTCGGCACGTCTACGGCTCGCAGTGCACGGCTGGCAATGTCTTCGGCACGTCTACGGCTCACTATGCACAGCTGCCAACGTCTTTGGTACGTCTACGGCTCGACATTCACAGTTGCCAACGCTTCGGCACGTCTACGGCTCGGCATTCACAATTGCCAACGTCTTCGGCACGTCTAAGGCTCGGCATTCACAGCTGCCAACGTCGTCGGCACGTCTACGGCTCGCAGTGCACGGCTGGGAATGTCTTCGGCACGTCTACGGCTCGACCTTCACAGTTGCCAACGTCTTCTGCACGTCTACGGCTCGCAATGCACGGCTTGCAATGTCTTGGGCACGTCTACGGCTCAACATTCACAGCTGCCAACGTCTTCGGCACGTCTACGGCTCGGCATTCACAGCTGCCAACGTCGCCGGCACGTCTACGGCTCGCAGTGCACGGCTGGCAATGTCTTCGGCACGTCTACGGCTCACTATGCACAGCTGCCAACGTCTTTGGCACGTCTACGGCTCGACATTCACAGTTGCCAACGTCTTCGGCACGTCTACGGCTCGGCATTCACAATTGCCAACGTCTTCGGCACGTCTACGGCTCGCAATGCACGGCTTGCAATGTCTTGGGCACGTCTACGGCTCGCAATGCACGGCTTGCAATGTCTTGGGCACGTCTACGGCTCGACATCCACAGCTGCCAACGTGTGCGGCACGTCTACGGCTCGACATTCACAGTTGCCAACGTCTTCGGCACGTCTACGGCTCGGCATTCACAATTGCCAACGTCTTCGGCACGTCTACGGCTCGCCATTCACAGTTGCCAACGTCGTCGGCACGTCTACGGCTCGACAGGCACAGTTGCCAACGTCTTCGGCGCGTCCACTGCTCGGCATTCACAGTTGCCAACGTCTTCTGCACGTCTACGGCTCGCAATGCACGGCTTGCAATGTCTTGGGCACGTCTACGGCTCAACATTCACAACTGCCAACGTCTTTGGCACGTCTGCGGCTCGCAATGCACGGCTTGCAATGTCTTGGGCACGTCTACGGCTCAACATTCACAGCTGCCAACGTCTTTGGCACGTCTACGGCTCGACATTCACAGTTGCCAACGTCGTCGGCACGTCTACGGCTCGCAATGCACAGTGGCCACCGTCTTCGGCACGTCTACCGCACCGCCATGCACGAATGGCAATGTCTTCGGCACACCTACGGCTCGGCATGCACAGTTGCCAACGTCTTCGGCACGTCTACGGCTCGACATGCACAGTTCGTCTACGGCTGGGCATTCACAGTTGCCAACGTCGTCGGCACGTCTACGGCTCGCCATTCACAGTTGCCAACGTCGTCGGCACGTCTACGGCTCGCAATGCACAGTGGCCACCGTCTTCGGCACGTCTACCGCACCGCAATGCACGAATGGCAACGTCTTCGGCACGTCTACGGCTCGGCATTCACAGCTGCCAACGTCGTCGGCACGTCTACGGCTCGCAGTGCACGGCTGGCAATGTCTTCGGCACGTCTACGGCTCACTATGCACAGCTGCCAACGTCTTTGGTACGTCTACGGCTCGACATTCACAGTTGCCAACGCTTCGGCACGTCTACGGCTCGGCATTCACAATTGCCAACGTCTTCGGCACGTCTAAGGCTCGGCATTCACAGCTGCCAACGTCGTCGGCACGTCTACGGCTCGCAGTGCACGGCTGGCAATGTCTTCGGCACGTCTACGGCTCGACCTTCACAGTTGCCAACGTCATCTGCACGTCTACGGCTCTCAATGCACGGCTTGCAATGTCTTGGGCACGTCTACGGCTCAACATTCACAGCTGCCAACGTCTTCGGCACGTCTACGGCTCGGCATTCACAGCTGCCAACGTCGCCGGCACGTCTACGGCTCGCAGTGCACGGCTGGCAATGTCTTCGGCACGTCTACGGCTCACTATGCACAGCTGCCAACGTCTTTGGCACGTCTACGGCTCGACATTCACAGTTGCCAACGTCTTCGGCACGTCTACGGCTCGGCATTCACAATTGCCAACGTCTTCGGCACGTCTACGGCTCGCAATGCACGGCTTGCAATGTCTTGGGCACGTCTACGGCTCGCAATGCACGGCTTGCAATGCCTTGGGCACGTCTACGGCTCGCAATGCACGGCTTGCAATGTCTTGGGCACGTCTACGGCTCGCAGTGCACGGCTGGCAATGTCTTCGGCACGTCTACGGCTCACTATGCACAGCTGCCAACGTCTTCGGCACGTCTACGGCTCACTATGCACAGCTGCCAACGTCTTTGGCACGTCTACGGCTCGACATTCACAGCTGCCAACGTCTTTGGCACGTCTACGGCTCGACATCCACAGTTGCCAACGTGTGCGGCACGTCTTCGGCTCGCAATGAACGGTTGCCGACGCGTTCGGCACGTCTACGGCTCGGCATTCACAGTTGCCAACGTCGTCGGCACGTCTACGGCTCGGCATTCACAGTTGCCAACGTCGTCGGCACATCTACGGCTCGCAATGCACAGTGGCCACCGTCTTCGGCACGTCTACCGCACCGCCATGCACGAATGGCAACGTCTTCGGCACGTCTACCGCACCGCCATGCACAGTTGCCAACGTCTTCGGCACGTCTACGGCTCGACATGCACAGTTCGTCTACGGCTGGGCATTCACAGTTGCCAACGTCGTCGGCACGTCTACGGCTCGCCATTCACAGTTGCCAACGTCTTCGGCACGTCTACGGCTCGACATGCACAGTTCGTCTACGGCTGGGCATTCACAGTTGCCAACGTCGTCGGCACGTCTACGGCTCGGCATTCACAGTTGCCAACGTCGTCGGCACATCTACGGCTCGCAATGCACAGTGGCCACCGTCTTCGGCACGTCTACCGCACCGCCATGCACGAATGGCAATGTCTTCGGCACACCTACGGCTCGGCATGCACAGTTGCCAACGTCTTCGGCACGTCTACGGCTCGCAGTGCACGGCTGGCAATGTCTTCGGCACGTCTACGGCTCGACCTTCACAGTTGCCAACGTCATCTGCACGTCTACGGCTCGCAATGCACGGCTTGCAATGTCTTGGGCACGTCTACGGCTCAACATTCACAGCTGCCAACGTCTTCGGCACGTCTACGGCTCGGCATTCACAGCTGCCAACGTCGCCGGCACGTCTACGGCTCGCAGTGCACGGCTGGCAATGTCTTCGGCACGTCTACGGCTCACTATGCACAGCTGCCAACGTCTTTGGCACGTCTACGGCTCGACATTCACAGTTGCCAACGTCTTCGGCACGTCTACGGCTCGGCATTCACAATTGCCAACGTCTTCGGCACGTCTACGGCTCGCAATGCACGGCTTGCAATGTCTTGGGCACGTCTACGGCTCGCAATGCACGGCTTGCAATGCCTTGGGCACGTCTACGGCTCGACATCCACAGTTGCCAACGTGTGCGGCACGTCTTCGGCTCGCAATGAACGGTTGCCGACGCGTTCGGCACGTCTACGGCTCGGCATTCACAGTTGCCAACGTCGTCGGCACGTCTACGGCTCGGCATTCACAGTTGCCAACGTCGTCGGCACATCTACGGCTCGCAATGCACAGTGGCCACCGTCTTCGGCACGTCTACCGCACCGCCATGCACGAATGGCAACGTCTTCGGCACGTCTACGGCTCGACATGCACAGTTCGTCTACGGCTGGGCATTCACAGTTGCCAACGTCGTCGGCACGTCTACGGCTCGCCATTCACAGTTGCCAACGTCTTCGGCACGTCTACGGCTCGACATGCACAGTTCGTCTACGGCTGGGCATTCACAGTTGCCAACGTCGTCGGCACGTCTACGGCTCGGCATTCACAGTTGCCAACGTCGTCGGCACATCTACGGCTCGCAATGCACAGTGGCCACCGTCTTCGGCACGTCTACCGCACCGCCATGCACGAATGGCAATGTCTTCGGCACACCTACGGCTCGGCATGCACAGTTGCCAACGTCTTCGGCACGTCTACGGCTCGACATGCACAGTTCGTCTACGGCTGGGCATTCACAGTTGCCAACGTCGTCGGCACGTCTACGGCTCGCCATTCACAGTTGCCAACGTCGTCGGCACGTCTACGGCTCGCAATGCACAGTGGCCACCGTCTTCGGCACGTCTACCGCACCGCAATGCACGAATGGCAACGTCTTCGGCACGTCTACGGCTCGGCATTCACAGCTGCCAACGTCGTCGGCACGTCTACGGCTCGCAGTGCACGGCTGGCAATGTCTTCGGCACGTCTACGGCTCACTATGCACAGCTGCCAACGTCTTCGGCACGTCTACGGCTCGGCATTCACAGCTGCCAACGTCGTCGGCACGTCTACGGCTCGCAGTGCACGGCTGGCAATGTCTTCGGCACGTCTACGGCTCACTATGCACAGCTGCCAACGTCTTCGGCACGTCTACGGCTCGGCATTCACAGCTGCCAACGTCGCCGGCACGTCTACGGCTCGCAATGCACGGCTTGCAATGTCTTGGGCACGTCTACGGCTCAACATTCACAGCTGCCAACGTCTTTGGCACGTCTGCGGCTCGCAATGCACGGCTTGCAATGTCTTGGGCACGTCTACGGCTCAACATTCACAGCTGCCAACGTCTTTGGCACGTCTACGGCTCGACATTCACAGTTGCCAACGTCGTCGGCACGTCTACGGCTCGCAATGCACAGTGGCCACCGTCTTCGGCACGTCTACCGCACCGCCATGCACGAATGGCAATGTCTTCGGCACACCTACGGCTCGGCATGCACAGTTGCCAACGTCTTCGGCACGTCTACGGCTCGACATGCACAGTTCGTCTACGGCTGGGCATTCACAGTTGCCAACGTCGTCGGCACGTCTACGGCTCGCCATTCACAGTTGCCAACGTCGTCGGCACGTCTACGGCTCGCAATGCACAGTGGCCACCGTCTTCGGCACGTCTACCGCACCGCAATGCACGAATGGCAACGTCTTCGGCACGTCTACGGCTCGGCATTCACAGCTGCCAACGTCGTCGGCACGTCTACGGCTCGCAGTGCACGGCTGGCAATGTCTTCGGCACGTCTACGGCTCACTATGCACAGCTGCCAACGTCTTTGGTACGTCTACGGCTCGACATTCACAGTTGCCAACGCTTCGGCACGTCTACGGCTCGGCATTCACAATTGCCAACGTCTTCGGCACGTCTAAGGCTCGGCATTCACAGCTGCCAACGTGTGCGGCACGTCTTCGGCTCGCAATGAACGGTTGCCGACGCGTTCGGCACGTCTACGGCTCGGCATTCACAGTTGCCAACGTCGTCGGCACGTCTACGGCTCGGCATTCACAGTTGCCAACGTCGTCGGCACATCTACGGCTCGCAATGCACAGTGGCCACCGTCTTCGGCACGTCTACCGCACCGCCATGCACGAATGGCAACGTCTTCGGCACGTCTACCGCACCGCCATGCACAGTTGCCAACGTCTTCGGCACGTCTACGGCTCGACATGCACAGTTCGTCTACGGCTGGGCATTCACAGTTGCCAACGTCGTCGGCACGTCTACGGCTCGCCATTCACAGTTGCCAACGTCTTCGGCACGTCTACGGCTCGACATGCACAGTTCGTCTACGGCTGGGCATTCACAGTTGCCAACGTCGTCGGCACGTCTACGGCTCGGCATTCACAGTTGCCAACGTCGTCGGCACATCTACGGCTCGCAATGCACAGTGGCCACCGTCTTCGGCACGTCTACCGCACCGCCATGCACGAATGGCAATGTCTTCGGCACACCTACGGCTCGGCATGCACAGTTGCCAACGTCTTCGGCACGTCTACGGCTCGACATGCACAGTTCGTCTACGGCTGGGCATTCACAGTTGCCAACGTCGTCGGCACGTCTACGGCTCGCCATTCACAGTTGCCAACGTCGTCGGCACGTCTACGGCTCGCAATGCACAGTGGCCACCGTCTTCGGCACGTCTACCGCACCGCAATGCACGAATGGCAACGTCTTCGGCACGTCTACGGCTCGGCATTCACAGCTGCCAACGTCGTCGGCACGTCTACGGCTCGCAGTGCACGGCTGGCAATGTCTTCGGCACGTCTACGGCTCACTATGCACAGCTGCCAACGTCTTCGGCACGTCTACGGCTCGGCATTCACAGCTGCCAACGTCGTCGGCACGTCTACGGCTCGCAGTGCACGGCTGGCAATGTCTTCGGCACGTCTACGGCTCACTATGCACAGCTGCCAACGTCTTCGGCACGTCTACGGCTCGGCATTCACAGCTGCCAACGTCGCCGGCACGTCTACGGCTCGCAATGCACGGCTTGCAATGTCTTGGGCACGTCTACGGCTCAACATTCACAGCTGCCAACGTCTTTGGCACGTCTGCGGCTCGCAATGCACGGCTTGCAATGTCTTGGGCACGTCTACGGCTCAACATTCACAGCTGCCAACGTCTTTGGCACGTCTACGGCTCGACATTCACAGTTGCCAACGTCGTCGGCACGTCTACGGCTCGCAATGCACAGTGGCCACCGTCTTCGGCACGTCTACCGCACCGCCATGCACGAATGGCAATGTCTTCGGCACACCTACGGCTCGGCATGCACAGTTGCCAACGTCTTCGGCACGTCTACGGCTCGACATGCACAGTTCGTCTACGGCTGGGCATTCACAGTTGCCAACGTCGTCGGCACGTCTACGGCTCGCCATTCACAGTTGCCAACGTCGTCGGCACGTCTACGGCTCGCAATGCACAGTGGCCACCGTCTTCGGCACGTCTACCGCACCGCAATGCACGAATGGCAACGTCTTCGGCACGTCTACGGCTCGGCATTCACAGCTGCCAACGTCGTCGGCACGTCTACGGCTCGCAGTGCACGGCTGGCAATGTCTTCGGCACGTCTACGGCTCACTATGCACAGCTGCCAACGTCTTTGGTACGTCTACGGCTCGACATTCACAGTTGCCAACGCTTCGGCACGTCTACGGCTCGGCATTCACAATTGCCAACGTCTTCGGCACGTCTAAGGCTCGGCATTCACAGCTGCCAACGTCGTCGGCACGTCTACGGCTCGCAGTGCACGGCTGGCAATGTCTTCGGCACGTCTACGGCTCGACCTTCACAGTTGCCAACGTCATCTGCACGTCTACGGCTCGCAATGCACGGCTTGCAATGTCTTGGGCACGTCTACGGCTCAACATTCACAGCTGCCAACGTCTTCGGCACGTCTACGGCTCGGCATTCACAGCTGCCAACGTCGCCGGCACGTCTACGGCTCGCAGTGCACGGCTGGCAATGTCTTCGGCACGTCTACGGCTCACTATGCACAGCTGCCAACGTCTTTGGCACGTCTACGGCTCGACATTCACAGTTGCCAACGTCTTCGGCACGTCTACGGCTCGGCATTCACAATTGCCAACGTCTTCGGCACGTCTACGGCTCGCAATGCACGGCTTGCAATGTCTTGGGCACGTCTACGGCTCGCAATGCACGGCTTGCAATGCCTTGGGCACGTCTACGGCTCGACATCCACAGTTGCCAACGTGTGCGGCACGTCTTCGGCTCGCAATGAACGGTTGCCGACGCGTTCGGCACGTCTACGGCTCGGCATTCACAGTTGCCAACGTCGTCGGCACGTCTACGGCTCGGCATTCACAGTTGCCAACGTCGTCGGCACATCTACGGCTCGCAATGCACAGTGGCCACCGTCTTCGGCACGTCTACCGCACCGCCATGCACGAATGGCAACGTCTTCGGCACGTCTACCGCACCGCCATGCACAGTTGCCAACGTCTTCGGCACGTCTACGGCTCGACATGCACAGTTCGTCTACGGCTGGGCATTCACAGTTGCCAACGTCGTCGGCACGTCTACGGCTCGCCATTCACAGTTGCCAACGTCTTCGGCACGTCTACGGCTCGACATGCACAGTTCGTCTACGGCTGGGCATTCACAGTTGCCAACGTCGTCGGCACGTCTACGGCTCGGCATTCACAGTTGCCAACGTCGTCGGCACATCTACGGCTCGCAATGCACAGTGGCCACCGTCTTCGGCACGTCTACCGCACCGCCATGCACGAATGGCAATGTCTTCGGCACACCTACGGCTCGGCATGCACAGTTGCCAACGTCTTCGGCACGTCTACGGCTCGACATGCACAGTTCGTCTACGGCTGGGCATTCACAGTTGCCAACGTCGTCGGCACGTCTACGGCTCGCCATTCACAGTTGCCAACGTCGTCGGCACGTCTACGGCTCGCAATGCACAGTGGCCACCGTCTTCGGCACGTCTACCGCACCGCAATGCACGAATGGCAACGTCTTCGGCACGTCTACGGCTCGGCATTCACAGCTGCCAACGTCGTCGGCACGTCTACGGCTCGCAGTGCACGGCTGGCAATGTCTTCGGCACGTCTACGGCTCACTATGCACAGCTGCCAACGTCTTTGGTACGTCTACGGCTCGACATTCACAGTTGCCAACGCTTCGGCACGTCTACGGCTCGGCATTCACAATTGCCAACGTCTTCGGCACGTCTAAGGCTCGGCATTCACAGCTGCCAACGTCGTCGGCACGTCTACGGCTCGCAGTGCACGGCTGGCAATGTCTTCGGCACGTCTACGGCTCGACCTTCACAGTTGCCAACGTCTTCTGCACGTCTACGGCTCGCAATGCACGGCTTGCAATGTCTTGGGCACGTCTACGGCTCAACATTCACAGCTGCCAACGTCTTCGGCACGTCTACGGCTCGGCATTCACAGCTGCCAACGTCGCCGGCACGTCTACGGCTCGCAGTGCACGGCTGGCAATGTCTTCGGCACATCTACGGCTCACTATGCACAGCTGCCAACGTCTTTGGCACGTCTACGGCTCGACATTCACAGTTGCCAACGTCTTCGGCACGTCTACGGCTCGGCATTCACAATTGCCAACGTCTTCGGCACGTCTACGGCTCGCAATGCACGGCTTGCAATGTCTTGGGCACGTCTACGGCTCGCAATGCACGGCTTGCAATGTCTTGGGCACGTCTTCGGCTCGACATCCACAGTTGCCAACGTGTGCGGCACGTCTTCGGCTCGCAATGAACGGTTGCCGACGCGTTCGGCACGTCTACGGCTCGGCATTCACAGTTGCCAACGTCGTCGGCACGTCTACGGCTCGGCATTCACAGTTGCCAACGTCGTCGGCACATCTACGGCTCGCAATGCACAGTGGCCACCGTCTTCGGCACGTCTACCGCACCGCCATGCACGAAAGGCAACGTCTTCGGCACGTCTACCGCACCGCCATGCACGAATGGCAACGTCTTCGGCACGTCTACGGCTCGGCATGCACGGCTGGCAACGTCGTCGGCACGTCTACGGCTCGCCATTCACAGTTGACAACGTCGTCGGCACGTCTACGGCTCGCAATGCACAGTGGCCACCGTCTATGGCACGTCTACGGCTCGGCATTCACAATTGCCAACGTCGTCGGCACGTCTAGGCTCGGCATTCACAGTTGCCAACGTCGTCGGCACGTCCACTGCTCGCCATGCACAGGCTCGGCATTCACAGTTGCCAACGTTGTCGGCATGTCTACGGCTCGCAGTGCACGGCTGGCAATGTCTTCGGCACGTCTACGGCTCGACAGGCACAGTTGCCAACGTCTTCGGCACGTCTACGGCTCGGCATTCACAGTTGCCAACGTCGTCGGCACGTCTACGGCTCGCAGTGCACGGCTGGCAATGTCTTCGGCACGTCTAGGGCTCGACATTCACAGTTGCCAACGTCGTAGGCACGTCTACGGCTCGCAATGCACGGCTTGCAATGTCTTGGGCACGTCTACGGCTCGACATTCACAGTTGCCAACGTCTTCGGCACGTCTACGGCTCGGCATTCACAGTTGCCAACGTCGTCGGCACGTCTACGGCTCGGCATGCACAGTTGTCAACGTCTTCAGCACGTCTAAGGCTCGACAGGCACAGTTGCCAACGTCTTCGGCACGTCTACGGCTCGGCATGCACAGTTGTCAACGTTGTCGGCACGTCTAGGCTCGGCATTCACAGTTGCCAACGTGTTCGGCACGTCTACGGCTCGCAGTGCACGGCTGGCAATGTCTTCGGCACGTCTACGGCTCGACATTCACAGTTGCCAACGTAGTCGGCACGTCTAGGCTCGGCATTCACAGTTGCCAACGTCTTCGGCACGTCTACGGCTCGGCATTCACAATTGCCAACGTCGTCGGCACGTCTAGGCTCGGCATTCACAGTTGCCAACGTCGTCGGCACGTCCACTGCTCGCCATGCACAGGCTCGGCATTCACAGTTGCCAACGTCTTCGGCACGTCTACGGCTCGGCATTCACAGTTGCCAACGTCGTCGGCACGTCTACGGCTCGGCATGCACAGTTGTCAACGTCTTCAGCACGTCTAAGGCTCGACAGGCACAGTTGCCAACGTCTTCGGCACGTCTACGGCTCGGCATTCACAGTTGCCAACGTCGTCGGCACGTCTACGGCTCGGCATGCACAGTTGTCAACGTCGTCGGCACGTCTAGGCTCGGCATTCACAGTTGCCAACGTGTTCGGCACGTCTTCGGCTCGCAATGAACGGTTGCCGACGCGTTCGGCACGTCTACGGCTCGGCATTCACAGTTGCCAACGTCGTCGGCACGTCTACGGCTAGCAATGCACGGCTTGCAATGTCTTGGGCACGTCTACGGCTCGACATTCACAGTTGCCAACGTCTTCGGCACGTCTACGGCTCGGCATTCACAGTTGCCAACGTCGTCGGCACGTCTACGGCTCGGCATGCACAGTTGTCAACGTCTTCAGCACGTCTAAGGCTCGACAGGCACAGTTGCCAACGTCTTCGGCACGTCTACGGCTCGGCATGCACAGTTGTCAACGTCGTCGGCACGTCTAGGCTCGACATCCACAGTTGCCAACGTCGTCGGCACGTCTAGGCTCGACATCCACAGTTGCCAACGTGTGCGGCACGTCTTCGGCTCGCAATGAACGGTTGCCGACGCGTTCGGCACGTCTACGGCTCGGCATTCACAGTTGCCAACGTCGTCGGCACGTCTACGGCTCGGCATTCACAGTTGCCAACGTCGCCGGCACGTCTACGGCTCGCAGTGCACGGCTGGCAATGTCTTCGGCACATCTACGGCTCACTATGCACAGCTGCCAACGTCGTCGGCACGTCTACGGCTCGGCATGCACAGTTGTCAACGTCTTCAGCACGTCTAAGGCTCGACAGGCACAGTTGCCAACGTCTTCGGCACGTCTACGGCTCGGCATGCACAGTTGTCAACGTTGTCGGCACGTCTAGGCTCGGCATTCACAGTTGTCAACGTCGTCGGCACGTCTAGGCTCGACATCCACAGTTGCCAACGTGTGCGGCACGTCTTCGGCTCGCAATGAACGGTTGCCGACGCGTTCGGCACGTCTACGGCTCGGCATTCACAGTTGCCAACGTCGTCGGCACGTCTACGGCTCGGCATTCACAATTGCCAACGTCGTCGGCACGTCTAGGCTCGGCATTCACAGTTGCCAACGTCGTCGGCACGTCCACTGCTCGCCATGCACAGGCTCGGCATTCACAGTTGCCAACGTCTTCGGCACGTCTACGGCTCGGCATTCACAGTTGCCAACGTCGTCGGCACGTCTACGGCTCGGCATGCACAGTTGTCAACGTCTTCAGCACGTCTAAGGCTCGACAGGCACAGTTGCCAACGTCTTCGGCACGTCTACGGCTCGGCATTCACAGTTGCCAACGTCGTCGGCACGTCTACGGCTCGGCATGCACAGTTGTCAACGTCGTCGGCACGTCTAGGCTCGGCATTCACAGTTGCCAACGTGTTCGGCACGTCTACTGCTCGCAATGCACGGCTTGCAATGTCTTCGGCACGTCTACGGCTCGCAATGCACGGCTTGCAATGTCTTGGGCACGTCTACGGCTCGACATTCACAGTTGCCAACGTCGTAGGCACGTCTACGGCTCGCCATTCACAGCTGCCAACGTCGTCGGCACGTCTACGGCTAGCAATGCACGGCTTGCAATGTCTTGGGCACGTCTACGGCTCGACATTCACAGTTGCCAACGTCTTCGGCACGTCTACGGCTCGGCATTCACAGTTGCCAACGTCGTCGGCACGTCTACGGCTCGGCATGCACAGTTGTCAACGTCTTCAGCACGTCTAAGGCTCGACAGGCACAGTTGCCAACGTCTTCGGCACGTCTACGGCTCGGCATGCACAGTTGTCAACGTCGTCGGCACGTCTAGGCTCGACATCCACAGTTGCCAACGTGTGCGGCACGTCTTCGGCTCGCAATGAACGGTTGCCGACGCGTTCGGCACGTCTACGGCTCGGCATTCACAGTTGCCAACGTCGTCGGCACGTCTACGGCTCGGCATTCACAGTTGCCAACGTCGTCGGCACATCTACGGCTCGCAATGCACAGTGGCCACCGTCTTCGGCACGTCTACCGCACCGCCATGCACGAATGGCAACGTCTTCGGCACGTCTACCGCACCGCCATGCACAGTTGCCAACGTCTTCGGCACGTCTACGGCTCGACATGCACAGTTCGTCTACGGCTGGGCATTCACAGTTGCCAACGTCGTCGGCACGTCTACGGCTCGCCATTCACAGTTGCCAACGTCTTCGGCACGTCTACGGCTCGACATGCACAGTTCGTCTACGGCTGGGCATTCACAGTTGCCAACGTCGTCGGCACGTCTACGGCTCGGCATTCACAGTTGCCAACGTCGTCGGCACATCTACGGCTCGCAATGCACAGTGGCCACCGTCTTCGGCACGTCTACCGCACCGCCATGCACGAATGGCAATGTCTTCGGCACACCTACGGCTCGGCATGCACAGTTGCCAACGTCTTCGGCACGTCTACGGCTCGACATGCACAGTTCGTCTACGGCTGGGCATTCACAGTTGCCAACGTCGTCGGCACGTCTACGGCTCGCCATTCACAGTTGCCAACGTCGTCGGCACGTCTACGGCTCGCAATGCACAGTGGCCACCGTCTTCGGCACGTCTACCGCACCGCAATGCACGAATGGCAACGTCTTCGGCACGTCTACGGCTCGGCATTCACAGCTGCCAACGTCGTCGGCACGTCTACGGCTCGCAGTGCACGGCTGGCAATGTCTTCGGCACGTCTACGGCTCACTATGCACAGCTGCCAACGTCTTTGGTACGTCTACGGCTCGACATTCACAGTTGCCAACGCTTCGGCACGTCTACGGCTCGGCATTCACAATTGCCAACGTCTTCGGCACGTCTAAGGCTCGGCATTCACAGCTGCCAACGTCGTCGGCACGCCTACGGCTCGCAGTGCACGGCTGGCAATGTCTTCGGCACGTCTACGGCTCGACCTTCACAGCTGCCAACGTCGTCGGCACGTCTACGGCTCGCAGTGCACGGCTGGCAATGTCTTCGGCACGTCTACGGCTCACTATGCACAGCTGCCAACGTCTTTGGTACGTCTACGGCTCGACATGCACAGTGGCCACCGTCTTCGGCACGTCTACCGCACCGCAATGCACGAATGGCAACGTCTTCGGCACGTCTACGGCTCGGCATTCACAGCTGCCAACGTCGTCGGCACGTCTACGGCTCGCAGTGCACGGCTGGCAATGTCTTCGGCACGTCTACGGCTCACTATGCACAGCTGCCAACGTCTTTGGTACGTCTACGGCTCGACATTCACAGTTGCCAACGCTTCGGCACGTCTACGGCTCGGCATTCACAATTGCCAACGTCTTCGGCACGTCTAAGGCTCGGCATTCACAGCTGCCAACGTCGTCGGCACGCCTACGGCTCGCAGTGCACGGCTGGCAATGTCTTCGGCACGTCTACGGCTCGACCTTCACAGTTGCCAACGTCTTCGGCACGTCTACGGCTCGGCATTCACAGTTGCCAACGTCGTCGGCACGTCTACGGCTCGGCATGCACAGTTGTCAACGTCTTCAGCACGTCTAAGGCTCGACAGGCACAGTTGCCAACGTCTTCGGCACGTCTACGGCTCGGCATGCACAGTTGTCAACGTCGTCGGCACGTCTAGGCTCGACATCCACAGTTGCCAACGTGTGCGGCACGTCTTCGGCTCGCAATGAACGGTTGCCGACGCGTTCGGCACGTCTACGGCTCGGCATTCACAGTTGCCAACGTCGTCGGCACGTCTACGGCTCGGCATTCACAGTTGCCAACGTCGTCGGCACATCTACGGCTCGCAATGCACAGTGGCCACCGTCTTCGGCACGTCTACCGCACCGCCATGCACGAATGGCAACGTCTTCGGCACGTCTACCGCACCGCCATGCACAGTTGCCAACGTCTTCGGCACGTCTACGGCTCGACATGCACAGTTCGTCTACGGCTGGGCATTCACAGTTGCCAACGTCGTCGGCACGTCTACGGCTCGCCATTCACAGTTGCCAACGTCTTCGGCACGTCTACGGCTCGACATGCACAGTTCGTCTACGGCTGGGCATTCACAGTTGCCAACGTCGTCGGCACGTCTACGGCTCGGCATTCACAGTTGCCAACGTCGTCGGCACATCTACGGCTCGCAATGCACAGTGGCCACCGTCTTCGGCACGTCTACCGCACCGCCATGCACGAATGGCAATGTCTTCGGCACACCTACGGCTCGGCATGCACAGTTGCCAACGTCTTCGGCACGTCTACGGCTCGACATGCACAGTTCGTCTACGGCTGGGCATTCACAGTTGCCAACGTCGTCGGCACGTCTACGGCTCGCCATTCACAGTTGCCAACGTCGTCGGCACGTCTACGGCTCGCAATGCACAGTGGCCACCGTCTTCGGCACGTCTACCGCACCGCAATGCACGAATGGCAACGTCTTCGGCACGTCTACGGCTCGGCATTCACAGCTGCCAACGTCGTCGGCACGTCTACGGCTCGCAGTGCACGGCTGGCAATGTCTTCGGCACGTCTACGGCTCACTATGCACAGCTGCCAACGTCTTTGGTACGTCTACGGCTCGACATTCACAGTTGCCAACGCTTCGGCACGTCTACGGCTCGGCATTCACAATTGCCAACGTCTTCGGCACGTCTAAGGCTCGGCATTCACAGCTGCCAACGTCGTCGGCACGCCTACGGCTCGCAGTGCACGGCTGGCAATGTCTTCGGCACGTCTACGGCTCGACCTTCACAGTTGCCAACGTCTTCTGCACGTCTACGGCTCGCAATGCACGGCTTGCAATGTCTTGGGCACGTCTACGGCTCAACATTCACAGCTGCCAACGTCTTCGGCACGTCTACGGCTCGGCATTCACAGCTGCCAACGTCGCCGGCACGTCTACGGCTCGCAGTGCACGGCTGGCAATGTCTTCGGCACGTCTACGGCTCACTATGCACAGCTGCCAACGTCTTTGGCACGTCTACGGCTCGACATTCACAGTTGCCAACGTCTTCGGCACGTCTACGGCTCGGCATTCACAATTGCCAACGTCTTCGGCACGTCTACGGCTCGCAATGCACAGTGGCCACCGTCTTCGGCACGTCTACGGCTCGGCATGCACGGCTGGCAACGTCGTCGGCACGTCTACGGCTCGCCATTCACAGTTGACAACGTCGTCGGCACGTCTACGGCTCGCAATGCACAGTGGCCACCGTCTATGGCACGTCTACGGCTCGACATCCACAGTTGCCAACGTGTGCGGCACGTCTTCGGCTCGCAATGAACGGTTGCCGACGCGTTCGGCACGTCTACGGCTCGGCATTCACAGTTGCCAACGTCGTCGGCACGTCTACGGCTCGGCATTCACAGTTGCCAACGTCGTCGGCACATCTACGGCTCGCAATGCACAGTGGCCACCGTCTTCGGCACGTCTACCGCACCGCCATGCACGAATGGCAACGTCTTCGGCACGTCTACCGCACCGCCATGCACGAATGGCAACGTCTTCGGCACGTCTACGGCTCGGCATGCACGGCTGGCAACGTCGTCGGCACGTCTACGGCTCGCCATTCACAGTTGACAACGTCGTCGGCACGTCTACGGCTCGCAATGCACAGTGGCCACCGTCTATGGCACGTCTACGGCTCGGCATTCACAATTGCCAACGTCGTCGGCACGTCTAGGCTCGGCATTCACAGTTGCCAACGTCGTCGGCACGTCCACTGCTCGCCATGCACAGGCTCGGCATTCACAGTTGCCAACGTTGTCGGCATGTCTACGGCTCGCAGTGCACGGCTGGCAATGTCTTCGGCACGTCTACGGCTCGACAGGCACAGTTGCCAACGTCTTCGGCACGTCTACGGCTCGGCATTCACAGTTGCCAACGTCGTCGGCACGTCTACGGCTCGCAGTGCACGGCTGGCAATGTCTTCGGCACGTCTACGGCTCGACATTCACAGTTGCCAACGTCGTAGGCACGTCTACGGCTCGCAATGCACGGCTTGCAATGTCTTGGGCACGTCTACGGCTCGACATTCACAGTTGCCAACGTCTTCGGCACGTCTACGGCTCGGCATTCACAGTTGCCAACGTCGTCGGCACGTCTACGGCTCGGCATGCACAGTTGTCAACGTCTTCAGCACGTCTAAGGCTCGACAGGCACAGTTGCCAACGTCTTCGGCACGTCTACGGCTCGCAGTGCACGGCTGGCAATGTCTTCGGCACGTCTACGGCTCGACAGGCACAGTTGCCAACGTCTTCGGCACGTCTACGGCTCGGCATTCACAGTTGCCAACGTCGTCGGCACGTCTACGGCTCGCAGTGCACGGCTGGCAATGTCTTCGGCACGTCTAGGGCTCGACATTCACAGTTGCCAACGTCGTAGGCACGTCTACGGCTCGCAATGCACGGCTTGCAATGTCTTGGGCACGTCTACGGCTCGACATTCACAGTTGCCAACGTCTTCGGCACGTCTACGGCTCGGCATTCACAGTTGCCAACGTCGTCGGCACGTCTACGGCTCGGCATGCACAGTTGTCAACGTCTTCAGCACGTCTAAGGCTCGACAGGCACAGTTGCCAACGTCTTCGGCACGTCTACGGCTCGGCATGCACAGTTGTCAACGTTGTCGGCACGTCTAGGCTCGGCATTCACAGTTGCCAACGTGTTCGGCACGTCTACGGCTCGCAGTGCACGGCTGGCAATGTCTTCGGCACGTCTACGGCTCGACATTCACAGTTGCCAACGTAGTCGGCACGTCTAGGCTCGGCATTCACAGTTGCCAACGTCTTCGGCACGTCTACGGCTCGGCATTCACAATTGCCAACGTCGTCGGCACGTCTAGGCTCGGCATTCACAGTTGCCAACGTCGTCGGCACGTCCACTGCTCGCCATGCACAGGCTCGGCATTCACAGTTGCCAACGTCTTCGGCACGTCTACGGCTCGGCATTCACAGTTGCCAACGTCGTCGGCACGTCTACGGCTCGGCATGCACAGTTGTCAACGTCTTCAGCACGTCTAAGGCTCGACAGGCACAGTTGCCAACGTCTTCGGCACGTCTACGGCTCGGCATTCACAGTTGCCAACGTCGTCGGCACGTCTACGGCTCGGCATGCACAGTTGTCAACGTCGTCGGCACGTCTAGGCTCGGCATTCACAGTTGCCAACGTGTTCGGCACGTCTACTGCTCGCAATGCACGGCTTGCAATGTCTTCGGCACGTCTACGGCTCGCAATGCACGGCTTGCAATGTCTTGGGCACGTCTACGGCTCGACATTCACAGTTGCCAACGTCGTAGGCACGTCTACGGCTCGCCATTCACAGCTGCCAACGTCGTCGGCACGTCTACGGCTAGCAATGCACGGCTTGCAATGTCTTGGGCACGTCTACGGCTCGACATTCACAGTTGCCAACGTCTTCGGCACGTCTACGGCTCGGCATTCACAGTTGCCAACGTCGTCGGCACGTCTACGGCTCGGCATGCACAGTTGTCAACGTCTTCAGCACGTCTAAGGCTCGACAGGCACAGTTGCCAACGTCTTCGGCACGTCTACGGCTCGGCATGCACAGTTGTCAACGTCGTCGGCACGTCTAGGCTCGACATCCACAGTTGCCAACGTGTGCGGCACGTCTTCGGCTCGCAATGAACGGTTGCCGACGCGTTCGGCACGTCTACGGCTCGGCATTCACAGTTGCCAACGTCGTCGGCACGTCTACGGCTCGGCATTCACAATTGCCAACGTCGTCGGCACGTCTAGGCTCGGCATTCACAGTTGCCAACGTCGTCGGCACGTCCACTGCTCGCCATGCACAGGCTCGGCATTCACAGTTGCCAACGTCTTCGGCACGTCTACGGCTCGGCATTCACAGTTGCCAACGTCGTCGGCACGTCTACGGCTCGGCATGCACAGTTGTCAACGTCTTCAGCACGTCTAAGGCTCGACAGGCACAGTTGCCAACGTCTTCGGCACGTCTACGGCTCGGCATTCACAGTTGCCAACGTCGTCGGCACGTCTACGGCTCGGCATGCACAGTTGTCAACGTCGTCGGCACGTCTAGGC
Source organism: Heligmosomoides polygyrus polygyrus (assembly GCA_947396885.1). NCBI lineage: Eukaryota > Metazoa > Nematoda > Chromadorea > Rhabditida > Heligmosomidae > Heligmosomoides > Heligmosomoides polygyrus. The sequence goes on from OX377206.1 coordinate 55,222,193, forward strand.
TCGGCATTCACAGTTGCCAACGTGTTCGGCACGTCTACTGCTCGCAATGCACGGCTTGCAATGTCTTCGGCACGTCTACGGCTCGCAATGCACGGCTTGCAATGTCTTGGGCACGTCTACGGCTCGACATTCACAGTTGCCAACGTCGTAGGCACGTCTACGGCTCGCCATTCACAGCTGCCAACGTCGTCGGCACGTCTACGGCTAGCAATGCACGGCTTGCAATGTCTTGGGCACGTCTACGGCTCGACATTCACAGTTGCCAACGTCTTCGGCACGTCTACGGCTCGGCATTCACAGTTGCCAACGTCGTCGGCACGTCTACGGCTCGGCATGCACAGTTGTCAACGTCTTCAGCACGTCTAAGGCTCGACAGGCACAGTTGCCAACGTCTTCGGCACGTCTACGGCTCGGCATGCACAGTTGTCAACGTCGTCGGCACGTCTAGGCTCGACATCCACAGTTGCCAACGTGTGCGGCACGTCTTCGGCTCGCAATGAACGGTTGCCGACGCGTTCGGCACGTCTACGGCTCGGCATTCACAGTTGCCAACGTCGTCGGCACGTCTACGGCTCGGCATTCACAGTTGCCAACGTCGTCGGCACATCTACGGCTCGCAATGCACAGTGGCCACCGTCTTCGGCACGTCTACCGCACCGCCATGCACGAATGGCAACGTCTTCGGCACGTCTACCGCACCGCCATGCACAGTTGCCAACGTCTTCGGCACGTCTACGGCTCGACATGCACAGTTCGTCTACGGCTGGGCATTCACAGTTGCCAACGTCGTCGGCACGTCTACGGCTCGCCATTCACAGTTGCCAACGTCTTCGGCACGTCTACGGCTCGACATGCACAGTTCGTCTACGGCTGGGCATTCACAGTTGCCAACGTCGTCGGCACGTCTACGGCTCGGCATTCACAGTTGCCAACGTCGTCGGCACATCTACGGCTCGCAATGCACAGTGGCCACCGTCTTCGGCACGTCTACCGCACCGCCATGCACGAATGGCAATGTCTTCGGCACACCTACGGCTCGGCATGCACAGTTGCCAACGTCTTCGGCACGTCTACGGCTCGACATGCACAGTTCGTCTACGGCTGGGCATTCACAGTTGCCAACGTCGTCGGCACGTCTACGGCTCGCCATTCACAGTTGCCAACGTCGTCGGCACGTCTACGGCTCGCAATGCACAGTGGCCACCGTCTTCGGCACGTCTACCGCACCGCAATGCACGAATGGCAACGTCTTCGGCACGTCTACGGCTCGGCATTCACAGCTGCCAACGTCGTCGGCACGTCTACGGCTCGCAGTGCACGGCTGGCAATGTCTTCGGCACGTCTACGGCTCACTATGCACAGCTGCCAACGTCTTTGGTACGTCTACGGCTCGACATTCACAGTTGCCAACGCTTCGGCACGTCTACGGCTCGGCATTCACAATTGCCAACGTCTTCGGCACGTCTAAGGCTCGGCATTCACAGCTGCCAACGTCGTCGGCACGCCTACGGCTCGCAGTGCACGGCTGGCAATGTCTTCGGCACGTCTACGGCTCGACCTTCACAGCTGCCAACGTCGTCGGCACGTCTACGGCTCGCAGTGCACGGCTGGCAATGTCTTCGGCACGTCTACGGCTCACTATGCACAGCTGCCAACGTCTTTGGTACGTCTACGGCTCGACATGCACAGTGGCCACCGTCTTCGGCACGTCTACCGCACCGCAATGCACGAATGGCAACGTCTTCGGCACGTCTACGGCTCGGCATTCACAGCTGCCAACGTCGTCGGCACGTCTACGGCTCGCAGTGCACGGCTGGCAATGTCTTCGGCACGTCTACGGCTCACTATGCACAGCTGCCAACGTCTTTGGTACGTCTACGGCTCGACATTCACAGTTGCCAACGCTTCGGCACGTCTACGGCTCGGCATTCACAATTGCCAACGTCTTCGGCACGTCTAAGGCTCGGCATTCACAGCTGCCAACGTCGTCGGCACGCCTACGGCTCGCAGTGCACGGCTGGCAATGTCTTCGGCACGTCTACGGCTCGACCTTCACAGTTGCCAACGTCTTCGGCACGTCTACGGCTCGGCATTCACAGTTGCCAACGTCGTCGGCACGTCTACGGCTCGGCATGCACAGTTGTCAACGTCTTCAGCACGTCTAAGGCTCGACAGGCACAGTTGCCAACGTCTTCGGCACGTCTACGGCTCGGCATGCACAGTTGTCAACGTCGTCGGCACGTCTAGGCTCGACATCCACAGTTGCCAACGTGTGCGGCACGTCTTCGGCTCGCAATGAACGGTTGCCGACGCGTTCGGCACGTCTACGGCTCGGCATTCACAGTTGCCAACGTCGTCGGCACGTCTACGGCTCGGCATTCACAGTTGCCAACGTCGTCGGCACATCTACGGCTCGCAATGCACAGTGGCCACCGTCTTCGGCACGTCTACCGCACCGCCATGCACGAATGGCAACGTCTTCGGCACGTCTACCGCACCGCCATGCACAGTTGCCAACGTCTTCGGCACGTCTACGGCTCGACATGCACAGTTCGTCTACGGCTGGGCATTCACAGTTGCCAACGTCGTCGGCACGTCTACGGCTCGCCATTCACAGTTGCCAACGTCTTCGGCACGTCTACGGCTCGACATGCACAGTTCGTCTACGGCTGGGCATTCACAGTTGCCAACGTCGTCGGCACGTCTACGGCTCGGCATTCACAGTTGCCAACGTCGTCGGCACATCTACGGCTCGCAATGCACAGTGGCCACCGTCTTCGGCACGTCTACCGCACCGCCATGCACGAATGGCAATGTCTTCGGCACACCTACGGCTCGGCATGCACAGTTGCCAACGTCTTCGGCACGTCTACGGCTCGACATGCACAGTTCGTCTACGGCTGGGCATTCACAGTTGCCAACGTCGTCGGCACGTCTACGGCTCGCCATTCACAGTTGCCAACGTCGTCGGCACGTCTACGGCTCGCAATGCACAGTGGCCACCGTCTTCGGCACGTCTACCGCACCGCAATGCACGAATGGCAACGTCTTCGGCACGTCTACGGCTCGGCATTCACAGCTGCCAACGTCGTCGGCACGTCTACGGCTCGCAGTGCACGGCTGGCAATGTCTTCGGCACGTCTACGGCTCACTATGCACAGCTGCCAACGTCTTTGGTACGTCTACGGCTCGACATTCACAGTTGCCAACGCTTCGGCACGTCTACGGCTCGGCATTCACAATTGCCAACGTCTTCGGCACGTCTAAGGCTCGGCATTCACAGCTGCCAACGTCGTCGGCACGCCTACGGCTCGCAGTGCACGGCTGGCAATGTCTTCGGCACGTCTACGGCTCGACCTTCACAGTTGCCAACGTCTTCTGCACGTCTACGGCTCGCAATGCACGGCTTGCAATGTCTTGGGCACGTCTACGGCTCAACATTCACAGCTGCCAACGTCTTCGGCACGTCTACGGCTCGGCATTCACAGCTGCCAACGTCGCCGGCACGTCTACGGCTCGCAGTGCACGGCTGGCAATGTCTTCGGCACGTCTACGGCTCACTATGCACAGCTGCCAACGTCTTTGGCACGTCTACGGCTCGACATTCACAGTTGCCAACGTCTTCGGCACGTCTACGGCTCGGCATTCACAATTGCCAACGTCTTCGGCACGTCTACGGCTCGCAATGCACAGTGGCCACCGTCTTCGGCACGTCTACGGCTCGGCATGCACGGCTGGCAACGTCGTCGGCACGTCTACGGCTCGCCATTCACAGTTGACAACGTCGTCGGCACGTCTACGGCTCGCAATGCACAGTGGCCACCGTCTATGGCACGTCTACGGCTCGACATCCACAGTTGCCAACGTGTGCGGCACGTCTTCGGCTCGCAATGAACGGTTGCCGACGCGTTCGGCACGTCTACGGCTCGGCATTCACAGTTGCCAACGTCGTCGGCACGTCTACGGCTCGGCATTCACAGTTGCCAACGTCGTCGGCACATCTACGGCTCGCAATGCACAGTGGCCACCGTCTTCGGCACGTCTACCGCACCGCCATGCACGAATGGCAACGTCTTCGGCACGTCTACCGCACCGCCATGCACGAATGGCAACGTCTTCGGCACGTCTACGGCTCGGCATGCACGGCTGGCAACGTCGTCGGCACGTCTACGGCTCGCCATTCACAGTTGACAACGTCGTCGGCACGTCTACGGCTCGCAATGCACAGTGGCCACCGTCTATGGCACGTCTACGGCTCGGCATTCACAATTGCCAACGTCGTCGGCACGTCTAGGCTCGGCATTCACAGTTGCCAACGTCGTCGGCACGTCCACTGCTCGCCATGCACAGGCTCGGCATTCACAGTTGCCAACGTTGTCGGCATGTCTACGGCTCGCAGTGCACGGCTGGCAATGTCTTCGGCACGTCTACGGCTCGACAGGCACAGTTGCCAACGTCTTCGGCACGTCTACGGCTCGGCATTCACAGTTGCCAACGTCGTCGGCACGTCTACGGCTCGCAGTGCACGGCTGGCAATGTCTTCGGCACGTCTACGGCTCGACATTCACAGTTGCCAACGTCGTAGGCACGTCTACGGCTCGCAATGCACGGCTTGCAATGTCTTGGGCACGTCTACGGCTCGACATTCACAGTTGCCAACGTCTTCGGCACGTCTACGGCTCGGCATTCACAGTTGCCAACGTCGTCGGCACGTCTACGGCTCGGCATGCACAGTTGTCAACGTCTTCAGCACGTCTAAGGCTCGACAGGCACAGTTGCCAACGTCTTCGGCACGTCTACGGCTCGGCATGCACAGTTGTCAACGTTGTCGGCACGTCTAGGCTCGGCATTCACAGTTGCCAACGTGTTCGGCACGTCTACGGCTCGCAGTGCACGGCTGGCAATGTCTTCGGCACGTCTACGGCTCGGCATTCACAATTGCCAACGTCTTCGGCACGTCTAAGGCTCGGCATTCACAGCTGCCAACGTCGTCGGCACGCCTACGGCTCGCAGTGCACGGCTGGCAATGTCTTCGGCACGTCTACGGCTCGACCTTCACAGTTGCCAACGTCTTCTGCACGTCTACGGCTCGCAATGCACGGCTTGCAATGTCTTGGGCACGTCTACGGCTCAACATTCACAGCTGCCAACGTCTTCGGCACGTCTACGGCTCGGCATTCACAGCTGCCAACGTCGCCGGCACGTCTACGGCTCGCAGTGCACGGCTGGCAATGTCTTCGGCACGTCTACGGCTCACTATGCACAGCTGCCAACGTCTTTGGCACGTCTACGGCTCGACATTCACAGTTGCCAACGTCTTCGGCACGTCTACGGCTCGGCATTCACAATTGCCAACGTCTTCGGCACGTCTACGGCTCGCAATGCACAGTGGCCACCGTCTTCGGCACGTCTACGGCTCGGCATGCACGGCTGGCAACGTCGTCGGCACGTCTACGGCTCGCCATTCACAGTTGACAACGTCGTCGGCACGTCTACGGCTCGCAATGCACAGTGGCCACCGTCTATGGCACGTCTACGGCTCGACATCCACAGTTGCCAACGTGTGCGGCACGTCTTCGGCTCGCAATGAACGGTTGCCGACGCGTTCGGCACGTCTACGGCTCGGCATTCACAGTTGCCAACGTCGTCGGCACGTCTACGGCTCGGCATTCACAGTTGCCAACGTCGTCGGCACATCTACGGCTCGCAATGCACAGTGGCCACCGTCTTCGGCACGTCTACCGCACCGCCATGCACGAATGGCAACGTCTTCGGCACGTCTACCGCACCGCCATGCACGAATGGCAACGTCTTCGGCACGTCTACGGCTCGGCATGCACGGCTGGCAACGTCGTCGGCACGTCTACGGCTCGCCATTCACAGTTGACAACGTCGTCGGCACGTCTACGGCTCGCAATGCACAGTGGCCACCGTCTATGGCACGTCTACGGCTCGGCATTCACAATTGCCAACGTCGTCGGCACGTCTAGGCTCGGCATTCACAGTTGCCAACGTCGTCGGCACGTCCACTGCTCGCCATGCACAGGCTCGGCATTCACAGTTGCCAACGTTGTCGGCATGTCTACGGCTCGCAGTGCACGGCTGGCAATGTCTTCGGCACGTCTACGGCTCGACAGGCACAGTTGCCAACGTCTTCGGCACGTCTACGGCTCGGCATTCACAGTTGCCAACGTCGTCGGCACGTCTACGGCTCGCAGTGCACGGCTGGCAATGTCTTCGGCACGTCTACGGCTCGACATTCACAGTTGCCAACGTCGTAGGCACGTCTACGGCTCGCAATGCACGGCTTGCAATGTCTTGGGCACGTCTACGGCTCGACATTCACAGTTGCCAACGTCTTCGGCACGTCTACGGCTCGGCATTCACAGTTGCCAACGTCGTCGGCACGTCTACGGCTCGGCATGCACAGTTGTCAACGTCTTCAGCACGTCTAAGGCTCGACAGGCACAGTTGCCAACGTCTTCGGCACGTCTACGGCTCGGCATGCACAGCTGTCAACGTTGTCGGCACGTCTAGGCTCGGCATTCACAGTTGCCAACGTGTTCGGCACGTCTACGGCTCGCAGTGCACGGCTGGCAATGTCTTCGGCACGTCTACGGCTCGACATTCACAGTTGCCAACGTAGTCGGCACGTCTAGGCTCGGCATTCACAGTTGCCAACGTCTTCGGCACGTCTACGGCTCGGCATTCACAGTTGCCAACGTCGTCGGCACGTCTACGGCTCGGCATGCACAGTTGTCAACGTCTTCAGCACGTCTAAGGCTCGACAGGCACAGTTGCCAACGTCTTCGGCACGTCTACGGCTCGGCATGCACAGTTGTCAACGTCGTCGGCACGTCTAGGCTCGACATCCACAGTTGCCAACGTGTGCGGCACGTCTTCGGCTCGCAATGAACGGTTGCCGACGCGTTCGGCACGTCTACGGCTCGGCATTCACAGTTGCCAACGTCGTCGGCACGTCTACGGCTCGGCATTCACAGTTGCCAACGTCGTCGGCACATCTACGGCTCGCAATGCACAGTGGCCACCGTCTTCGGCACGTCTACCGCACCGCCATGCACGAATGGCAACGTCTTCGGCACGTCTACCGCACCGCCATGCACAGTTGCCAACGTCTTCGGCACGTCTACGGCTCGACATGCACAGTTCGTCTACGGCTGGGCATTCACAGTTGCCAACGTCGTCGGCACGTCTACGGCTCGCCATTCACAGTTGCCAACGTCTTCGGCACGTCTACGGCTCGACATGCACAGTTCGTCTACGGCTGGGCATTCACAGTTGCCAACGTCGTCGGCACGTCTACGGCTCGGCATTCACAGTTGCCAACGTCGTCGGCACATCTACGGCTCGCAATGCACAGTGGCCACCGTCTTCGGCACGTCTACCGCACCGCCATGCACGAATGGCAATGTCTTCGGCACACCTACGGCTCGGCATGCACAGTTGCCAACGTCTTCGGCACGTCTACGGCTCGACATGCACAGTTCGTCTACGGCTGGGCATTCACAGTTGCCAACGTCGTCGGCACGTCTACGGCTCGCCATTCACAATTGCCAACGTCTTCGGCACGTCTACGGCTCGCAATGCACAGTGGCCACCGTCTTCGGCACGTCTACGGCTCGGCATGCACGGCTGGCAACGTCGTCGGCACGTCTACGGCTCGCCATTCACAGTTGACAACGTCGTCGGCACGTCTACGGCTCGCAATGCACAGTGGCCACCGTCTATGGCACGTCTACGGCTCGACATCCACAGTTGCCAACGTGTGCGGCACGTCTTCGGCTCGCAATGAACGGTTGCCGACGCGTTCGGCACGTCTACGGCTCGGCATTCACAGTTGCCAACGTCGTCGGCACGTCTACGGCTCGGCATTCACAGTTGCCAACGTCGTCGGCACATCTACGGCTCGCAATGCACAGTGGCCACCGTCTTCGGCACGTCTACCGCACCGCCATGCACGAATGGCAACGTCTTCGGCACGTCTACCGCACCGCCATGCACGAATGGCAACGTCTTCGGCACGTCTACGGCTCGGCATGCACGGCTGGCAACGTCGTCGGCACGTCTACGGCTCGCCATTCACAGTTGACAACGTCGTCGGCACGTCTACGGCTCGCAATGCACAGTGGCCACCGTCTATGGCACGTCTACGGCTCGGCATTCACAATTGCCAACGTCGTCGGCACGTCTAGGCTCGGCATTCACAGTTGCCAACGTCGTCGGCACGTCCACTGCTCGCCATGCACAGGCTCGGCATTCACAGTTGCCAACGTTGTCGGCATGTCTACGGCTCGCAGTGCACGGCTGGCAATGTCTTCGGCACGTCTACGGCTCGACAGGCACAGTTGCCAACGTCTTCGGCACGTCTACGGCTCGGCATTCACAGTTGCCAACGTCGTCGGCACGTCTACGGCTCGCAGTGCACGGCTGGCAATGTCTTCGGCACGTCTACGGCTCGACATTCACAGTTGCCAACGTCGTAGGCACGTCTACGGCTCGCAATGCACGGCTTGCAATGTCTTGGGCACGTCTACGGCTCGACATTCACAGTTGCCAACGTCTTCGGCACGTCTACGGCTCGGCATTCACAGTTGCCAACGTCGTCGGCACGTCTACGGCTCGGCATGCACAGTTGTCAACGTCTTCAGCACGTCTAAGGCTCGACAGGCACAGTTGCCAACGTCTTCGGCACGTCTACGGCTCGGCATGCACAGTTGTCAACGTTGTCGGCACGTCTAGGCTCGGCATTCACAGTTGCCAACGTGTTCGGCACGTCTACGGCTCGCAGTGCACGGCTGGCAATGTCTTCGGCACGTCTACGGCTCGACATTCACAGTTGCCAACGTAGTCGGCACGTCTAGGCTCGGCATTCACAGTTGCCAACGTCTTCGGCACGTCTACGGCTCGGCATTCACAGTTGCCAACGTCGTCGGCACGTCTACGGCTCGGCATGCACAGTTGTCAACGTCTTCAGCACGTCTAAGGCTCGACAGGCACAGTTGCCAACGTCTTCGGCACGTCTACGGCTCGGCATGCACAGTTGTCAACGTCGTCGGCACGTCTAGGCTCGACATCCACAGTTGCCAACGTGTGCGGCACGTCTTCGGCTCGCAATGAACGGTTGCCGACGCGTTCGGCACGTCTACGGCTCGGCATTCACAGTTGCCAACGTCTTCGGCACGTCTACGGCTCGACATGCACAGTTCGTCTACGGCTGGGCATTCACAGTTGCCAACGTCGTCGGCACGTCTACGGCTCGGCATTCACAGCTGCCAACGTCGCCGGCACGTCTACGGCTCGCAGTGCACGGCTGGCAATGTCTTCGGCACGTCTACGGCTCACTATGCACAGCTGCCAACGTCTTTGGCACGTCTACGGCTCGACATTCACAGTTGCCAACGTCTTCGGCACGTCTACGGCTCGGCATTCACAATTGCCAACGTCTTCGGCACGTCTACGGCTCGCAATGCACAGTGGCCACCGTCTTCGGCACGTCTACGGCTCGGCATGCACGGCTGGCAACGTCGTCGGCACGTCTACGGCTCGCCATTCACAGTTGACAACGTCGTCGGCACGTCTACGGCTCGCAATGCACAGTGGCCACCGTCTATGGCACGTCTACGGCTCGACATCCACAGTTGCCAACGTGTGCGGCACGTCTTCGGCTCGCAATGAACGGTTGCCGACGCGTTCGGCACGTCTACGGCTCGGCATTCACAGTTGCCAACGTCGTCGGCACGTCTACGGCTCGGCATTCACAGTTGCCAACGTCGTCGGCACATCTACGGCTCGCAATGCACAGTGGCCACCGTCTTCGGCACGTCTACCGCACCGCCATGCACGAATGGCAACGTCTTCGGCACGTCTACCGCACCGCCATGCACGAATGGCAACGTCTTCGGCACGTCTACGGCTCGGCATGCACGGCTGGCAACGTCGTCGGCACGTCTACGGCTCGCCATTCACAGTTGACAACGTCGTCGGCACGTCTACGGCTCGCAATGCACAGTGGCCACCGTCTATGGCACGTCTACGGCTCGGCATTCACAATTGCCAACGTCGTCGGCACGTCTAGGCTCGGCATTCACAGTTGCCAACGTCGTCGGCACGTCCACTGCTCGCCATGCACAGGCTCGGCATTCACAGTTGCCAACGTTGTCGGCATGTCTACGGCTCGCAGTGCACGGCTGGCAATGTCTTCGGCACGTCTACGGCTCGACAGGCACAGTTGCCAACGTCTTCGGCACGTCTACGGCTCGGCATTCACAGTTGCCAACGTCGTCGGCACGTCTACGGCTCGCAGTGCACGGCTGGCAATGTCTTCGGCACGTCTACGGCTCGACATTCACAGTTGCCAACGTCGTAGGCACGTCTACGGCTCGCAATGCACGGCTTGCAATGTCTTGGGCACGTCTACGGCTCGACATTCACAGTTGCCAACGTCTTCGGCACGTCTACGGCTCGGCATTCACAGTTGCCAACGTCGTCGGCACGTCTACGGCTCGGCATGCACAGTTGTCAACGTCTTCAGCACGTCTAAGGCTCGACAGGCACAGTTGCCAACGTCTTCGGCACGTCTACGGCTCGGCATGCACAGTTGTCAACGTTGTCGGCACGTCTAGGCTCGGCATTCACAGTTGCCAACGTGTTCGGCACGTCTACGGCTCGCAGTGCACGGCTGGCAATGTCTTCGGCACGTCTACGGCTCGACATTCACAGTTGCCAACGTAGTCGGCACGTCTAGGCTCGGCATTCACAGTTGCCAACGTCTTCGGCACGTCTACGGCTCGGCATTCACAGTTGCCAACGTCGTCGGCACGTCTACGGCTCGGCATGCACAGTTGTCAACGTCTTCAGCACGTCTAAGGCTCGACAGGCACAGTTGCCAACGTCTTCGGCACGTCTACGGCTCGGCATGCACAGTTGTCAACGTCGTCGGCACGTCTAGGCTCGACATCCACAGTTGCCAACGTGTGCGGCACGTCTTCGGCTCGCAATGAACGGTTGCCGACGCGTTCGGCACGTCTACGGCTCGGCATTCACAGTTGCCAACGTCGTCGGCACGTCTACGGCTCGGCATTCACAGTTGCCAACGTCGTCGGCACATCTACGGCTCGCAATGCACAGTGGCCACCGTCTTCGGCACGTCTACCGCACCGCCATGCACGAATGGCAACGTCTTCGGCACGTCTACCGCACCGCCATGCACAGTTGCCAACGTCTTCGGCACGTCTACGGCTCGACATGCACAGTTCGTCTACGGCTGGGCATTCACAGTTGCCAACGTCGTCGGCACGTCTACGGCTCGCCATTCACAGTTGCCAACGTCTTCGGCACGTCTACGGCTCGACATGCACAGTTCGTCTACGGCTGGGCATTCACAGTTGCCAACGTCGTCGGCACGTCTACGGCTCGGCATTCACAGTTGCCAACGTCGTCGGCACATCTACGGCTCGCAATGCACAGTGGCCACCGTCTTCGGCACGTCTACCGCACCGCCATGCACGAATGGCAATGTCTTCGGCACACCTACGGCTCGGCATGCACAGTTGCCAACGTCTTCGGCACGTCTACGGCTCGACATGCACAGTTCGTCTACGGCTGGGCATTCACAGTTGCCAACGTCGTCGGCACGTCTACGGCTCGCCATTCACAATTGCCAACGTCTTCGGCACGTCTACGGCTCGCAATGCACAGTGGCCACCGTCTTCGGCACGTCTACGGCTCGGCATGCACGGCTGGCAACGTCGTCGGCACGTCTACGGCTCGCCATTCACAGTTGACAACGTCGTCGGCACGTCTACGGCTCGCAATGCACAGTGGCCACCGTCTATGGCACGTCTACGGCTCGACATCCACAGTTGCCAACGTGTGCGGCACGTCTTCGGCTCGCAATGAACGGTTGCCGACGCGTTCGGCACGTCTACGGCTCGGCATTCACAGTTGCCAACGTCGTCGGCACGTCTACGGCTCGGCATTCACAGTTGCCAACGTCGTCGGCACATCTACGGCTCGCAATGCACAGTGGCCACCGTCTTCGGCACGTCTACCGCACCGCCATGCACGAATGGCAACGTCTTCGGCACGTCTACCGCACCGCCATGCACGAATGGCAACGTCTTCGGCACGTCTACGGCTCGGCATGCACGGCTGGCAACGTCGTCGGCACGTCTACGGCTCGCCATTCACAGTTGACAACGTCGTCGGCACGTCTACGGCTCGCAATGCACAGTGGCCACCGTCTATGGCACGTCTACGGCTCGGCATTCACAATTGCCAACGTCGTCGGCACGTCTAGGCTCGGCATTCACAGTTGCCAACGTCGTCGGCACGTCCACTGCTCGCCATGCACAGGCTCGGCATTCACAGTTGCCAACGTTGTCGGCATGTCTACGGCTCGCAGTGCACGGCTGGCAATGTCTTCGGCACGTCTACGGCTCGACAGGCACAGTTGCCAACGTCTTCGGCACGTCTACGGCTCGGCATTCACAGTTGCCAACGTCGTCGGCACGTCTACGGCTCGCAGTGCACGGCTGGCAATGTCTTCGGCACGTCTACGGCTCGACATTCACAGTTGCCAACGTCGTAGGCACGTCTACGGCTCGCAATGCACGGCTTGCAATGTCTTGGGCACGTCTACGGCTCGACATTCACAGTTGCCAACGTCTTCGGCACGTCTACGGCTCGGCATTCACAGTTGCCAACGTCGTCGGCACGTCTACGGCTCGGCATGCACAGTTGTCAACGTCTTCAGCACGTCTAAGGCTCGACAGGCACAGTTGCCAACGTCTTCGGCACGTCTACGGCTCGGCATGCACAGTTGTCAACGTTGTCGGCACGTCTAGGCTCGGCATTCACAGTTGCCAACGTGTTCGGCACGTCTACGGCTCGCAGTGCACGGCTGGCAATGTCTTCGGCACGTCTACGGCTCGACATTCACAGTTGCCAACGTAGTCGGCACGTCTAGGCTCGGCATTCACAGTTGCCAACGTCTTCGGCACGTCTACGGCTCGGCATTCACAGTTGCCAACGTCGTCGGCACGTCTACGGCTCGGCATGCACAGTTGTCAACGTCTTCAGCACGTCTAAGGCTCGACAGGCACAGTTGCCAACGTCTTCGGCACGTCTACGGCTCGGCATGCACAGTTGTCAACGTCGTCGGCACGTCTAGGCTCGACATCCACAGTTGCCAACGTGTGCGGCACGTCTTCGGCTCGCAATGAACGGTTGCCGACGCGTTCGGCACGTCTACGGCTCGGCATTCACAGTTGCCAACGTCGTCGGCACGTCTACGGCTCGGCATTCACAGTTGCCAACGTCGTCGGCACATCTACGGCTCGCAATGCACAGTGGCCACCGTCTTCGGCACGTCTACCGCACCGCCATGCACGAATGGCAACGTCTTCGGCACGTCTACCGCACCGCCATGCACAGTTGCCAACGTCTTCGGCACGTCTACGGCTCGACATGCACAGTTCGTCTACGGCTGGGCATTCACAGTTGCCAACGTCGTCGGCACGTCTACGGCTCGCCATTCACAGTTGCCAACGTCTTCGGCACGTCTACGGCTCGACATGCACAGTTCGTCTACGGCTGGGCATTCACAGTTGCCAACGTCGTCGGCACGTCTACGGCTCGGCATTCACAGTTGCCAACGTCGTCGGCACATCTACGGCTCGCAATGCACAGTGGCCACCGTCTTCGGCACGTCTACCGCACCGCCATGCACGAATGGCAATGTCTTCGGCACACCTACGGCTCGGCATGCACAGTTGCCAACGTCTTCGGCACGTCTACGGCTCGACATGCACAGTTCGTCTACGGCTGGGCATTCACAGTTGCCAACGTCGTCGGCACGTCTACGGCTCGCCATTCACAGTTGCCAACGTCGTCGGCACGTCTACGGCTCGCAATGCACAGTGGCCACCGTCTTCGGCACGTCTACCGCACCGCAATGCACGAATGGCAACGTCTTCGGCACGTCTACGGCTCGGCATTCACAGCTGCCAACGTCGTCGGCACGTCTACGGCTCGCAGTGCACGGCTGGCAATGTCTTCGGCACGTCTACGGCTCACTATGCACAGCTGCCAACGTCTTTGGTACGTCTACGGCTCGACATTCACAGTTGCCAACGCTTCGGCACGTCTACGGCTCGGCATTCACAATTGCCAACGTCTTCGGCACGTCTAAGGCTCGGCATTCACAGCTGCCAACGTCGTCGGCACGTCTACGGCTCGCAGTGCACGGCTGGCAATGTCTTCGGCACGTCTACGGCTCGACCTTCACAGTTGCCAACGTCTTCTGCACGTCTACGGCTCGCAATGCACGGCTTGCAATGTCTTGGGCACGTCTACGGCTCAACATTCACAGCTGCCAACGTCTTCGGCACGTCTACGGCTCGGCATTCACAGCTGCCAACGTCGCCGGCACGTCTACGGCTCGCAGTGCACGGCTGGCAATGTCTTCGGCACGTCTACGGCTCACTATGCACAGCTGCCAACGTCTTTGGCACGTCTACGGCTCGACATTCACAGTTGCCAACGTCTTCGGCACGTCTACGGCTCGGCATTCACAATTGCCAACGTCTTCGGCACGTCTACGGCTCGCAATGCACAGTGGCCACCGTCTTCGGCACGTCTACGGCTCGGCATGCACGGCTGGCAACGTCGTCGGCACGTCTACGGCTCGCCATTCACAGTTGACAACGTCGTCGGCACGTCTACGGCTCGCAATGCACAGTGGCCACCGTCTATGGCACGTCTACGGCTCGACATCCACAGTTGCCAACGTGTGCGGCACGTCTTCGGCTCGCAATGAACGGTTGCCGACGCGTTCGGCACGTCTACGGCTCGGCATTCACAGTTGCCAACGTCGTCGGCACGTCTACGGCTCGGCATTCACAGTTGCCAACGTCGTCGGCACATCTACGGCTCGCAATGCACAGTGGCCACCGTCTTCGGCACGTCTACCGCACCGCCATGCACGAATGGCAACGTCTTCGGCACGTCTACCGCACCGCCATGCACGAATGGCAACGCTTCGGCACGTCTACGGCTCGGCATGCACGGCTGGCAACGTCGTCGGCACGTCTACGGCTCGCCATTCACAGTTGACAACGTCGTCGGCACGTCTACGGCTCGCAATGCACAGTGGCCACCGTCTATGGCACGTCTACGGCTCGGCATTCACAATTGCCAACGTCGTCGGCACGTCTAGGCTCGGCATTCACAGTTGCCAACGTCGTCGGCACGTCCACTGCTCGCCATGCACAGGCTCGGCATTCACAGTTGCCAACGTTGTCGGCATGTCTACGGCTCGCAGTGCACGGCTGGCAATGTCTTCGGCACGTCTACGGCTCGACAGGCACAGTTGCCAACGTCTTCGGCACGTCTACGGCTCGGCATTCACAGTTGCCAACGTCGTCGGCACGTCTACGGCTCGCAGTGCACGGCTGGCAATGTCTTCGGCACGTCTACGGCTCGACATTCACAGTTGCCAACGTCGTAGGCACGTCTACGGCTCGGCATTCACAGTTGCCAACGTCGTCGGCACGTCTACGGCTCGGCATGCACAGTTGTCAACGTCTTCAGCACGTCTAAGGCTCGACAGGCACAGTTGCCAACGTCTTCGGCACGTCTACGGCTCGGCATGCACAGTTGTCAACGTTGTCGGCACGTCTAGGCTCGGCATTCACAGTTGCCAACGTGTTCGGCACGTCTACGGCTCGCAGTGCACGGCTGGCAATGTCTTCGGCACGTCTACGGCTCGACATTCACAGTTGCCAACGTAGTCGGCACGTCTAGGCTCGGCATTCACAGTTGCCAACGTCTTCGGCACGTCTACGGCTCGGCATTCACAAGTGCCAACGTCGTCGGCACGTCTAGGCTCGGCATTCACAGTTGCCAACGTCGTCGGCACGTCCACTGCTCGCCATGCACAGGCTCGGCATTCACAGTTGCCAACGTCTTCGGCACGTCTACGGCTCGGCATTCACAGTTGCCAACGTCGTCGGCACGTCTACGGCTCGGCATGCACAGTTGTCAACGTCTTCAGCACGTCTAAGGCTCGACAGGCACAGTTGCCAACGTCTTCGGCACGTCTACGGCTCGGCATTCACAGCTGCCAACGTCGTCGGCACGTCTACGGCTCGGCATGCACAGTTGTCAACGTCGTCGGCACGTCTAGGCTCGGCATTCACAGTTGCCAACGTGTTCGGCACGTCTACTGCTCGCAATGCACGGCTTGCAATGTCTTCGGCACGTCTACGGCTCGCAATGCACGGCTTGCAATGTCTTGGGCACGTCTACGGCTCGACATTCACAGTTGCCAACGTCGTAGGCACGTCTACGGCTCGCCATTCACAGCTGCCAACGTCGTCGGCACGTCTACGGCTAGCAATGCACGGCTTGCAATGTCTTGGGCACGTCTACGGCTCGACATTCACAGTTGCCAACGTCTTCGGCACGTCTACGGCTCGGCATTCACAGTTGCCAACGTCGTCGGCACGTCTACGGCTCGGCATGCACAGTTGTCAACGTCTTCAGCACGTCTAAGGCTCGACAGGCACAGTTGCCAACGTCTTCGGCACGTCTACGGCTCGGCATGCACAGTTGTCAACGTCGTCGGCACGTCTAGGCTCGGCATTCACAGTTGCCCACGTGTTCGGCACGTCTACGGCTCGCAGTGCACGGCTGGCAATGTCTTCGGCACGTCTACGGCTCGACATTCACAGTTGCCAACGTAGTCGGCACGTCTAGGCTCGGCATTCACAGTTGCCAACGTCTTCGGCACGTCTACGGCTCGGCATTCACAGTTGCCAACGTCGTCGGCACGTCTACGGCTCGGCATGCACAGTTGTCAACGTCGTCGGCACGTCTAGGCTCGGCATTCACAGTTGCCAACGTGTTCGGCACGTCTACTGCTCGCAATGCACGGCTTGCAATGTCTTCGGCACGTCTACGGCTCGGCATGCACAGTTGTCAACGTTGTCGGCACGTCTAGGCTCGGCATTCACAGTTGCCAACGTGTTCGGCACGTCTACGGCTCGCAGTGCACGGCTGGCAATGTCTTCGGCACGTCTACGGCTCGACATTCACAGTTGCCAACGTAGTCGGCACGTCTAGGCTCGGCATTCACAGTTGCCAACGTCTTCGGCACGTCTACGGCTCGGCATTCACAATTGCCAACGTCGTCGGCACGTCTAGGCTCGGCATTCACAGTTGCCAACGTCGTCGGCACGTCCACTGCTCGCCATGCACAGGCTCGGCATTCACAGTTGCCAACGTCTTCGGCACGTCTACGGCTCGGCATTCACAGTTGCCAACGTCGTCGGCACGTCTACGGCTCGGCATGCACAGTTGTCAACGTCTTCAGCACGTCTAAGGCTCGACAGGCACAGTTGCCAACGTCTTCGGCACGTCTACGGCTCGGCATTCACAGTTGCCAACGTCGTCGGCACGTCTACGGCTCGGCATGCACAGTTGTCAACGTCGTCGGCACGTCTAGGCTCGGCATTCACAGTTGCCAACGTCGTCGGCACGTCCACTGCTCGCCATGCACAGGCTCGGCATTCACAGTTGCCAACGTCTTCGGCACGTCTACGGCTCGGCATTCACAGTTGCCAACGTCGTCGGCACGTCTACGGCTCGGCATGCACAGTTGCCAACGTCGTCGGCACGTCTACGGCTCGGCATGCACAGTTGTCAACGTCGTCGGCACGTCTACGGCTCGGCATTCACAGTTGCCAACGTCGTCGGCACGTCTACGGCTCGGCATTCACAGTTGCCAACGTCGTCGGCACATCTACGGCTCGCAATGCACAGTGGCCACCGTCTTCGGCACGTCTACGGCACCGCCATGCACGAATGGCAACGTCTTCGGCACGTCTACCGCACCGCCATGCACAGTTGCCAACGTCTTCGGCACGTCTACGGCTCGACATGCACAGTTCGTCTACGGCTGGGCATTCACAGTTGCCAACGTCGTCGGCACGTCTACGGCTCGCCATTCACAGTTGCCAACGTCTTCGGCACGTCTACGGCTCGACATGCACAGTTCGTCTACGGCTGGGCATTCACAGTTGCCAACGTCGTCGGCACGTCTACGGCTCGGCATTCACAGTTGCCAACGTCGTCGGCACATCTACGGCTCGCAATGCACAGTGGCCACCGTCTTCGGCACGTCTACCGCACCGCCATGCACGAATGGCAATGTCTTCGGCACACCTACGGCTCGGCATGCACAGTTGCCAACGTCTTCGGCACGTCGACGGCTCGACATGCACAGTTCGTCTACGGCTGGGCATTCACAGTTGCCAACGTCGTCGGCACGTCTACGGCTCGCCATTCACAGTTGCCAACGTCGTCGGCACGTCTACGGCTCGCAATGCACAGTGGCCACCGTCTTCGGCACGTCTACCGCACCGCAATGCACGAATGGCAACGTCTTCGGCACGTCTACGGCTCGGCATTCACAGCTGCCAACGTCGTCGGCACGTCTACGGCTCGCAGTGCACGGCTGGCAATGTCTTCGGCACGTCTACGGCTCACTATGCACAGCTGCCAACGTCTTTGGTACGTCTACGGCTCGACATTCACAGTTGCCAACGCTTCGGCACGTCTACGGCTCGGCATTCACAATTGCCAACGTCTTCGGCACGTCTAAGGCTCGGCATTCACAGCTGCCAACGTCGTCGGCACGTCTACGGCTCGCAGTGCACGGCTGGCAATGTCTTCGGCACGTCTACGGCTCGACCTTCACAGTTGCCAACGTCTTGTGCACGTCTACGGCTCGCAATGCACGGCTTGCAATGTCTTGGGCACGTCTACGGCTCAACATTCACAGCTGCCAACGTCTTCGGCACGTCTACGGCTCGGCATTCACAGCTGCCAACGTCGCCGGCACGTCTACGGCTCGCAGTGCACGGCTGGCAATGTCTTCGGCACGTCTACGGCTCACTATGCACAGCTGCCAACGTCTTTGGCACGTCTACGGCTCGACATTCACAGTTGCCAACGTCTTCGGCACGTCTACGGCTCGGCATTCACAATTGCCAACGTCTTCGGCACGTCTACGGCTCGCAATGCACAGTGGCCACCGTCTTCGGCACGTCTACGGCTCGGCATGCACGGCTGGCAACGTCGTCGGCACGTCTACGGCTCGCCATTCACAGTTGACAACGTCGTCGGCACGTCTACGGCTCGCAATGCACAGTGGCCACCGTCTATGGCACGTCTACGGCTCGACATCCACAGTTGCCAACGTGTGCGGCACGTCTTCGGCTCGCAATGAACGGTTGCCGACGCGTTCGGCACGTCTACGGCTCGGCATTCACAGTTGCCAACGTCGTCGGCACGTCTACGGCTCGGCATTCACAGTTGCCAACGTCGTCGGCACATCTACGGCTCGCAATGCACAGTGGCCACCGTCTTCGGCACGTCTACCGCACCGCCATGCACGAATGGCAACGTCTTCGGCACGTCTACCGCACCGCCATGCACGAATGGCAACGTCTTCGGCACGTCTACGGCTCGGCATGCACGGCTGGCAACGTCGTCGGCACGTCTACGGCTCGCCATTCACAGTTGACAACGTCGTCGGCACGTCTACGGCTCGCAATGCACAGTGGCCACCGTCTATGGCACGTCTACGGCTCGGCATTCACAATTGCCAACGTCGTCGGCACGTCTAGGCTCGGCATTCACAGTTGCCAACGTCGTCGGCACGTCCACTGCTCGCCATGCACAGGCTCGGCATTCACAGTTGCCAACGTTGTCGGCATGTCTACGGCTCGCAGTGCACGGCTGGCAATGTCTTCGGCACGTCTACGGCTCGACAGGCACAGTTGCCAACGTCTTCGGCACGTCTACGGCTCGGCATTCACAGTTGCCAACGTCGTCGGCACGTCTACGGCTCGCAGTGCACGGCTGGCAATGTCTTCGGCACGTCTACGGCTCGACATTCACAGTTGCCAACGTCGTAGGCACGTCTACGGCTCGCAATGCACGGCTTGCAATGTCTTGGGCACGTCTACGGCTCGACATTCACAGTTGCCAACGTCTTCGGCACGTCTACGGCTCGGCATTCACAGTTGCCAACGTCGTCGGCACGTCTACGGCTCGGCATGCACAGTTGTCAACGTCTTCAGCACGTCTAAGGCTCGACAGGCACAGTTGCCAACGTCTTCGGCACGTCTACGGCTCGGCATGCACAGTTGTCAACGTTGTCGGCACGTCTAGGCTCGGCATTCACAGTTGCCAACGTGTTCGGCACGTCTACGGCTCGCAGTGCACGGCTGGCAATGTCTTCGGCACGTCTACGGCTCGACATTCACAGTTGCCAACGTAGTCGGCACGTCTAGGCTCGGCATTCACAGTTGCCAACGTCTTCGGCACGTCTACGGCTCGGCATTCACAATTGCCAACGTCGTCGGCACGTCTAGGCTCGGCATTCACAGTTGCCAACGTCGTCGGCACGTCCACTGCTCGCCATGCACAGGCTCGGCATTCACAGTTGCCAACGTCTTCGGCACGTCTACGGCTCGGCATTCACAGTTGCCAACGTCGTCGGCACGTCTACGGCTCGGCATGCACAGTTGTCAACGTCTTCAGCACGTCTAAGGCTCGACAGGCACAGTTGCCAACGTCTTCGGCACGTCTACGGCTCGGCATTCACAGTTGCCAACGTCGTCGGCACGTCTACGGCTCGGCATGCACAGTTGTCAACGTCGTCGGCACGTCTAGGCTCGGCATTCACAGTTGCCAACGTGTTCGGCACGTCTACTGCTCGCAATGCACGGCTTGCAATGTCTTCGGCACGTCTACGGCTCGCAATGCACGGCTTGCAATGTCTTGGGCACGTCTACGGCTCGACATTCACAGTTGCCAACGTCGTAGGCACGTCTACGGCTCGCCATTCACAGCTGCCAACGTCGTCGGCACGTCTACGGCTAGCAATGCACGGCTTGCAATGTCTTGGGCACGTCTACGGCTCGACATTCACAGTTGCCAACGTCTTCGGCACGTCTACGGCTCGGCATTCACAGTTGCCAACGTCGTCGGCACGTCTACGGCTCGGCATGCACAGTTGTCAACGTCTTCAGCACGTCTAAGGCTCGACAGGCACAGTTGCCAACGTCTTCGGCACGTCTACGGCTCGGCATGCACAGTTGTCAACGTCGTCGGCACGTCTAGGCTCGGCATTCACAGTTGCCCACGTGTTCGGCACGTCTACGGCTCGCAGTGCACGGCTGGCAATGTCTTCGGCACGTCTACGGCTCGACATTCACAGTTGCCAACGTAGTCGGCACGTCTAGGCTCGGCATTCACAGTTGCCAACGTCTTCGGCACGTCTACGGCTCGGCATTCACAGTTGCCAACGTCGTCGGCACGTCTACGGCTCGCCATTCACAGTTGCCAACGTCTTCGGCACGTCTACGGCTCGACATGCACAGTTCGTCTACGGCTGGGCATTCACAGTTGCCAACGTCTTCGGCACGTCTACGGCTCGGCATTCACAGTTGCCAACGTCGTCGGCACATCTACGGCTCGCAGTGCACAGTGGCCACCGTCTTCGGCACGTCTACCGCACCGCCATGCACGAATGGCAATGTCTTCGGCACACCTACGGCTCGGCATGCACAGTTGCCAACGTCTTCGGCACGTCTACGGCTCGACATGCACAGTTCGTCTACGGCTGGGCATTCACAGTTGCCAACGTCGTCGGCACGTCTACGGCTCGCCATTCACAGTTGCCAACGTCGTCGGCACGTCTACGGCTCGCAATGCACAGTGGCCACCGTCTTCGGCACGTCTACCGCACCGCAATGCACGAATGGCAACGTCTTCGGCACGTCTACGGCTCGGCATTCACAGCTGCCAACGTCTTCGGCACGTCTACGGCTCGGCATTCACAGTTGCCAACGCTTCGGCACGTCTACGGCTCGGCATTCACAATTGCCAACGTCTTCGGCACGTCTAAGGCTCGGCATTCACAGCTGCCAACGTCGTCGGCACGTCTACGGCTCGCAGTGCACGGCTGGCAATGTCTTCGGCACGTCTACGGCTCGACCTTCACAGTTGCCAACGTCTTCTGCACGTCTACGGCTCGCAATGCACGGCTTGCAATGTCTTGGGCACGTCTACGGCTCAACATTCACAGCTGCCAACGTCGTCGGCACGTCTACGGCTCGCAGTGCACAGCTGGCAATGTCTTCGGCACGTCTACGGCTCACTATGCACAGCTGCCAACGTCTTTGGTACGTCTACGGCTCGACATTCACAGTTGCCAACGCTTCGGCACGTCTACGGCTCGGCATTCACAATTGCCAACGTCTTCGGCACGTCTAAGGCTCGGCATTCACAGCTGCCAACGTCGTCGGCACGTCTACGGCTCGCAGTGCACGGCTGGCAATGTCTTCGGCACGTCTACGGCTCGACCTTCACAGTTGCCAACGTCTTCTGCACGTCTACGGCTCGCAATGCACGGCTTGCAATGTCTTGGGCACGTCTACGGCTCAACATTCACAGCTGCCAACGTCTTCGGCACGTCTACGGCTCGGCATTCACAGTTGCCAACGTCGTCGGCACGTCTACGGCTCGCAGTGCACGGCTGGCAATGTCTTCGGCACGTCTACGGCTCGACATTCACAGTTGCCAACGTCGTAGGCACGTCTACGGCTCGCAATGCACGGCTTGCAATGTCTTGGGCACGTCTACGGCTCGACATTCACAGTTGCCAACGTCTTCGGCACGTCTACGGCTCGGCATGCACAGTTGTCAACGTCTTCAGCACGTCTAAGGCTCGACAGGCACAGTTGCCAACGTCTTCGGCACGTCTACGGCTCGGCATGCACAGTTGTCAACGTTGTCGGCACGTCTAGGCTCGGCATTCACAGTTGCCAACGTGTTCGGCACGTCTACGGCTCGCAGTGCACGGCTGGCAATGTCTTCGGCACGTCTACGGCTCGACATTCACAGTTGCCAACGTAGTCGGCACGTCTAGGCTCGGCATTCACAGTTGCCAACGTCTTCGGCACGTCTACGGCTCGGCATTCACAATTGCCAACGTCGTCGGCACGTCTAGGCTCGGCATTCACAGTTGCCAACGTCGTCGGCACGTCCACTGCTCGCCATGCACAGGCTCGGCATTCACAGTTGCCAACGTCTTCGGCACGTCTACGGCTCGGCATTCACAGTTGCCAACGTCGTCGGCACGTCTACGGCTCGGCATGCACAGTTGTCAACGTCTTCAGCACGTCTAAGGCTCGACAGGCACAGTTGCCAACGTCTTCGGCACGTCTACGGCTCGGCATTCACAGTTGCCAACGTCGTCGGCACGTCTACGGCTCGGCATGCACAGTTGTCAACGTCGTCGGCACGTCTAGGCTCGGCATTCACAGTTGCCAACGTGTTCGGCACGTCTACTGCTCGCAATGCACGGCTTGCAATGTCTTCGGCACGTCTACGGCTCGCAATGCACGGCTTGCAATGTCTTGGGCACGTCTACGGCTCGACATTCACAGTTGCCAACGTCGTAGGCACGTCTACGGCTCGCCATTCACAGCTGCCAACGTCGTCGGCACGTCTACGGCTAGCAGTGCACGGCTTGCAATGTCTTGGGCACGTCTACGGCTCGACATTCACAGTTGCCAACGTCTTCGGCACGTCTACGGCTCGGCATTCACAGTTGCCAACGTCGTCGGCACGTCTACGGCTCGGCATGCACAGTTGTCAACGTCTTCAGCACGTCTAAGGCTCGACAGGCACAGTTGCCAACGTCTTCGGCACGTCTACGGCTCGGCATGCACAGTTGTCAACGTCGTCGGCACGTCTAGGCTCGGCATTCACAGTTGCCCACGTGTTCGGCACGTCTACGGCTCGCAGTGCACGGCTGGCAATGTCTTCGGCACGTCTACGGCTC
This sequence comes from Heligmosomoides polygyrus polygyrus, assembly GCA_947396885.1. NCBI lineage: Eukaryota > Metazoa > Nematoda > Chromadorea > Rhabditida > Heligmosomidae > Heligmosomoides > Heligmosomoides polygyrus. Next base: position 55,246,134 of record OX377206.1, read on the forward strand.
GACATTCACAGTTGCCAACGTAGTCGGCACGTCTAGGCTCGGCATTCACAGTTGCCAACGTCTTCGGCACGTCTACGGCTCGGCATTCACAGTTGCCAACGTCGTCGGCACGTCTACGGCTCGCCATTCACAGTTGCCAACGTCTTCGGCACGTCTACGGCTCGACATGCACAGTTCGTCTACGGCTGGGCATTCACAGTTGCCAACGTCGTCGGCACGTCTACGGCTCGGCATTCACAGTTGCCAACGTCGTCGGCACATCTACGGCTCGCAATGCACAGTGGCCACCGTCTTCGGCACGTCTACCGCACCGCCATGCACGAATGGCAATGTCTTCGGCACACCTACGGCTCGGCATGCACAGTTGCCAACGTCTTCGGCACGTCTACGGCTCGACATGCACAGTTCGTCTACGGCTGGGCATTCACAGTTGCCAACGTCGTCGGCACGTCTACGGCTCGCCATTCACAGTTGCCAACGTCGTCGGCACGTCTACGGCTCGCAATGCACAGTGGCCACCGTCTTCGGCACGTCTACCGCACCGCAATGCACGAATGGCAACGTCTTCGGCACGTCTACGGCTCGGCATTCACAGCTGCCAACGTCGTCGGCACGTCTACGGCTCGCAGTGCACGGCTGGCAATGTCTTCGGCACGTCTACGGCTCACTATGCACAGCTGCCAACGTCTTTGGTACGTCTACGGCTCGACATTCACAGTTGCCAACGCTTCGGCACGTCTACGGCTCGGCATTCACAATTGCCAACGTCTTCGGCACGTCTAAGGCTCGGCATTCACAGCTGCCAACGTCGTCGGCACGTCTACGGCTCGCAGTGCACGGCTGGCAATGTCTTCGGCACGTCTACGGCTCGACCTTCACAGTTGCCAACGTCTTTTGCACGTCTACGGCTCGCAATGCACGGCTTGCAATGTCTTGGGCACGTCTACGGCTCAACATTCACAGCTGCCAACGTCTTCGGCACGTCTACGGCTCGGCATTCACAGCTGCCAACGTCGCCGGCACGTCTACGGCTCGCAGTGCACGGCTGGCAATGTCTTCGGCACGTCTACGGCTCGGCATTCACAATTGCCAACGTCTTCGGCACGTCTACGGCTCGCAATGCACAGTGGCCACCGTCTTCGGCACGTCTACGGCTCGCAATGCACAGTGGCCACCGTCTTCGGCACGTCTACGGCTCGGCATGCACGGCTGGCAACGTCGTCGGCACGTCTACGGCTCGCCATTCACAGTTGACAACGTCGTCGGCACGTCTACGGCTCGCAATGCACAGTGGCCACCGTCTATGGCACGTCTACGGCTCGACATCCACAGTTGCCAACGTGTGCGGCACGTCTTCGGCTCGCAATGAACGGTTGCCGACGCGTTCGGCACGTCTACGGCTCGGCATTCACAGTTGCCAACGTCGTCGGCACGTCTACGGCTCGGCATTCACAGTTGCCAACGTCGTCGGCACATCTACGGCTCGCAATGCACAGTGGCCACCGTCTTCGGCACGTCTACCGCACCGCCATGCACGAATGGCAACGTCTTCGGCACGTCTACCGCACCGCCATGCACGAATGGCAACGTCTTCGGCACGTCTACGGCTCGGCATGCACGGCTGGCAACGTCGTCGGCACGTCTACGGCTCGCCATTCACAGTTGACAACGTCGTCGGCACGTCTACGGCTCGCAATGCACAGTGGCCACCGTCTATGGCACGTCTACGGCTCGGCATTCACAATTGCCAACGTCGTCGGCACGTCTAGGCTCGGCATTCACAGTTGCCAACGTCGTCGGCACGTCCACTGCTCGCCATGCACAGGCTCGGCATTCACAGTTGCCAACGTTGTCGGCATGTCTACGGCTCGCAGTGCACGGCTGGCAATGTCTTCGGCACGTCTACGGCTCGACAGGCACAGTTGCCAACGTCTTCGGCACGTCTACGGCTCGGCATTCACAGTTGCCAACGTCGTCGGCACGTCTACGGCTCGCAGTGCACGGCTGGCAATGTCTTCGGCACGTCTACGGCTCGACATTCACAGTTGCCAACGTCGTAGGCACGTCTACGGCTCGCAATGCACGGCTTGCAATGTCTTGGGCACGTCTACGGCTCGACATTCACAGTTGCCAACGTCTTCGGCACGTCTACGGCTCGGCATTCACAGTTGCCAACGTCGTCGGCACGTCTACGGCTCGGCATGCACAGTTGTCAACGTCTTCAGCACGTCTAAGGCTCGACAGGCACAGTTGCCAACGTCTTCGGCACGTCTACGGCTCGGCATGCACAGTTGTCAACGTTGTCGGCACGTCTAGGCTCGGCATTCACAGTTGCCAACGTGTTCGGCACGTCTACGGCTCGCAGTGCACGGCTGGCAATGTCTTCGGCACGTCTACGGCTCGACATTCACAGTTGCCAACGTAGTCGGCACGTCTAGGCTCGGCATTCACAGTTGCCAACGTCTTCGGCACGTCTACGGCTCGGCATTCACAATTGCCAACGTCGTCGGCACGTCTAGGCTCGGCATTCACAGTTGCCAACGTCGTCGGCACGTCCACTGCTCGCCATGCACAGGCTCGGCATTCACAGTTGCCAACGTCTTCGGCACGTCTACGGCTCGGCATTCACAGTTGCCAACGTCGTCGGCACGTCTACGGCTCGGCATGCACAGTTGTCAACGTCTTCAGCACGTCTAAGGCTCGACAGGCACAGTTGCCAACGTCTTCGGCACGTCTACGGCTCGGCATTCACAGTTGCCAACGTCGTCGGCACGTCTACGGCTCGGCATGCACAGTTGTCAACGTCGTCGGCACGTCTAGGCTCGGCATTCACAGTTGCCAACGTGTTCGGCACGTCTACTGCTCGCAATGCACGGCTTGCAATGTCTTCGGCACGTCTACGGCTCGCAATGCACGGCTTGCAATGTCTTGGGCACGTCTACGGCTCGACATTCACAGTTGCCAACGTCGTAGGCACGTCTACGGCTCGCCATTCACAGCTGCCAACGTCGTCGGCACGTCTACGGCTAGCAATGCACGGCTTGCAATGTCTTGGGCACGTCTACGGCTCGACATTCACAGTTGCCAACGTCTTCGGCACGTCTACGGCTCGGCATTCACAGTTGCCAACGTCGTCGGCACGTCTACGGCTCGGCATGCACAGTTGTCAACGGGTTCAGCACGTCTAAGGCTCGACAGGCACAGTTGCCAACGTCTTCGGCACGTCTACGGCTCGGCATGCACAGTTGTCAACGTCGTCGGCACGTCTAGGCTCGGCATTCACAGTTGCCCACGTGTTCGGCACGTCTACGGCTCGCAGTGCACGGCTGGCAATGTCTTCGGCACGTCTACGGCTCGACATTCACAGTTGCCAACGTAGTCGGCACGTCTAGGCTCGGCATTCACAGTTGCCAACGTCTTCGGCACGTCTACGGCTCGGCATTCACAGTTGCCAACGTCGTCGGCACGTCTACGGCTCGGCATGCACAGTTGTCAACGTCGTCGGCACGTCTAGGCTCGGCATTCACAGTTGCCAACGTGTTCGGCACGTCTACTGCTCGCAATGCACGGCTTGCAATGTCTTCGGCACGTCTACGGCTCGCAATGCACGGCTTGCAATGTCTTGGGCACGTCTACGGCTCGACATTCACAGTTGCCAACGTCGTAGGCACGTCTACGGCTCGCCATTCACAGCTGCCAACGTCGTCGGCACGTCTACGGCTAGCAATGCACGGCTTGCAATGTCTTGGGCACGTCTACGGCTCGACATTCACAGCTGCCAACGTCTTTGGCACGTCTACGGCTCGACATTCACAGTTGCCAACGTCGTCGGCACGTCTACGGCTCGCAATGCACAGTGGCCACCGTCTTCGGCACGTCTACCGCACCGCCATGCACGAATGGCAATGTCTTCGGCACACCTACGGCTCGGCATGCACAGTTGCCAACGTCTTCGGCACGTCTACGGCTCGACATGCACAGTTCGTCTACGGCTGGGCATTCACAGTTGCCAACGTCGTCGGCACGTCTACGGCTCGCCATTCACAGTTGCCAACGTCGCCGGCACGTCTACGGCTCGCAGTGCACGGCTGGCAATGTCTTCGGCACGTCTACGGCTCACTATGCACAGCTGCCAACGTCGTCGGCACGTCTACGGCTCGCAATGCACGGCTTGCAATGTCTTGGGCACGTCTACGGCTCGACATTCACAGTTGCCAACGTCTTCTGCACGTCTACGGCTCGCAATGCACGGCTTGCAATGTCTTGGGCACGTCTACGGCTCGACATTCACAGTTGCCAACGTCTTCGGCACGTCTACGGCTCGGCATTCACAGCTGCCAACGTCGTCGGCACGTCTACGGCTCGCAGTGCACGGCTGGCAATGTCTTCGGCACGTCTACGGCTCACTATGCACAGCTGCCAACGTCTTTGGCACGTCTACGGCTCGACATTCACAGTTGCCAACGTCTTCGGCACGTCTACGGCTCGGCATTCACAATTGCCAACGTCTTCGGCACGTCTACGGCTCGGCATTCACAGCTGCCAACGTCGTCGGCACGTCTACGGCTCGCAATGCACGGCTTGCAATGTCTTGGGCACGTCTACGGCTCGACATTCACAGTTGCCAACGTCTTCTGCACGTCTACGGCTCGCAATGCACGGCTTGCAATGTCTTGGGCACGTCTACGGCTCGACATCCACAGTTGCGAACGTGTGCGGCACGTCTTCGGCTCGCAATGAACGGTTGCCGACGCGTTCGGCACGTCTACGGCTCGGCATTCACAGTTGCCAACGTCGTCGGCACGTCTACGGCTCGGCATTCACAGTTGCCAACGTCGTCGGCACATCTACGGCTCGCAATGCACAGTGGCCACCGTCTTCGGCACGTCTACCGCACCGCCATGCACGAATGGCAACGTCTTCGGCACGTCTACCGCACCGCCATGCACGAATGGCAACGTCTTCGGCACGTCTACGGCTCGGCATGCACGGCTGGCAACGTCGTCGGCACGTCTACGGCTCGCCATTCACAGTTGACAACGTCGTCGGCACGTCTACGGCTCGCAATGCACAGTGGCCACCGTCTTCGGCACGTCTACCGCACCGCCATGCACGAATGGCAACGTCTTCGGCACGTCTACGGCTCGGCATTCACAGTTGCCAACGTCGTCGGCACATCTACGGCTCGACATACACGGGTGCCGACGCGTTCTGCACGTCTACCGCTTCGCCATGCACAGATGCCAACGTTTTCGGCACGTCTAGGGCTCGGCATGCACAGTTGCCAACGTGTGCGGGACGTCTTCGGCTCGGCATGCACAGTTGTAATCGTCTTCAGCACGTCTACGGCTCGACATGCACAGCTGCCAACGTGTTCGGCACGTCTACTGCTCGCAATGCACGGCGTGCAATGTCTTCGGCACGTCTACGGCTCGCAATGCACGGCTTGCAATGTCTTGGGCACGTCTACGGCTCGACATTCACAGTTGCCAACGTCTTCGGCACGTCTACGGCTCGGCATTCACAGCTGCCAACGTCGTCGGCACGTCTACGGCTCGCAGTGCACGGCTGGCAATGTCTTCGGCACGTCTACGGCTCACTATGCACAGCTGCCAACGTCTTTGGTACGTCTACGGCTCGACATTCACAGTTGCCAACGCTTCGGCACGTCTACGGCTCGGCATTCACAATTGCCAACGCCTTCGGCACGTCTAAGGCTCGGCATTCACAGCTGCCAACGTCGTCGGCACGTCTACGGCTCGCAGTGCACGGCTGGCAATGTCTTCGGCACGTCTACGGCTCGACCTTCACAGTTGCCAACGTCTTCTGCACGTCTACGGCTCGCAATGCACGGCTTGCAATGTCTTGGGCACGTCTACGGCTCAACATTCACAGCTGCCAACGTCTTCGGCACGTCTACGGCTCGGCATTCACAGCTGCCAACGTCGCCGGCACGTCTACGGCTCGCAGTGCACGGCTGGCAATGTCTTCGGCACGTCTACGGCTCACTATGCACAGCTGCCAACGTCTTTGGCACGTCTACGGCTCGACATTCACAGTTGCCAACGCTTCGGCACGTCTACGGCTCGGCATTCACAATTGCCAACGCCTTCGGCACGTCTAAGGCTCGGCATTCACAGCTGCCAACGTCGTCGGCACGTCTACGGCTCGCAATGCACGGCTTGCAATGTCTTGGGCACGTCTACGGCTCGACAGGCACAGTTGCCAACGTCTTCGGCGCGTCCACTGCTCGGCATTCACAGTTGCCAACGTCTTCTGCACGTCTACGGCTCGCAATGCACGGCTTGCAATGTCTTGGGCACGTCTACGGCTCAACATTCACAGCTGCCAACGTCTTTGGCACGTCTGCGGCTCGCAATGCACGGCTTGCAATGTCTTGGGCACGTCTACGGCTCAACATTCACAGCTGCCAACGTCTTTGGCACGTCTACGGCTCGACATTCACAGTTGCCAACGCTTCGGCACGTCTACGGCTCGGCATTCACAATTGCCAACGTCTTCGGCACGTCTACGGCTCGCAATGCACGGCTTGCAATGTCTTGGGCACGTCTACGGCTCGCAATGCACGGCTTGCAATGTCTTGGGCACGTCTACGGCTCGACATCCACAGTTGCCAACGTGTGCGGCACGTCTACGGCTCGACATTCACAGTTGCCAACGTCTTCGGCACGTCTACGGCTCGGCATTCACAATTGCCAACGTCTTCGGCACGTCTACGGCTCGCCATTCACAGTTGCCAAAGTCGTCGGCACGTCTACGGCTCGACAGGCACAGTTGCCAACGTCTTCGGCGCGTCCACTGCTCGGCATTCACAGTTGCCAACGTCTTCTGCACGTCTACGGCTCGCAATGCACGGCTTGCAATGTCTTGGGCACGTCTACGGCTCAACATTCACAGCTGCCAACGTCTTTGGCACGTCTACGGCTCGACATTCACAGTTGCCAACGCTTCGGCACGTCTACGGCTCGGCATTCACAATTGCCAACGTCTTCGGCACGTCTACGGCTCGCAATGCACGGCTAGCAATGTCTTGGGCACGTCTACGGCTCGCAATGCACGGCTTGCAATGTCTTGGGCACGTCTACGGCTCGACATCCACAGTTGCCAACGTGTGCGGCACGTCTACGGCTCGACATTCACAGTTGCCAACGTCTTCGGCACGTCTACGGCTCGGCATTCACAATTGCCAACGTCTTCGGCACGTCTACGGCTCGCCATTCACAGTTGCCAAAGTCGTCGGCACGTCTACGGCTCGACAGGCACAGTTGCCAACGTCTTCGGCGCGTCCACTGCTCGGCATTCACAGTTGCCAACGTCTTCTGCACGTCTACGGCTCGCAATGCACGGCTTGCAATGTCTTGGGCACGTCTACGGCTCAACATTCACAGCTGCCAACGTCTTTGGCACGTCTGCGGCTCGCAATGCACGGCTTGCAATGTCTTGGGCACGTCTACGGCTCAACATTCACAGCTGCCAACGTCTTTGGCACGTCTACGGCTCGACATTCACAGTTGCCAACGTCGTCGGCACGTCTACGGCTCGCAATGCACAGTTGCCACCGTCTTCGGCACGTCTACCGCACCGCCATGCACGAATGGCAATGTCTTCGGCACACCTACGGCTCGGCATGCACAGTTGCCAACGTCTTCGGCACGTCTACGGCTCGACATGCACAGTTCGTCTACGGCTGGGCATTCACAGTTGCCAACGTCGTCGGCACGTCTACGGCTCGCCATTCACAGTTGCCAACGTCGTCGGCACGTCTACGGCTCGCAATGCACAGTGGCCACCGTCTTCGGCACGTCTACCGCACCGCAATGCACGAATGGCAACGTCTTCGGCACGTCTACGGCTCAGCATTCACAGCTGCCAACGTCGTCGGCACGTCTACTGCTCGCAGTGCACGGCTGGCAATGTCTTCGGCACGTCTACGGCTCACTATGCACAGCTGCCAACGTCTTTGGTACGTCTACGGCTCGCAATGCACAGTGGCCACCGTCTTCGGCACGTCTACCGCACCGCCATGCACGAATGGCAACGTCTTCGGCACGTCTACGGCTCGGCATTCACAGTTGCCAACGTCGTCGGCACATCTACGGCTCGACATACACGGGTGCCGACGCGTTCTGCACGTCTACCGCTTCGCCATGCACAGATGCCAACGTTTTCGGCACGTCTACGGCTCGGCATGCACAGTTGCCAACGTGTGCGGGACGTCTTCGGCTCGGCATGCACAGTTGTAATCGTCTTCAGCACGTCTACGGCTCGACATGCACAGCTGCCAACGTGTTCGGCACGTCTACTGCTCGCAATGCACGGCGTGCAATGTCTTCGGCACGTCTACGGCTCGCAATGCACGGCTTGCAATGTCTTGGGCACGTCTACGGCTCGACATCACAGTTGCCAACGTCTTCGGCACGTCTACGGCTCGGCATTCACAGCTGCCAACGTCGTCGGCACGTCTACGGCTCGCAGTGCACGGCTGGCAATGTCTTCGGCACGTCTACGGCTCACTATGCACAGCTGCCAACGTCTTTGGTACGTCTACGGCTCGACATTCACAGTTGCCAACGCTTCGGCACGTCTACGGCTCGGCATTCACAATTGCCAACGTCTTCGGCACGTCTACGGCTCGACATGCACAGTTCGTCTACGGCTGGGCATTCACAGTTGCCAACGTCGTCGGCACGTCTACGGCTCGCCATTCACAGTTGCCAACGTCGTCGGCACGTCTACGGCTCGCAATGCACAGTGGCCACCGTCTTCGGCACGTCTACCGCACCGCAATGCACGAATGGCAACGTCTTCGGCACGTCTACGGCTCGGCATTCACAGCTGCCAACGTCGTCGGCACGTCTACTGCTCGCAGTGCACGGCTGGCAATGTCTTCGGCACGTCTACGGCTCACTATGCACAGCTGCCAACGTCTTTGGTACGTCTACGGCTCGCAATGCACAGTGGCCACCGTCTTCGGCACGTCTACCGCACCGCCATGCACGAATGGCAACGTCTTCGGCACGTCTACGGCTCGGCATTCACAGTTGCCAACGTCGTCGGCACATCTACGGCTCGACATACACGGGTGCCGACGCGTTCTGCACGTCTACCGCTTCGCCATGCACAGATGCCAACGTTTTCGGCACGTCTACGGCTCGGCATGCACAGTTGCCAACGTGTGCGGGACGTCTTCGGCTCGGCATGCACAGTTGTAATCGTCTTCAGCACGTCTACGGCTCGACATGCACAGCTGCCAACGTGTTCGGCACGTCTACTGCTCGCAATGCACAGCGTGCAATGTCTTCGGCACGTCTACGGCTCGCAATGCACGGCTTGCAATGTCTTGGGCACGTCTACGGCTCGACATCACAGTTGCCAACGTCTTCGGCACGTCTACGGCTCGGCATTCACAGCTGCCAACGTCGTCGGCACGTCTACGGCTCGCAGTGCACGGCTGGCAATGTCTTCGGCACGTCTACGGCTCACTATGCACAGCTGCCAACGTCTTTGGTACGTCTACGGCTCGACATTCACAGTTGCCAACGCTTCGGCACGTCTACGGCTCGGCATTCACAATTGCCAACGTCGCCGGCACGTCTACGGCTCGCAGTGCACGGCTGGCAATGTCTTGGGCACGTCTACGGCTCGCAATGCACGGCTTGCAATGTCTTGGGCACGTCTACGGCTCGACATCCACAGTTGCCAACGTGTGCGGCACGTCTACCGCACCGCCATGCACGAATGGCAACGTCTTCGGCACGTCTACGGCTCGGCATTCACAGTTGCCAACGTCGTCGGCACATCTACGGCTCGACATACACGGGTGCCGACGCGTTCTGCACGTCTACCGCTTCGCCATGCACAGATGCCAACGTTTTCGGCACGTCTACGGCTCGGCATGCACAGTTGCCAACGTGTGCGGGACGTCTTCGGCTCGGCATGCACAGCTGCCAACGTGTTCGGCACGTCTACGGCTCGGCATTCACAGCTGCCAACGTCGCCGGCACGTCTACGGCTCGCAATGCACGGCTTGCAATGTCTTGGGCACGTCTACGGCTCAACATTCACAGCTGCCAACGTCTTCGGCACGTCTACGGCTCGGCATTCACAGCTGCCAACGTCGCCGGCACGTCTACGGCTCGCAGTGCACGGCTGGCAATGTCTTGGGCACGTCTACGGCTCGCAATGCACGGCTTGCAATGTCTTGGGCACGTCTACGGCTCGACATCCACAGTTGCCAACGTGTGCGGCACGTCTACCGCACCGCCATGCACGAATGGCAACGTCGTCGGCACGTCTACGGCTCGCCATTCACAGTTGCCAACGTCGTCGGCACGTCTACGGCTCGCAATGCACAGTGGCCACCGTCTTCGGCACGTCTACCGCACCGCAATGCACGAATGGCAACGTCTTCGGCACGTCTACGGCTCGGCATTCACAGCTGCCAACGTCGTCGGCACGTCTACTGCTCGCAGTGCACGGCTGGCAATGTCTTCGGCACGTCTACGGCTCACTATGCACAGCTGCCAACGTCTTTGGTACGTCTACGGCTCGCAATGCACAGTGGCCACCGTCTTCGGCACGTCTACGGCTCGGCATTCACAGCTGCCAACGTCGTCGGCACGTCTACGGCTCGCAGTGCACGGCTGGCAATGTCTTCGGCACGTCTACGGCTCAACATTCACAGCTGCCAACGTCTTCGGCACGTCTACGGCTCGGCATTCACAGCTGCCAACGTCGCCGGCACGTCTACGGCTCGCAGTGCACAGCTGCCAACGTGTTCGGCACGTCTACTGCTCGCAATGCACGGCGTGCAATGTCTTCGGCACGTCTACGGCTCGCAATGCACGGCTTGCAATGTCTTGGGCACGTCTACGGCTCGACATCACAGTTGCCAACGTCTTCGGCACGTCTACGGCTCGGCATTCACAGCTGCCAACGTCGTCGGCACGTCTACGGCTCGCAGTGCACGGCTGGCAATGTCTTCGGCACGTCTACGGCTCACTATGCACAGCTGCCAACGTCTTTGGTACGTCTACGGCTCGCAATGCACAGTGGCCACCGTCTTCGGCACGTCTACCGCACCGCCATGCACGAATGGCAACGTCTTCGGCACGTCTACGGCTCGGCATTCACAGTTGCCAACGTCGTCGGCACATCTACGGCTCGACATACACGGGTGCCGACGCGTTCTGCACGTCTACCGCTTCGCCATGCACAGATGCCAACGTTTTCGGCACGTCTACGGCTCGGCATGCACAGTTGCCAACGTGTGCGGGACGTCTTCGGCTCGGCATGCACAGTTGTAATCGTCTTCAGCACGTCTACGGCTCGACATGCACAGCTGCCAACGTGTTCGGCACGTCTACTGCTCGCAATGCACGGCGTGCAATGTCTTCGGCACGTCTACGGCTCGCAATGCACGGCTTGCAATGTCTTGGGCACGTCTACGGCTCGACATCACAGTTGCCAACGTCTTCGGCACGTCTACGGCTCGGCATTCACAGCTGCCAACGTCGTCGGCACGTCTACGGCTCGCAGTGCACGGCTGGCAATGTCTTCGGCACGTCTACGGCTCACTATGCACAGCTGCCAACGTCTTTGGTACGTCTACGGCTCGACATTCACAGTTGCCAACGCTTCGGCACGTCTACGGCTCGGCATTCACAATTGCCAACGTCTTCGGCACGTCTAAGGCTCGGCATTCACAGCTGCCAACGTCGTCGGCACGTCTACGGCTCGGCATTCACAGTTGCCAACGTCGTCGGCCAGTTGCCAACGTCTTCGGCACGTCTACGGCTCGGCATTCACAATTGCCAACGTCTTCGGCACGTCTACGGCTCGCCATTCACAATTGCCAACGTCTTCGGCACGTCTACGGCTCGGCATTCACAGTTGCCAACGTGTTCGGCACGTCTACTGCTCGCAATGCACGGCTTGCAATGTCTTCGGCACGTCTACGGCTCGCAATGCACGGCTTGCAATGTCTTGGGCACGTCTACGGCTCGACATTCACAGTTGCCAACGTCTTCGGCACGTCTACTGCTCGCAATGCACGGCTGGCAATGTCTTCGGCACGTCTACGGCTCGACCTTCACAGTTGCCAACGTCTTCTGCACGTCTACGGCTCGCAATGCACGGCTTGCAATGTCTTGGGCACGTCTACGGCTCAACATTCACAGCTGCCAACGTCTTCGGCACGTCTACGGCTCGGCATTCATAGCTGCCAACGTCGCCGGCACGTCTACGGCTCGCAGTGCACGGCTGGCAATGTCTTGGGCACGTCTACTGCTCGACATTCACAGTTGCCAACGTCTTCGGCCAGTTGCCAACGTCTTCGGCACGTCTACGGCTCGGCATTCACAATTGCCAACGTCTTCGGCACGTCTACGGCTCGCCATTCACAATTGCCAACGTCTTCGGCACGTCTACGGCTCGGCATTCACAGTTGCCAACGTGTTCGGCACGTCTACTGCTCGCAATGCACGGCTTGCAATGTCTTCGGCACGTCTACGGCTCGCAATGCACGGCTTGCAATGTCTTGGGCACGTCTACGGCTCGACATTCACAGTTGCCAACGTCGTAGGCACGTCTACGGCTCGACATTCACAGTTGCCAACGTCTTCGGCACGTCTACGGCTCGGCATTCACAGTTGCCAACGTCGTCGGCACGTCTACGGCTCGGCATGCACAGTTGTCAACGTCTTCAGCACGTCTAAGGCTCGACAGGCACAGTTGCCAACGTCTTCGGCACGTCTACGGCTCGGCATGCACAGTTGTCAACGTTGCCGGCACGTCTAGGCTCGGCATTCACAGTTGCCAACGTGTTCGGCACGTCTACGGCTCGCAGTGCACGGCTGGCAATGTCTTCGGCACGTCTACGGCTCGACATTCACAGTTGCCAACGTAGTCGGCACGTCTAGGCTCGGCATTCACAGTTGCCAACGTCTTCGGCACGTCTACGGCTCGGCATTCACAATTGCCAACGTCGTCGGCACGTCTAGGCTCGGCATTCACAGTTGCCAACGTCGTCGGCACGTCCACTGCTCGCCATGCACAGGCTCGGCATTCACAGTTGCCAACGTCTTCGGCACGTCTACGGCTCGGCATTCACAGTTGCCAACGTCGTCGGCACGTCTACGGCTCGGCATGCACAGTTGCCAACGTCTTCGGCACGTCTAAGGCTCGACAGGCACAGTTGCCAACGTCTTCGGCACGTCTACGGCTCGGCATTCACAGTTGCCAACGTCGTCGGCACGTCTACGGCTCGGCATGCACAGTTGTCAACGTCGTCGGCACGTCTAGGCTCGGCATTCACAGTTGCCAACGTGTTCGGCACGTCTACTGCTCGCAATGCACGGCTTGCAATGTCTTCGGCACGTCTACGGCTCGCAATGCACGGCTTGCAATGTCTTGGGCACGTCTACGGCTCGACATTCACAGTTGCCAACGTCGTAGGCACGTCTACGGCTCGACATTCACAGTTGCCAACGTAGTCGGCACGTCTACGGCTCGGCATTCACAGTTGCCAACGTCGTCGGCACGTCTACGGCTCGGCATGCACAGTTGTCAACGTCTTCAGCACGTCTAAGGCTCGACAGGCACAGTTGCCAACGTCTTCGGCACGTCTACGGCTCGGCATGCACAGTTGTCAACGTTGTCGGCACGTCTAGGCTCGGCATTCACAGTTGCCAACGTGTTCGGCACGTCTACGGCTCGCAGTGCACGGCTGGCAATGTCTTCGGCACGTCTACGGCTCGACATTCACAGTTGCCAACGTAGTCGGCACGTCTAGGCTCGGCATTCACAGTTGCCAACGTCTTCGGCACGTCTACGGCTCGGCATTCACAATTGCCAACGTCGTCGGCACGTCTAGGCTCGGCATTCACAGTTGCCAACGTCGTCGGCACGTCCACTGCTCGCCATGCACAGGCTCGGCATTCACAGTTGCCAACGTCTTCGGCACGTCTACGGCTCGGCATTCACAGTTGCCAACGTCGTCGGCACGTCTACGGCTCGGCATGCACAGTTGCCAACGTCTTCGGCACGTCTAAGGCTCGACAGGCACAGTTGCCAACGTCTTCGGCACGTCTACGGCTCGGCATTCACAGTTGCCAACGTCGTCGGCACGTCTACGGCTCGGCATGCACAGTTGTCAACGTCGTCGGCACGTTTAGGCTCGGCATTCACAGTTGCCAACGTGTTCGGCACGTCTACTGCTCGCAATGCACGGCTTGCAATGTCTTCGGCACGTCTACGGCTCGCAATGCACGGCTTGCAATGTCTTGGGCACGTCTACGGCTCGACATTCACAGTTGCCAACGTCGTAGGCACGTCTACGGCTCGACATTCACAGTTGCCAACGTAGTCGGCACGTCTAGGCTCGGCATTCACAGTTGCCAACGTCTTCGGCACGTCTACGGCTCGGCATTCACAGTTGCCAACGTCGTCGGCACGTCTTCGGCTCGGCATGCACAGTTGTCAACGTCGTCGGCACGTCTAGGCTCGGCATTCACAGTTGCCAACGTGTTCGGCACGTCTACTGCTCGCAATGCACGGCTTGCAATGTCTTCGGCACGTCTACGGCTCGCAATGCACGGCTTGCAATGTCTTGGGCACGTCTACGGCTCGACATTCACAGTTGCCAACGTCGTAGGCACGTCTACGGCTCGACATTCACAGTTGCCAACGTAGTCGGCACGTCTAGGCTCGGCATTCACAGTTGCCAACGTCTTCGGCACGTCTACGGCTCGGCATTCACAGTTGCCAACGTCGTCGGCACGTCTTCGGCTCGGCATGCACAGTTGTCAACGTCGTCGGCACGTCTAGGCTCGGCATTCACAGTTGCCAACGTGTTCGGCACGTCTACTGCTCGCAATGCACGGCTTGCAATGTCTTCGGCACGTCTACGGCTCGCAATGCACGGCTTGCAATGTCTTGGGCACGTCTACGGCTCGACATTCACAGTTGCCAACGTCGTAGGCACGTCTACGGCTCGCCATTCACAGCTGCCAACGTCGTCGGCACGTCTACGGCTAGCAATGCACGGCTTGCAATGTCTTGGGCACGTCTACGGCTCGACATTCACAGTTGCCAACGTCTTCGGCACGTCTACGGCTCGGCATTCACAGTTGCCAACGTCGTCGGCACGTCTACGGCTCGGCATGCACAGTTGTCAACGTCTTCAGCACGTCTAAGGCTCGACAGGCACAGTTGCCAACGTCTTCGGCACGTCTACGGCTCGGCATTCACAGTTGCCAACGTGTTCGGCACGTCTACGGCTCGCAGTGCACGGCTGGCAATGTCTTCGGCACGTCTACGGCTCGACATTCACAGTTGCCAACGTCGTCGGCAGGTCTACGGCTCGCCATTCACAGTTGCCAACGTCGTCGGCACGTCTACGGCTCGCAATGCACAGTGGCCACCGTCTTCGGCACGTCTACCGCACCGCAATGCACGAATGGCAACGTCTTCGGCACGTCTACGGCTCGGCATTCACAGCTGCCAACGTCGTCGGCACGTCTACGGCTCGCAGTGCACGGCTGGCAATGTCTTCGGCACGTCTACGGCTCACTATGCACAGCTGCCAACGTCTTTGGTACGTCTACGGCTCGACATTCACAGTTGCCAACGCTTCGGCACGTCTACGGCTCGGCATTCACAATTGCCAACGTCTTCGGCACGTCTAAGGCTCGGCATTCACAGCTGCCAACGTCGTCGGCACGTCTACGGCTCGCAGTGCACGGCTGGCAATGTCTTCGGCACGTCTACGGCTCGACCTTCACAGTTGCCAACGTCTTCTGCACGTCTACGGCTCGCAATGCACGGCTTGCAATGTCTTGGGCACGTCTACGGCTCAACATTCACAGCTGCCAACGTCTTCGGCACGTCTACGGCTCGGCATTCACAGCTGCCAACGTCGCCGGCACGTCTACGGCTCACTATGCACAGCTGCCAACGTCTTTGGCACGTGTACGGCTCGACATTCACAGTTGCCAACGTCTTCGGCACGTCTACGGCTCGGCATTCACAATTGCCAATGTCTTCGGCACGTCTACGGCTCACTATGCACAGCTGCCAACGTCTTTGGCACGTCTACGGCTCGACATTCACAGTTGCCAACGTCTTCGGCACGTCTACGGCTCGGCATTCACAATTGCCAACGTCTTCGGCACGTCTACGGCTCGCAATGCACGGCTTGCAATGTCTTGGGCACGTCTACGGCTCGCAATGCACGGCTTGCAATGTCTTGGGCACGTCTACGGCTCGACATCCACAGTTGCCAACGTGTGCGGCACGTCTTCGGCTCGCAATGAACGGTTGCCGACGCGTTCGGCACGTCTACGGCTCGGCATTCACAGTTGCCAACGTCGTCGGCACGTCTACGGCTCGGCATTCACAGTTGCCAACGTCGTCGGCACATCTACGGCTCGCAATGCACAGTGGCCACCGTCTTCGGCACGTCTACCGCACCGCCATGCACGAATGGCAACGTCTTCGGCACGTCTACCGCACCGCCATGCACGAATGGCAACGTCTTCGGCACGTCTACGGCTCGGCATGCACGGCTGGCAACGTCGTCGGCACGTCTACGGCTCGCCATTCACAGTTGACAACGTCGTCGGCACGTCTACGGCTCGCAATGCACAGTGGCCACCGTCTATGGCACGTCTACGGCTCGGCATTCACAATTGCCAACGTCGTCGGCACGTCTAGGCTCGGCATTCACAGTTGCCAACGTCGTCGGCACGTCCACTGCTCGCCATGCACAGGCTCGGCATTCACAGTTGCCAACGTTGTCGGCATGTCTACGGCTCGCAGTGCACGGCTGGCAATGTCTTCGGCACGTCTACGGCTCGACAGGCACAGTTGCCAACGTCTTCGGCACGTCTACGGCTCGGCATTCACAGTTGCCAACGTCGTCGGCACGTCTACGGCTCGCAGTGCACGGCTGGCAATGTCTTCGGCACGTCTACGGCTCGACATTCACAGTTGCCAACGTCGTAGGCACGTCTACGGCTCGCAATGCACGGCTTGCAATGTCTTGGGCACGTCTACGGCTCGACATTCACAGTTGCCAACGTCTTCGGCACGTCTACGGCTCGGCATTCACAGTTGCCAACGTCGTCGGCACGTCTACGGCTCGGCATTCACAGCTGCCAACGTCGTCGGCACGTCTACGGCTCGCAGTGCACGGCTGGCAATGTCTTCGGCACGTCTACGGCTCGACCTTCACAGTTGCCAACGTCTTCTGCACGTCTACGGCTCGCAATGCACGGCTTGCAATGTCTTGGGCACGTCTACGGCTCGACATTCACAGTTGCCAACGTCTTCGGCACGTCTACGGCTCGGCATTCACAGTTGCCAACGTCGTCGGCACGTCTACGGCTCGGCATTCACAGCTGCCAACGTCGTCGGCACGTCTACGGCTCGCAGTGCACAGCTGCCAACGTCTTTGGCACGTCTACGGCTCGACATTCACAGTTGCCAACGTCTTCGGCACGTCTACGGCTCGGCATTCACAATTGCCAACGTCTTCGGCACGTCTACGGCTCGCAATGCACGGCTTGCAATGTCTTGGGCACGTCTACGGCTCGCAATGCACGGCTTGCAATGTCTTGGGCACGTCTACGGCTCGACATCCACAGTTGCCAACGTGTGCGGCACGTCTTCGGCTCGCAATGAACGGTTGCCGACGCGTTCGGCACGTCTACGGCTCGGCATTCACAGTTGCCAACGTCGTCGGCACGTCTACGGCTCGGCATTCACAGTTGCCAACGTCGTCGGCACATCTACGGCTCGCAATGCACAGTGGCCACCGTCTTCGGCACGTCTACCGCACCGCCATGCACGAATGGCAACGTCTTCGGCACGTCTACCGCACCGCCATGCACGAATGGCAACGTCTTCGGCACGTCTACGGCTCGGCATGCACGGCTGGCAACGTCGTCGGCACGTCTACGGCTCGCCATTCACAGTTGACAACGTCGTCGGCACGTCTACGGCTCGCAATGCACAGTGGCCACCGTCTATGGCACGTCTACGGCTCGGCATTCACAATTGCCAACGTCGTCGGCACGTCTAGGCTCGGCATTCACAGTTGCCAACGTCGTCGGCACGTCCACTGCTCGCCATGCACAGGCTCGGCATTCACAGTTGCCAACGTTGTCGGCATGTCTACGGCTCGCAGTGCACGGCTGGCAATGTCTTCGGCACGTCTACGGCTCGACAGGCACAGTTGCCAACGTCTTCGGCACGTCTACGGCTCGGCATTCACAGTTGCCAACGTCGTCGGCACGTCTACGGCTCGCAGTGCACGGCTGGCAATGTCTTCGGCACGTCTACGGCTCGACATTCACAGTTGCCAACGTCGTAGGCACGTCTACGGCTCGCAATGCACGGCTTGCAATGTCTTGGGCACGTCTACGGCTCGACATTCACAGTTGCCAACGTCTTCGGCACGTCTACGGCTCGGCATTCACAGTTGCCAACGTCGTCGGCACGTCTACGGCTCGGCATGCACAGTTGTCAACGTCTTCAGCACGTCTAAGGCTCGACAGGCACAGTTGCCAACGTCTTCGGCACGTCTACGGCTCGGCATGCACAGTTGTCAACGTTGTCGGCACGTCTAGGCTCGCAATGCACAGTGGCCACCGTCTATGGCACGTCTACGGCTCGGCATTCACAATTGCCAACGTCGTCGGCACGTCTAGGCTCGGCATTCACAGTTGCCAACGTCGTCGGCACGTCCACTGCTCGCCATGCACAGGCTCGGCATTCACAGTTGCCAACGTTGTCGGCATGTCTACGGCTCGCAGTGCACGGCTGGCAATGTCTTCGGCACGTCTACGGCTCGACAGGCACAGTTGCCAACGTCTTCGGCACGTCTACGGCTCGGCATTCACAGTTGCCAACGTCGTCGGCACGTCTACGGCTCGCAGTGCACGGCTGGCAATGTCTTCGGCACGTCTACGGCTCGACATTCACAGTTGCCAACGTCGTAGGCACGTCTACGGCTCGCAATGCACGGCTTGCAATGTCTTGGGCACGTCTACGGCTCGACATTCACAGTTGCCAACGTCTTCGGCACGTCTACGGCTCGGCATTCACAGTTGCCAACGTCGTCGGCACGTCTACGGCTCGGCATGCACAGTTGTCAACGTCTTCAGCACGTCTAAGGCTCGACAGGCACAGTTGCCAACGTCTTCGGCACGTCTACGGCTCGGCATGCACAGTTGTCAACGTTGTCGGCACGTCTAGGCTCGGCATTCACAGTTGCCAACGTGTTCGGCACGTCTACGGCTCGCAGTGCACGGCTGGCAATGTCTTCGGCACGTCTACGGCTCGACATTCACAGTTGCCAACGTAGTCGGCACGTCTAGGCTCGGCATTCACAGTTGCCAACGTCTTCGGCACGTCTACGGCTCGGCATTCACAATTGCCAACGTCGTCGGCACGTCTACGGCTCGGCATTCACAGTTGCCAACGTCGTCGGCACATCTACGGCTCGCAATGCACAGTGGCCACCGTCTTCGGCACGTCTACCGCACCGCCATGCACGAATGGCAACGTCTTCGGCACGTCTACCGCACCGCCATGCACGAATGGCAACGTCTTCGGCACGTCTACGGCTCGGCATGCACGGCTGGCAACGTCGTCGGCACGTCTACGGCTCGCCATTCACAGTTGACAACGTCGTCGGCACGTCTACGGCTCGCAATGCACAGTGGCCACCGTCTATGGCACGTCTACGGCTCGGCATTCACAATTGCCAACGTCGTCGGCACGTCTACGGCTCACTATGCACAGCTGCCAACGTCTTTGGCACGTCTAGGGCTCGACATTCACAGTTGCCAACGTCTTCGGCACGTCTACGGCTCGGCATTCACAATTGCCAACGTCTTCGGCACGTCTACGGCTCGCAATGCACGGCTTGCAATGTCTTGGGCACGTCTACGGCTCGCAATGCACGGCTTGCAATGTCTTGGGCACGTCTACGGCTCGACATCCACAGTTGCCAACGTGTGCGGCACGTCTTCGGCTCGCAATGAACGGTTGCCGACGCGTTCGGCACGTCTACGGCTCGGCATTCACAGTTGCCAACGTCGTCGGCACGTCTACGGCTCGGCATTCACAGTTGCCAACGTCGTCGGCACATCTACGGCTCGCAATGCACAGTGGCCACCGTCTTCGGCACGTCTACCGCACCGCCATGCACGAATGGCAACGTCTTCGGCACGTCTACCGCACCGCCATGCACGAATGGCAACGTCTTCGGCACGTCTACGGCTCGGCATGCACGGCTGGCAACGTCGTCGGCACGTCTACGGCTCGCCATTCACAGTTGACAACGTCGTCGGCACGTCTACGGCTCGCAATGCACAGTGGCCACCGTCTATGGCACGTCTACGGCTCGGCATTCACAATTGCCAACGTCGTCGGCACGTCTAGGCTCGGCATTCACAGTTGCCAACGTCGTCGGCACGTCCACTGCTCGCCATGCACAGGCTCGGCATTCACAGTTGCCAACGTCTTCGGCACGTCTACGGCTCGGCATTCACAGTTGCCAACGTCGTCGGCACGTCTACGGCTCGGCATGCACAGTTGCCAACGTCTTCGGCACGTCTAAGGCTCGACAGGCACAGTTGCCAACGTCTTCGGCATGTCTACGGCTCGCAGTGCACGGCTGGCAATGTCTTCGGCACGTCTACGGCTCGACAGGCACAGTTGCCAACGTCTTCGGCACGTCTACGGCTCGGCATTCACAGTTGCCAACGTCGTCGGCACGTCTACGGCTCGCAGTGCACGGCTGGCAATGTCTTCGGCACGTCTACGGCTCGACATTCACAGTTGCCAACGTCGTAGGCACGTCTACGGCTCGCAATGCACGGCTTGCAATGTCTTGGGCACGTCTACGGCTCGACATTCACAGTTGCCAACGTCTTCGGCACGTCTACGGCTCGGCATTCACAGTTGCCAACGTCGTCGGCACGTCTACGGCTCGGCATGCACAGTTGTCAACGTCTTCAGCACGTCTAAGGCTCGACAGGCACAGTTGCCAACGTCTTCGGCACGTCTACGGCTCGGCATGCACAGTTGTCAACGTTGTCGGCACGTCTAGGCTCGGCATTCACAGTTGCCAACGTGTTCGGCACGTCTACGGCTCGCAGTGCACGGCTGGCAATGTCTTCGGCACGTCTACGGCTCGACATTCACAGTTGCCAACGTAGTCGGCACGTCTAGGCTCGGCATTCACAGTTGCCAACGTCTTCGGCACGTCTACGGCTCGGCATTCACAATTGCCAACGTCGTCGGCACGTCTAGGCTCGGCATTCACAGTTGCCAACGTCGTCGGCACGTCCACTGCTCGCCATGCACAGGCTCGGCATTCACAGTTGCCAACGTCTTCGGCACGTCTACGGCTCGGCATTCACAGTTGCCAACGTCGTCGGCACGTCTACGGCTCGGCATGCACAGTTGTCAACGTCTTCAGCACGTCTAAGGCTCGACAGGCACAGTTGCCAACGTGTTCGGCACGTCTACGGCTCGCAGTGCACGGCTGGCAATGTCTTCGGCACGTCTACGGCTCGACATTCACAGTTGCCAACGTCGTAGGCACGTCTACGGCTCGCAGTGCACGGCTGGCAATGTCTTCGGCACGTCTACGGCTCGACATTCACAGTTGCCAACGTCGTAGGCACGTCTACGGCTCGGCATTCACAGTTGCCAACGTCTTGGGCACGTCTACGGCTCGGCATGCACAGTTGTCAACGTCGTCGGCAGTCTAGGCTCGGCATTCACAGTTGCCAACGTGTTCGGCACGTCTACGGCTCGCAGTGCACGGCTGGCAATGTCTTCGGCACGTCTACGGCTCGACATTCACAGTTGCCAACGTCGTAGGCACGTCTACGGCTCGCCATTCACAGCTGCCAACGTCGTCGGCACGTCTACGGCTAGCAATGCACGGCTTGCAATGTCTTGGGCACGTCTACGGCTCGACATTCACAGTTGCCAACGTCTTCGGCACGTCTACGGCTCGGCATTCACAGTTGCCAACGTCGTCGGCACGTCTACGGCTCGGCATGCACAGTTGTCAACGTCGTCGGCACGTCTACGGCTCGGCATGCACAGTTGTCAACGTCTTCAGCACGTCTACGGCTCGGCATGCACAGTTGTCAACGTCGTCGGCACGTCTAGGCTCGGCATTCACAGTTGCCAACGTGTTCGGCACGTCTACTGCTCGCAATGCACGGCTTGCAATGTCTTCGGCACGTCTACGGCTCGCAATGCACGGCTTGCAATGTCTTGGGCACGTCTACGGCTCGACATTCACAGTTGCCAACGTCGTAGGCACGTCTACGGCTCGCCATTCACAGCTGCCAACGTCGTCGGCACGTCTACGGCTAGCAATGAACGGCTTGCAATGTCTTGGGCACGTCTACGGCTCGACATTCACAGTTGCCAACGTCTTCGGCACGTCTACGGCTCGGCATTCACAGTTGCCAACGTCGTCGGCACGTCTACGGCTCGGCATGCACGGTTGTCAACGTCTTCAGCACGTCTAAGGCTCGACAGGCACAGTTGCCAACGTCTTCGGCACGTCTACCGCTTCGCCATGCACAGATGCCAACGTTTTCGGCACGTCTACGGCTCGGCATGCACAGTTGCCAACGTGTGCGGGACGTCTTCGGCTCGGCATGCACAGTTGTAATCGTCTTCAGCACGTCTACGGCTCGACATGCACAGCTGCCAACGTGTTCGGCACGTCTACTGCTCGCAATGCACGGCGTGCAAGGTCTTCGGCACGTCTACGGCTCGCAATGCACGGCTTGCAATGTCTTGGGCACGTCTACGGCTCGACGTCACAGTTGCCAACGTCTTCGGCACGTCTACGGCTCGGCATTCACAGCTGCCAACGTCGTCGGCACGTCTACGGCTCGCAGTGCACGGCTGGCAATGTCTTCGGCACGTCTACGGCTCACTATGCACAGCTGCCAACGTCTTTGGTACGTCTACGGCTCGACATTCACAGTTGCCAACGCTTCGGCACGTCTACGGCTCGGCATTCACAATTGCCAACGTCTTCGGCACGTCTAAGGCTCGGCATTCACAGCTGCCAACGTCGTAGGCACGTCTACGGCTCGCCATTCACAGCTGCCAACGTCGTCGGCACGTCTACGGCTAGCAATGCACGGCTTGCAATGTCTTGGGCACGTCTACGGCTCGACATTCACAGTTGCCAACGTCTTCGGCACGTCTACGGCTCGGCATTCACAGTTGCCAACGTCGTCGGCACGTCTACGGCTCGCAGTGCACGGCTGGCAATGTCTTCGGCACGTCTACGGCTCGACATTCACAGTTGCCAACGTCGTAGGCACGTCTACGGCTCGCAATGCACGGCTTGCAATGTCTTGGGCACGTCTACGGCTCGACATTCACAGTTGCCAACGTCTTCGGCACGTCTACGGCTCGGCATTCACAGTTGCCAACGTCGTCGGCACGTCTACGGCTCGGCATGCACAGTTGTCAACGTCTTCAGCACGTCTAAGGCTCGACAGGCACAGTTGCCAACGTCTTCGGCACGTCTACGGCTCGGCATGCACAGTTGTCAACGTTGTCGGCACGTCTAGGCTCGGCATTCACAGTTGCCAACGTGTTCGGCACGTCTACGGCTCGCAGTGCACGGCTGGCAATGTCTTCGGCACGTCTACGGCTCGACATTCACAGTTGCCAACGTAGTCGGCACGTCTAGGCTCGGCATTCACAGTTGCCAACGTCTTCGGCACGTCTACGGCTCGGCATTCACAATTGCCAACGTCGTCGGCACGTCTAGGCTCGGCATTCACAGTTGCCAACGTCGTCGGCACGTCCACTGCTCGCCATGCACAGGCTCGGCATTCACAGTTGCCAACGTCTTCGGCACGTCTACGGCTCGGCATTCACAGTTGCCAACGTCGTCGGCACGTCTACGGCTCGGCATGCACAGTTGTCAACGTCTTCAGCACGTCTAAGGCTCGACAGGCACAGTTGCCAACGTCTTCGGCACGTCTACGGCTCGGCATTCACAGTTGCCAACGTCGTCGGCACGTCTACGGCTCGGCATGCACAGTTGTCAACGTCGTCGGCACGTCAAGGCTCGGCATTCACAGTTGCCAACGTGTTCGGCACGTCTACTGCTCGCAATGCACGGCTTGCAATGTCTTCGGCACGTCTACGGCTCGACATTCACAGTTGCCAACGTCGTAGGCACGTCTACGGCTCGACATTCACAGTTGCCAACGTAGTCGGCACGTCTAGGCTCGGCATTCACAGTTGCCAACGTCTTCGGCACGTCTACGGCTCGGCATTCACAGTTGCCAACGTCGTCGGCACGTCTACGGCTCGGCATGCACAGTTGTCAACGTCGTCGGCACGTCTAGGCTCGGCATTCACAGTTGCCAACGTGTTCGGCACGTCTACTGCTCGCAATGCACGGCTTGCAATGTCTTCGGCACGTCTACGGCTCGCAATGCACGGCTTGCAATGTCTTGGGCACGTCTACGGCTCGACATTCACAGTTGCCAACGTCGTAGGCACGTCTACGGCTCGCCATTCACAGCTGCCAACGTCGTCGGCACGTCTACGGCTAGCAATGCACGGCTTGCAATGTCTTGGGCACGTCTACGGCTCGACATTCACAGTTGCCAACGTCTTCGGCACGTCTACGGCACGGCATTCACAGTTGCCAACGTCGTCGGCACGTCTACGGCTCGGCATGCACAGTTGTCAACGTCTTCAGCACGTCTAAGGCTCGGCATTCACAGTTGCCAAGGTCGTCGGCACGTCCACTGCTCGCCATGCACAGGCTCGGCATTCACAGTTGCCAACGTCTTCGGCACGTCTACGGCTCGGCATTCACAGTTGCCAAGGTCGTAGGCACGTCTACGGCTCGCCATTCACAGCTGCCAACGTCGTCGGCACGTCTGCGGCTAGCAATGCACGGCTTGCAATGTATTGGGCACGTCTACGGCTCGACATTCACAGCTGCCAACGTCGTCGGCACGTCTACGGCTAGCAATGCACGGCTTGCAATGTCTTGGGCACGTCTACGGCTCGACATTCACAGTTGCCAACGTCTTCGGCACGTCTACTGCTCGCAATGCACGGCTTGCAATGTCTTCGGCACGTCTACGGCTCGGCATGCACAGTTGTCAACGTCTTCAGCACGTCTAAGGCTCGACAGGCACAGTTGCCAACGTCGTAGGCACGTCTACGGCTCGCCATTCACAGCTGCCAACGTCGTCGGCACGTCTGCGGCTAGCAATGCACGGCTTGCAATGTATTGGGCACGTCTACGGCTCGACATTCACAGTTGCCAACGTCTTCGGCACGTCTACGGCTCGGCATTCACAGTTGCCAACGTCGTCGGCACGTCTACGGCTCGGCATGCACAGTTGTCAACGTCTTCAGCACGTCTAAGGCTCGACAGGCACAGTTGCCAACGTCTTGGGCACGTCTACGGCTCGGCATGCACAGTTGTCAACGTCGTCGGCAGTCTAGGCTCGGCATTCACAGTTGCCAACGTGTTCGGCACGTCTACGGCTCGCAGTGCACGGCTGGCAATGTCTTCGGCACGTCTACGGCTCGACATTCACAGTTGCCAACGTCGTAGGCACGTCTACGGCTCGCCATTCACAGCTGCCAACGTCGTCGGCACGTCTACGGCTAGCAATGCACGGCTTGCAATGTCTTGGGCACGTCTACGGCTCGACATTCACAGTTGCCAACGTCTTCGGCACGTCTACGGCTCGGCATTCACAGTTGCCAACGTCGTCGGCACGTCTACGGCTCGGCATGCACAGTTGTCAACGTCGTCGGCACGTCTACGGCTCGGCATGCACAGTTGTCAACGTCTTCAGCACGTCTACGGCTCGGCATGCACAGTTGTCAACGTCGTCGGCACGTCTAGGCTCGGCATTCACAGTTGCCAACGTGTTCGGCACGTCTACTGCTCGCAATGCACGGCTTGCAATGTCTTCGGCACGTCTACGGCTCGCAATGCACGGCTTGCAATGTCTTGGGCACGTCTACGGCTCGACATTCACAGTTGCCAACGTCGTAGGCACGTCTACGGCTCGCCATTCACAGCTGCCAACGTCGTCGGCACGTCTACGGCTAGCAATGCACGGCTTGCAATGTCTTGGACACGTCTACGGCTCGACATTCACAGTTGCCAACGTCTTCGGCACGTCTGCGGCTCGGCATTCACAGTTGCCAACGTCGTCGGCACGTCTACGGCTCGGCATGCACGGTTGTCAACGTCTTCAGCACGTCTAAGGCTCGACAGGCACAGTTGCCAACGTCTTCGGCACGTCTACCGCTTCGCCATGCACAGATGCCAACGTTTTCGGCACGTCTACGGCTCGGCATGCACAGTTGCCAACGTGTGCGGGACGTCTTCGGCTCGGCATGCACAGTTGCCAACGTCGTCGGCACGTCTACGGCTCGGCATGCACGGTTGTCAACGTCTTCAGCACGTCTAAGGCTCGACAGGCACAGTTGCCAACGTCTTCAGCACGTCTACGGCTCGACATGCACAGCTGCCAACGTGTTCGGCACGTCTACTGCTCGCAATGCACGGCGTGCAATGTCTTCGGCACGTCTACGGCTCGCAATGCACGGCTTGCAATGTCTTGGGCACGTCTACGGCTCGACATCACAGTTGCCAACGTCTTCGGCACGTCTACGGCTCGGCATTCACAGCTGCCAACGTCGTCGGCACGTCTACGGCTCGCAGTGCACGGCTGGCAATGTCTTCGGCACGTCTACGGCTCACTATGCACAGCTGCCAACGTCTTTGGTACGTCTACGGCTCGACATTCACAGTTGCCAACGCTTCGGCACGTCTACGGCTCGGCATTCACAATTGCCAACGTCTTCGGCACGTCTAAGGCTCGGCATTCACAGCTGCCAACGTCGTAGGCACGTCTACGGCTCGCCATTCACAGCTGCCAACGTCGTCGGCACGTCTACGGCTAGCAATGCACGGCTTGCAATGTCTTGGGCACGTCTACGGCTCGACATTCACAGTTGCCAACGTCTTCGGCACGTCTACGGCTCGGCATTCACAGTTGCCAACGTCGTCGGCACGTCTACGGCTCGGCATGCACGGTTGTCAACGTCTTCAGCACGTCTAAGGCTCGACAGGCACAGTTGCCAACGTCTTCGGCACGTCTACCGCTTCGCCATGCACAGATGCCAACGTTTTCGGCACGTCTACGGCTCGGCATGCACAGTTGCCAACGTGTGCGGGACGTCTTCGGCTCGGCATGCACAGTTGTAATCGTCTTCAGCACGTCTACGGCTCGACATGCACAGCTGCCAACGTGTTCGGCACGTCTACTGCTCGCAATGCACGGCTTGCAATGTCTTCGGCACGTCTACGGCTCGCAATGCACGGCTTGCAATGTCTTGGGCACGTCTACGGCTCGACATCACAGTTGCCAACGTCTTCGGCACGTCTACGGCTCGGCATTCACAGCTGCCAACGTCGTCGGCACGTCTACGGCTCGCAGTGCACGGCTGGCAATGTCTTCGGCACGTCTACGGCTCACTATGCACAGCTGCCAACGTCTTTGGTACGTCTACGGCTCGACATTCACAGTTGCCAACGCTTCGGCACGTCTACGGCTCGGCATTCACAGTTGCCAACGTGTTCGGCACGTCTACGGCTCGCAATGCACGGCTTGCAATGTCTTGGGCACGTCTACGGCTCGGCATTCACAATTGCCAACGTCGTCGGCACGTCTAGGCTCGGCATTCACAGTTGCTAACGTCGTCGGCACGTCTACGGCTCGGCATGCACAGTTGTCAACGTCTTCAGCACGTCTAAGGCTCGACAGGCACAGTTGCCAACGTCTTCGGCACGTCTACGGCTCGGCATGCACAGTTGTCAACGTTGTCGGCACGTCTAGGCTCGGCATTCACAGTTGCCAACGTCGTCGGCACGTCTACGGCTCGGCATGCACAGTTGTCAACGTCTTCAGCACGTCTAAGGCTCGACAGGCACAGTTGCCAACGTCTTGGGCACGTCTACGGCTCGGCATGCACAGTTGTCAACGTCGTCGGCAGTCTAGGCTCGGCATTCACAGTTGCCAACGTGTTCGGCACGTCTACGGCTCGCAGTGCACGGCTGGCAATGTCTTCGGCACGTCTACGGCTCGCAGTGCACGGCTGGCAATGTCTTCGGCACGTCTACGGCTCACTATGCACAGCTGCCAACGTCTTTGGTACGTCTACGGCTCGACATTCACAGTTGCCAACGCTTCGGCACGTCTACGGCTCGGCATTCACAATTGCCAACGTCTTCGGCACGTCTAAGGCTCGGCATTCACAGCTGCCAACGTCGTAGGCACGTCTACGGCTCGCCATTCACAGCTGCCAACGTCGTCGGCACGTCTACGGCTAGCAATGCACGGCTTGCAATGTCTTGGGCACGTCTACGGCTCGACATTCACAGTTGCCAACGTCTTCGGCACGTCTACGGCTCGGCATTCACAGTTGCCAACGTCGTCGGCACGTCTACGGCTCGGCATGCACGGTTGTCAACGTCTTCAGCACGTCTAAGGCTCGACAGGCACAGTTGCCAACGTCTTCGGCACGTCTACCGCTTCGCCATGCACAGATGCCAACGTTTTCGGCACGTCTACGGCTCGGCATGCACAGTTGCCAACGTGTGCGGGACGTCTTCGGCTCGGCATGCACAGTTGTAATCGTCTTCAGCACGTCTACGGCTCGACATGCACAGCTGCCAACGTGTTCGGCACGTCTACTGCTCGCAATGCACGGCTTGCAATGTCTTCGGCACGTCTACGGCTCGCAATGCACGGCTTGCAATGTCTTGGGCACGTCTACGGCTCGACATCACAGTTGCCAACGTCTTCGGCACGTCTACGGCTCGGCATTCACAGCTGCCAACGTCGTCGGCACGTCTACGGCTCGCAGTGCACGGCTGGCAATGTCTTCGGCACGTCTACGGCTCACTATGCACAGCTGCCAACGTCTTTGGTACGTCTACGGCTCGACATTCACAGTTGCCAACGCTTCGGCACGTCTACGGCTCGGCATTCACAGTTGCCAACGTGTTCGGCACGTCTACGGCTCGCAATGCACGGCTTGCAATGTCTTGGGCACGTCTACGGCTCGGCATTCACAATTGCCAACGTCGTCGGCACGTCTAGGCTCGGCATTCACAGTTGCTAACGTCGTCGGCACGTCTACGGCTCGGCATGCACAGTTGTCAACGTCTTCAGCACGTCTAAGGCTCGACAGGCACAGTTGCCAACGTCTTCGGCACGTCTACGGCTCGGCATGCACAGTTGTCAACGTTGTCGGCACGTCTAGGCTCGGCATTCACAGTTGCCAACGTCGTCGGCACGTCTACGGCTCGGCATGCACAGTTGTCAACGTCTTCAGCACGTCTAAGGCTCGACAGGCACAGTTGCCAACGTCTTGGGCACGTCTACGGCTCGGCATGCACAGTTGTCAACGTCGTCGGCAGTCTAGGCTCGGCATTCACAGTTGCCAACGTGTTCGGCACGTCTACGGCTCGCAGTGCACGGCTGGCAATGTCTTCGGCACGTCTACGGCTCGACATTCACAGTTGCCAACGTCGTAGGCACGTCTACGGCTCGCCATTCACAGCTGCCAACGTCGTCGGCACGTCTACGGCTAGCAATGCACGGCTTGCAATGTCTTGGGCACGTCTACGGCTCGACATTCACAGTTGCCAACGTCTTCGGCACGTCTACGGCTCGGCATTCACAGTTGCCAACGTCGTCGGCACGTCTACGGCTCGGCATGCACAGTTGTCAACGTCGTCGGCACGTCTACGGCTCGGCATGCACAGTTGTCAACGTCTTCAGCACGTCTACGGCTCGGCATGCACAGTTGTCAACGTCGTCGGCACGTCTAGGCTCGGCATTCACAGTTGCCAACGTGTTCGGCACGTCTACTGCTCGCAATGCACGGCTTGCAATGTCTTCGGCACGTCTACGGCTCGCAATGCACGGCTTGCAATGTCTTGGGCACGTCTACGGCTCGACATTCACAGTTGCCAACGTCGTAGGCACGTCTACGGCTCGCCATTCACAGCTGCCAACGTCGTCGGCACGTCTACGGCTAGCAATGCACGGCTTGCAATGTCTTGGACACGTCTACGGCTCGACATTCACAGTTGCCAACGTCTTCGGCACGTCTGCGGCTCGGCATTCACAGTTGCCAACGTCGTCGGCACGTCTACGGCTCGGCATGCACGGTTGTCAACGTCTTCAGCACGTCTAAGGCTCGACAGGCACAGTTGCCAACGTCTTCGGCACGTCTACCGCTTCGCCATGCACAGATGCCAACGTTTTCGGCACGTCTACGGCTCGGCATGCACAGTTGCCAACGTGTGCGGGACGTCTTCGGCTCGGCATGCACAGTTGTAATCGTCTTCAGCACGTCTACGGCTCGACATGCACAGCTGCCAACGTGTTCGGCACGTCTACTGCTCGCAATGCACGGCGTGCAATGTCTTCGGCACGTCTACGGCTCGGCATTCACAGCTGCCAACGTCGTCGGCACGTCTACGGCTCGCAGTGCACGGCTGGCAATGTCTTCGGCACGTCTACGGCTCACTATGCACAGCTGCCAACGTCTTTGGTACGTCTACGGCTCGACATTCACAGTTGCCAACGCTTCGGCACGTCTACGGCTCGGCATTCACAATTGCCAACGTCTTCGGCACGTCTAAGGCTCGGCATTCACAGCTGCCAACGTCGTAGGCACGTCTACGGCTCGCCATTCACAGCTGCCAACGTCGTCGGCACGTCTACGGCTAGCAATGCACGGCTTGCAATGTCTTGGGCACGTCTACGGCTCGACATTCACAGTTGCCAACGTCTTCGGCACGTCTACGGCTCGGCATTCACAGTTGCCAACGTCGTCGGCACGTCTACGGCTCGGCATGCACGGTTGTCAACGTCTTCAGCACGTCTAAGGCTCGACAGGCACAGTTGCCAACGTCTTCGGCACGTCTACCGCTTCGCCATGCACAGATGCCAACGTTTTCGGCACGTCTACGGCTCGGCATGCACAGTTGCCAACGTGTGCGGGACGTCTTCGGCTCGGCATGCACAGTTGTAATCGTCTTCAGCACGTCTACGGCTCGACATGCACAGCTGCCAACGTGTTCGGCACGTCTACTGCTCGCAATGCACGGCGTGCAATGTCTTCGGCACGTCTACGGCTCGCAATGCACGGCTTGCAATGTCTTGGGCACGTCTACGGCTCGACATCACAGTTGCCAACGTCTTCGGCACGTCTACGGCTCGGCATTCACAGCTGCCAACGTCGTCGGCACGTCTACGGCTCGCAGTGCACGGCTGGCAATGTCTTCGGCACGTCTACGGCTCACTATGCACAGCTGCCAACGTCTTTGGTACGTCTACGGCTCGACATTCACAGTTGCCAACGCTTCGGCACGTCTACGGCTCGGCATTCACAGTTGCCAACGTGTTCGGCACGTCTACGGCTCGCAATGCACGGCTTGCAATGTCTTGGGCACGTCTACGGCTCGACATCACAGTTGCCAACGTCTTCGGCACGTCTACGGCTCGGCATTCACAGCTGCCAACGTCGTCGGCACGTCTACGGCTCGCAGTGCACGGCTGGCAATGTCTTCGGCACGTCTACGGCTCACTATGCACAGCTGCCAACGTCTTTGGTACGTCTACGGCTCGACATTCACAGTTGCCAACGCTTCGGCACGTCTACGGCTCGGCATTCACAATTGCCAACGTCTTCGGCACGTCTAAGGCTCGGCATTCACAGCTGCCAACGTCGTAGGCACGTCTACGGCTCGCCATTCACAGCTGCCAACGTGTTCGGCACGTCTACTGCTCGCAATGCACGGCTTGCAATGTCTTGGGCACGTCTACGGCTCGACATCACAGTTGCCAACGTCTTCGGCACGTCTACGGCTCGGCATTCACAGCTGCCAACGTCGTCGGCACGTCTACGGCTCGCAGTGCACGGCTGGCAATGTCTTCGGCACGTCTACGGCTCACTATGCACAGCTGCCAACGTCTTTGGTACGTCTACGGCTCGACATTCACAGTTGCCAACGCTTCGGCACGTCTACGGCTCGGCATTCACAATTGCCAACGTCTTCGGCACGTCTAAGGCTCGGCATTCACAGCTGCCAACGTCGTAGGCACGTCTACGGCTCGCCATTCACAGCTGCCAACGTCGTCGGCACGTCTACGGCTAGCAATGCACGGCTTGCAATGTCTTGGGCACGTCTACGGCTCGACATTCACAGTTGCCAACGTCTTCGGCACGTCTACGGCTCGGCATTCACAGTTGCCAACGTCGTCGGCACGTCTACGGCTCGGCATGCACGGTTGTCAACGTCTTCAGCACGTCTAAGGCTCGACAGGCACAGTTGCCAACGTCTTCGGCACGTCTACCGCTTCGCCATGCACAGATGCCAACGTTTTCGGCACGTCTACGGCTCGGCATGCACAGTTGCCAACGTGTGCGGGACGTCTTCGGCTCGGCATGCACAGTTGTAATCGTCTTCAGCACGTCTACGGCTCGACATGCACAGCTGCCAACGTGTTCGGCACGTCTACTGCTCGCAATGCACGGCGTGCAATGTCTTCGGCACGTCTACGGCTCGCAATGCACGGCTTGCAATGTCTTGGGCACGTCTACGGCTCGACATCACAGTTGCCAACGTCTTCGGCACGTCTACGGCTCGGCATTCACAGCTGCCAACGTCGTCGGCACGTCTACGGCTCGCAGTGCACGGCTGGCAATGTCTTCGGCACGTCTACGGCTCACTATGCACAGCTGCCAACGTCTTTGGTACGTCTACGGCTCGACATTCACAGTTGCCAACGCTTCGGCACGTCTACGGCTCGGCATTCACAGTTGCCAACGTGTTCGGCACGTCTACGGCTCGCAATGCACGGCTTGCAATGTCTTGGGCACGTCTACGGCTCGGCATTCACAATTGCCAACGTCGTCGGCACGTCTAGGCTCGGCATTCACAGTTGCTAACGTCGTCGGCACGTCTACGGCTCGGCATGCACAGTTGTCAACGTCTTCAGCACGTCTAAGGCTCGACAGGCACAGTTGCCAACGTCTTCGGCACGTCTACGGCTCGGCATGCACAGTTGTCAACGTTGTCGGCACGTCTAGGCTCGGCATTCACAGTTGCCAACGTGTTCGGCACGTCTACGGCTCGCAGTGCACGGCTGGCAATGTCTTCGGCACGTCTACGGCTCGACCTTCACAGTTGCCAACGTCTTCTGCACGTCTACGGCTCGCAATGCACGGCTTGCAATGTCTTGGGCACGTCTACGGCTCGGCATGCACGGTTGTCAACGTCTTCAGCACGTCTAAGGCTCGACAGGCACAGTTGCCAACGTCTTCGGCACGTCTACCGCTTCGCCATGCACAGATGCCAACGTTTTCGGCACGTCTACGGCTCGGCATGCACAGTTGCCAACGTGTGCGGGACGTCTTCGGCTCGGCATGCACAGTTGTAATCGTCTTCAGCACGTCTACGGCTCGACATGCACAGCTGCCAACGTGTTCGGCACGTCTACTGCTCGCAATGCACGGCGTGCAATGTCTTCGGCACGTCTACGGCTCGCAATGCACGGCTTGCAATGTCTTGGGCACGTCTACGGCTCGACATCACAGTTGCCAACGTCTTCGGCACGTCTACGGCTCGGCATTCACAGCTGCCAACGTCGTCGGCACGTCTACGGCTCGCAGTGCACGGCTGGCAATGTCTTCGGCACGTCTACGGCTCACTATGCACAGCTGCCAACGTCTTTGGTACGTCTACGGCTCGACATTCACAGTTGCCAACGCTTCGGCACGTCTACGGCTCGGCATTCACAGTTGCCAACGTGTTCGGCACGTCTACGGCTCGCAATGCACGGCTTGCAATGTCTTGGGCACGTCTACGGCTCGGCATTCACAATTGCCAACGTCGTCGGCACGTCTAGGCTCGGCATTCACAGTTGCTAACGTCGTCGGCACGTCTACGGCTCGGCATGCACAGTTGTCAACGTCTTCAGCACGTCTAAGGCTCGACAGGCACAGTTGCCAACGTCTTCGGCACGTCTACGGCTCGGCATGCACAGTTGTCAACGTTGTCGGCACGTCTAGGCTCGGCATTCACAGTTGCCAACGTGTTCGGCACGTCTACGGCTCGCAGTGCACGGCTGGCAATGTCTTCGGCACGTCTACGGCTCGACCTTCACAGTTGCCAACGTCTTCTGCACGTCTACGGCTCGCAATGCACGGCTTGCAATGTCTTGGGCACGTCTACGGCTCGGCATTCACAATTGCCAACGTCGTCGGCACGTCTAGGCTCGGCATTCACAGTTGCCAACGTCGTCGGCACGTCTACGGCTCGGCATGCACAGTTGTCAACGTCTTCAGCACGTCTAAGGCTCGACAGGCACAGTTGCCAACGTCTTCGGCACGTCTACGGCTCGGCATGCACAGTTGTCAACGTTGTCGGCACGTCTAGGCTCGGCATTCACAGTTGCCAACGTGTTCGGCACGTCTACGGCTCGCAGTGCACGGCTGGCAATGTCTTCGGCACGTCTACGGCTCACTATGCACAGCTGCCAACGTCTTTGGTACGTCTACGGCTCGACATTCACAGTTGCCAACGCTTCGGCACGTCTACGGCTCGGCATTCACAATTGCCAACGTCTTCGGCACGTCTAAGGCTCGGCATTCACAGCTGCCAACGTCGTAGGCACGTCTACGGCTCGCCATTCACAGCTGCCAACGTCGACGGCACGTCTACGGCTAGCAATGCACGGCTTGCAATGTCTTGGGCACGTCTACGGCTCGACATTCACAGTTGCCAACGTCTTCGGCACGTCTACGGCTCGGCATTCACAGTTGCCAACGTCGTCGGCACGTCTACGGCTCGGCATGCACGGTTGTCAACGTCTTCAGCACGTCTAAGGCTCGACAGGCACAGTTGCCAACGTCTTCGGCACGTCTACCGCTTCGCCATGCACAGATGCCAACGTTTTCGGCACGTCTACGGCTCGGCATGCACAGTTGCCAACGTGTGCGGGACGTCTTCGGCTCGGCATGCACAGTTGTAATCGTCTTCAGCACGTCTACGGCTCGACATGCACAGCTGCCAACGTGTTCGGCACGTCTACTGCTCGCAATGCACGGCGTGCAATGTCTTCGGCACGTCTACGGCTCGCAATGCACGGCTTGCAATGTCTTGGGCACGTCTACGGCTCGACATCACAGTTGCCAACGTCTTCGGCACGTCTACGGCTCGGCATTCACAGCTGCCAACGTCGTCGGCACGTCTACGGCTCGCAGTGCACGGCTGGCAATGTCTTCGGCACGTCTACGGCTCACTATGCACAGCTGCCAACGTCTTTGGTACGTCTACGGCTCGACATTCACAGTTGCCAACGCTTCGGCACGTCTACGGCTCGGCATTCACAGTTGCCAACGTGTTCGGCACGTCTACGGCTCGCAATGCACGGCTTGCAATGTCTTGGGCACGTCTACGGCTCGGCATTCACAATTGCCAACGTCGTCGGCACGTCTAGGCTCGGCATTCACAGTTGCTAACGTCGTCGGCACGTCTACGGCTCGGCATGCACAGTTGTCAACGTCTTCAGCACGTCTAAGGCTCGACAGGCACAGTTGCCAACGTCTTCGGCACGTCTACGGCTCGGCATGCACAGTTGTCAACGTTGTCGGCACGTCTAGGCTCGGCATTCACAGTTGCCAACGTGTTCGGCACGTCTACGGCTCGCAGTGCACGGCTGGCAATGTCTTCGGCACGTCTACGGCTCGACCTTCACAGTTGCCAACGTCTTCTGCACGTCTACGGCTCGCAATGCACGGCTTGCAATGTCTTGGGCACGTCTACGGCTCGGCATGCACGGTTGTCAACGTCTTCAGCACGTCTAAGGCTCGACAGGCACAGTTGCCAACGTCTTCGGCACGTCTACCGCTTCGCCATGCACAGATGCCAACGTTTTCGGCACGTCTACGGCTCGGCATGCACAGTTGCCAACGTGTGCGGGACGTCTTCGGCTCGGCATGCACAGTTGTAATCGTCTTCAGCACGTCTACGGCTCGACATGCACAGCTGCCAACGTGTTCGGCACGTCTACTGCTCGCAATGCACGGCGTGCAATGTCTTCGGCACGTCTACGGCTCGCAATGCACGGCTTGCAATGTCTTGGGCACGTCTACGGCTCGACATCACAGTTGCCAACGTCTTCGGCACGTCTACGGCTCGGCATTCACAGCTGCCAACGTCGTCGGCACGTCTACGGCTCGCAGTGCACGGCTGGCAATGTCTTCGGCACGTCTACGGCTCACTATGCACAGCTGCCAACGTCTTTGGTACGTCTACGGCTCGACATTCACAGTTGCCAACGCTTCGGCACGTCTACGGCTCGGCATTCACAGTTGCCAACGTGTTCGGCACGTCTACGGCTCGCAATGCACGGCTTGCAATGTCTTGGGCACGTCTACGGCTCGGCATTCACAATTGCCAACGTCGTCGGCACGTCTAGGCTCGGCATTCACAGTTGCTAACGTCGTCGGCACGTCTACGGCTCGGCATGCACAGTTGTCAACGTCTTCAGCACGTCTAAGGCTCGACAGGCACAGTTGCCAACGTCTTCGGCACGTCTACGGCTCGGCATGCACAGTTGTCAACGTTGTCGGCACGTCTAGGCTCGGCATTCACAGTTGCCAACGTGTTCGGCACGTCTACGGCTCGCAGTGCACGGCTGGCAATGTCTTCGGCACGTCTACGGCTCGACCTTCACAGTTGCCAACGTAGTCGGCACGTCTAGGCTCGGCATTCACAGTTGCCAACGTCTTCGGCACGTCTACGGCTCGGCATTCACAATTGCCAACGTCGTCGGCACGTCTAGGCTCGGCATTCACAGTTGCCAACGTCGTCGGCACGTCTACGGCTCGGCATGCACAGTTGTCAACGTCTTCAGCACGTCTAAGGCTCGACAGGCACAGTTGCCAACGTCTTCGGCACGTCTACGGCTCGGCATGCACAGTTGTCAACGTTGTCGGCACGTCTAGGCTCGGCATTCACAGTTGCCAACGTGTTCGGCACGTCTACGGCTCGCAGTGCACGGCTGGCAATGTCTTCGGCACGTCTACGGCTCGACATTCACAGTTGCCAACGTAGTCGGCACGTCTAGGCTCGGCATTCACAGTTGCCAACGTCTTCGGCACGTCTACGGCTCGGCATTCACAGTTGCCAACGTAGTCGGCACGTCTAGGCTCGGCATTCACAGTTGCCAACGTCGTCGGCACGTCCACTGCTCGCCATGCACAGGCTCGGCATTCACAGTTGCCAACGTCTTCGGCACGTCTAGGCTCGGCATTCACAGTTGCCAACGTGTTCGGCACGTCTACTGCTCGCAATGCACGGCTTGCAATGTCTTCGGCACGTCTACGGCTCGCAATGCACGGCTTGCAATGTCTTGGGCACGTCTACGGCTCGACATTCACAGTTGCCAACGTCGTAGGCACGTCTACGGCTCGACATTCACAGTTGCCAACGTAGTCGGCACGTCTAGGCTCGGCATTCACAGTTGCCAACGTCTTCGGCACGTCTACGGCTCGGCATTCACAGTTGCCAACGTCGTCGGCACGTCTACGGCTCGGCATGCACAGTTGTCAACGTCGTCGGCACGTCTAGGCTCGGCATTCACAGTTGCCAACGTGTTCGGCACGTCTACTGCTCGCAATGCACGGCTTGCAATGTCTTCGGCACGTCTACGGCTCGCAATGCACGGCTTGCAATGTCTTGGGCACGTCTACGGCTCGACATTCACAGTTGCCAACGTCGTAGGCACGTCTACGGCTCGCCATTCACAGCTGCCAACGTCGTCGGCACGTCTACGGCTAGCAATGCACGGCTTGCAATGTCTTGGGCACGTCTACGGCTCGACATTCACAGTTGCCAACGTCTTCGGCACGTCTACGGCTTGGCATTCACAGTTGCCAACGTCGTCGGCACGTCTACGGCTCGGCATGCACAGTTGTCAACGTCTTCAGCACGTCTAAGGCTCGACAGGCACAGTTGCCAACGTCTTCGGCACGTCTACGGCTCGGCATTCACAGTTGCCAACGTGTTCGGCACGTCTACGGCTCGCAGTGCACGGCTGGCAATGTCTTCGGCACGTCTACGGCTCGACATTCACAGTTGCCAACGTAGTCGGCACGTCTAGGCTTGGCATTCACAGTTGCCAACGTCTTCGGCACGTCTACTGCTCGGCATTCACAATTGCCAACGTCGTCGGCACGTCTAGGCTCGGCATTCACAGTTGCCAACGTCGTCGGCACGTCCACTGCTCGCCATGCACAGGCTCGGCATTCACAGTTGCCAACGTCTTCGGCACGTCTACGGCTCGGCATTCACAGTTGCCAAGGTCGTCGGCACGTCTACGGCTCGGCATTCACAGTTGCCAACGTGTTCGGCACGTCTACGGCTCGCAGTGCACGGCTGGCAATGTCTTCGGCACGTCTACGGCTCGACATTCACAGTTGCCAACGTAGTCGGCACGTCTAGGCTCGGCATTCACAGTTGCCAACGTCTTCGGCACGTCTACGGCTCGGCATTCACAGTTGCCAAGGTCGTCGGCACGTCTACGGCTCGGCATGCACAGTTGTCAACGTCTTCAGCACGTCTAAGGCTCGACAGGCACAGTTGCCAACGTCGTAGGCACGTCTACGGCTCGCCATTCACAGCTGCCAACGTCGTCGGCACGTCTGCGGCTAGCAATGCACGGCTTGCAATGTCTTGGGCACGTCTACGGCTCGACATTCACAGTTGCCAACGTCTTCGGCACGTCTACGGCTCGGCATTTACAGTTGCCAACGTCGTCGGCACGTCTACGGCTCGGCATGCACAGTTGTCAACGTCTTCAGCACGTCTAAGGCTCGACAGGCACAGTTGCCAACGTCTTGGGCACGTCTACGGCTCGGCATGCACAGTTGTCAACGTCGTCGGCAGTCTAGGCTCGGCATTCACAGTTGCCAACGTGTTCGGCACGTCTACGGCTCGCAGTGCACGGCTGGCAATGTCTTCGGCACGTCTACGGCTCGACATTCACAGTTGCCAACGTCGTAGGCACGTCTACGGCTCGCCATTCACAGCTGCCAACGTCGTCGGCACGTCTACGGCTAGCAATGCACGGCTTGCAATGTCTTGGGCACGTCTACGGCT
This sequence comes from Heligmosomoides polygyrus polygyrus, assembly GCA_947396885.1. Classification (NCBI taxonomy): domain Eukaryota; kingdom Metazoa; phylum Nematoda; class Chromadorea; order Rhabditida; family Heligmosomidae; genus Heligmosomoides; species Heligmosomoides polygyrus. The sequence goes on from OX377206.1 coordinate 55,285,453, forward strand.
CGACATTCACAGTTGCCAACGTCTTCGGCACGTCTACGGCTCGGCATTCACAGTTGCCAACGTCGTCGGCACGTCTACGGCTCGGCATGCACAGCTGTCAACGTCGTCGGCACGTCTACGGCTCGGCATGCACAGTTGTCAACGTCTTCAGCACGTCTACGGCTCGGCATGCACAGTTGTCAACGTCGTCGGCACGTCTAGGCTCGGCATTCACAGTTGCCAACGTGTTCGGCACGTCTACTGCTCGCAATGCACGGCTTGCAATGTCTTCGGCACGTCTACGGCTCGCAATGCACGGCTTGCAATGTCTTGGGCACGTCTACGGCTCGACATTCACAGTTGCCAACGTCGTAGGCACGTCTACGGCTCGCCATTCACAGCTGCCAACGTCGTCGGCACGTCTACGGATAGCAATGCACGGCTTGCAATGTCTTGGGCACGTCTACGGCTCGACATTCACAGTTGCCAACGTCTTCGGCACGTCTACGGCTCGGCATTCACAGTTGCCAAGGTCGTCGGCACGTCTACGGCTCGGCATGCACAGTTGTCAACGTCTTCAGCACGTCTAAGGCTCGACAGGCACAGTTGCCAACGTCGTAGGCACGTCTACGGCTCGCCATTCACAGCTGCCAACGTCGTCGGCACGTCTGCGGCTAGCAATGCACGGCTTGCAATGTCTTGGGCACGTCTACGGCTCGACATTCACAGTTGCCAACGTCTTCGGCACGTCTACGGCTCGGCATTCACAGTTGCCAACGTCGTCGGCACGTCTACGGCTCGGCATGCACAGTTGTCAACGTCTTCAGCACGTCTAAGGCTCGACAGGCACAGTTGCCAACGTCTTGGGCACGTCTACGGCTCGCAGTGCACGGCTGGCAATGTCTTCGGCACGTCTACGGCTCGACATTCACAGTTGCCAACGTCGTAGGCACGTCTACGGCTCGCCATTCACAGCTGCCAACGTCGTCGGCACGTCTACGGCTAGCAATGCACGGCTTGCAATGTCTTGGGCACGTCTACGGCTCGACATTCACAGTTGCCAACGTCTTCGGCACGTCTACGGCTCGGCATTCACAGTTGCCAACGTCGTCGGCACGTCTACGGCTCGGCATGCACAGCTGTCAACGTCGTCGGCACGTCTACGGCTCGGCATGCACAGTTGTCAACGTCTTCAGCACGTCTACGGCTCGGCATGCACAGTTGTCAACGTCGTCGGCACGTCTAGGCTCGGCATTCACAGTTGCCAACGTGTTCGGCACGTCTACTGCTCGCAATGCACGGCTTGCAATGTCTTCGGCACGTCTACGGCTCGCAATGCACGGCTTGCAATGTCTTGGGCACGTCTACGGCTCGACATTCACAGTTGCCAACGTCGTAGGCACGTCTACGGCTCGCCATTCACAGCTGCCAACGTCGTCGGCACGTCTACGGCTAGCAATGCACGGCTTGCAATGTCTTGGGCACGTCTACGGCTCGACATTCACAGTTGCCAACGTCTTCGGCACGTCTACGGCTCGGCATTCACAGTTGCCAACGTCGTCGGCACGTCTACGGCTCGGCATGCACGGTTGTCAACGTCTTCAGCACGTCTAAGGCTCGACAGGCACAGTTGCCAACGTCTTCGGCACGTCTACGGCTCGGCATTCACAGTTGCCAACGTGTTCGGCACGTCTAGGCTCGGCATTCACAGTTGCCAACGTCTTCGGCACGTCTAGGCTCGGCATTCACAATTGCCAACGTCGTCGGTACGTCTACGGCTCGGCATGCACAGTTGTCAACGTCTTCAGCACGTCTAAGGCTCGACAGACACAGCTGCCAACGTCGTCGGCACGTCTACGGCTAGCAATGCACGGCTTGCAATGTCTTGGGCACGTCTACGGCTCGACATTCACAGTTGCCAACGTCTTCGGCACGTCTACGGCTCGGCATTCACAGTTGCCAACGTCGTCGGCACGTCTACGGCTCGGCATGCACAGTTGTCAACGTCTTCAGCACGTCTAAGGCTCGACAGGCACAGTTGCCAACGTCGTAGGCACGTCTACGGCTCGCCATTCACAGCTGCCAACGTCGTCGGCACGTCTACGGCTAGCAATGCACGGCTTGCAATGTCTTGGGCACGTCTACGGCTCGACATTCACAGTTGCCAACGTCTTCGGCACGTCTACGGCTCGGCATTCACAGTTGCCAACGTCGTCGGCACGTCTACGGCTCGGCATGCACAGTTGTCAACGTCTTCAGCACGTCTAAGGCTCAACAGGCACAGTTGCCAACGTCTTGGGCACGTCTACGGCTCGGCATGCACAGTTGTCAACGTCGTCGGCAGTCTAGGCTCGGCATTCACAGTTGCCAACGTGTTCGGCACGTCTACGGCTCGCAGTGCACGGCTGGCAATGTCTTCGGCACGTCTACGGCTCGACATTCACAGTTGCCAACGTCGTAGGCACGTCTACGGCTCGCCATTCACAGCTGCCAACGTCGTCGGCACGTCTACGGCTAGCAATGCACGGCTTGCAATGTCTTGGGCACGTCTACGGCTCGACATTCACAGTTGCCAACGTCTTCGGCACGTCTACGGCTCGGCATTCACAGTTGCCAACGTCGTCGGCACGTCTACGGCTCGGCATGCACAGCTGTCAACGTCGTCGGCACGTCTACGGCTCGGCATGCACAGTTGTCAACGTCTTCAGCACGTCTACGGCTCGGCATGCACAGTTGTCAACGTCGTCGGCACGTCTAGGCTCGGCATTCACAGTTGCCAACGTGTTCGGCACGTCTACTGCTCGCATTGCACGGCTTGCAATGTCTTCGGCACGTCTACGGCTCGCAATGCACGGCTTGCAATGTCTTGGGCACGTCTACGGCTCGACATTCACAGTTGCCAACGTCGTAGGCACGTCTACGGCTCGCCATTCACAGCTGCCAACGTCGTCGGCACGTCTACGGCTAGCAATGCACGGCTTGCAATGTCTTGGGCACGTCTACGGCTCGACATTCACAGTTGCCAACGTCTTCGGCACGTCTACGGCTCGGCATTCACAGTTGCCAAGGTCGTCGGCACGTCTACGGCTCGGCATGCACAGTTGTCAACGTCTTCAGCACGTCTAAGGCTCGACAGGCACAGTTGCCAACGTCGTAGGCACGTCTACGGCTCGCCATTCACAGCTGCCAACGTCGTCGGCACGTCTGCGGCTAGCAATGCACGGCTTGCAATGTCTTGGGCACGTCTACGGCTCGACATTCACAGTTGCCAACGTCTTCGGCACGTCTACGGCTCGGCATTCACAGTTGCCAACGTCGTCGGCACGTCTACGGCTCGGCATGCACAGTTGTCAACGTCTTCAGCACGTCTAAGGCTCGACAGGCACAGTTGCCAACGTCTTGGGCACGTCTACGGCTCGGCATGCACAGTTGTCAACGTCGTCGGCAGTCTAGGCTCGGCATTCACAGTTGCCAACGTGTTCGGCACGTCTACGGCTCGCAGTGCACGGCTGGCAATGTCTTCGGCACGTCTACGGCTCGACATTCACAGTTGCCAACGTCGTAGGCACGTCTACGGCTCGCCATTCACAGCTGCCAACGTCGTCGGCACGTCTACGGCTAGCAATGCACGGCTTGCAATGTCTTGGGCACGTCTACGGCTCGGCATTCACAGTTGCCAACGTCGTCGGCACGTCTACGGCTCGGCATGCACAGCTGTCAACGTCGTCGGCACGTCTACGGCTCGGCATGCACAGTTGTCAACGTCTTCAGCACGTCTACGGCTCGGCATGCACAGTTGTCAACGTCGTCGGCACGTCTAGGCTCGGCATTCACAGTTGCCAACGTGTTCGGCACGTCTACTGCTCGCAATGCACGGCTTGCAATGTCTTCGGCACGTCTACGGCTCGCAATGCACGGCTTGCAATGTCTTGGGCACGTCTACGGCTCGACATTCACAGTTGCCAACGTCGTAGGCACGTCTACGGCTCGCCATTCACAGCTGCCAACGTCGTCGGCACGTCTACGGCTAGCAATGCACGGCTTGCAATGTCTTGGGCACGTCTACGGCTCGACATTCACAGTTGTCAACGTCTTCGGCACGTCTACGGCTCGGCATTCACAGTTGCCAACGTCGTCGGCACGTCTACGGCTCGGCATGCACGGTTGTCAACGTCTTCAGCACGTCTAAGGCTCGACAGGCACAGTTGCCAACGTCTTCGGCACGTCTACGGCTCGGCATTCACAGTTGCCAACGTGTTCGGCACGTCTACGGCTCGCAGTGCACGGCTGGCAATGTCTTCGGCACGTCTACGGCTCGACATTCACAGTTGCCAACGTAGTCGGCACGTCTAGGCTCGGCATTCACAGTTGCCAACGTCTTCGGCACGTCTAGGCTCGGCATTCACAATTGCCAACGTCGTCGGTACGTCTACGGCTCGGCATGCACAGTTGTCAACGTCTTCAGCACGTCTAAGGCTCGACAGACACAGCTGCCAACGTCGTCGGCACGTCTACGGCTAGCAATGCACGGCTTGCAATGTCTTGGGCACGTCTACGGCTCGACATTCACAGTTGCCAACGTCTTCGGCACGTCTACGGCTCGGCATTCACAGTTGCCAACGTCGTCGGCACGTCTACGGCTCGGCATGCACAGTTGTCAACGTCTTCAGCTCGTCTAAGGCTCGACAGGCACAGTTGCCAACGTCGTAGGCACGTCTACGGCTCGCCATTCACAGCTGCCAACGTCGTCGGCACGTCTACGGCTAGCAATGCACGGCTTGCAATGTCTTGGGCACGTCTACGGCTCGACATTCACAGTTGCCAACGTCTTCGGCACGTCTACGGCTCGGCATTCACAGTTGCCAACGTCGTCGGCACGTCTACGGCTCGGCATGCACAGTTGTCAACGTCTTCAGCACGTCTAAGGCTCGACAGGCACAGTTGCCAACGTCTTCGGCACGTCTACGGCTCGGCATGCACAGTTGTCAACGTCGTCGGCACGTCTAGGCTCGGCATTCACAGTTGCCAACGTGTTCGGCACGTCTACGGCTCGCAGTGCACGGCTGGCAATGTCTTCGGCACGTCTACGGCTCGACATTCACAGTTGCCAACGTAGTCGGCACGTCTAGGCTCGGCATTCACAGTTGCCAACGTCTTCGGCACGTCTACGGCTCGGCATTCACAATTGCCAACGTCGTCGGCACGTCTAGGCTCGGCATTCACAGTTGCCAACGTCGTCGGCACGTCCACTGCTCGTCATGCACAGGCTCGGCATTCACAGTTGCCAACGTCTTCGGCACGTCTACGGCTCGGCATTCACAGTTGCCAACGTCGTCGGCACGTCTACGGCTCGGCATGCACAGGTGTCAACGTCTTTAGCACGTCTAAGGCTCGACAGGCACAGTTGCCAACGTCGTAGGCACGTCTACGGCTCGACATTCACAGTTGCCAACGTAGTCGGCACGTCTAGGCTCGGCATTCACAGTTGCCAACGTCTTCGGCACGTCTACGGCTCGGCATTCACAATTGGCAACGTCGTCGGCACGTCTAGGCTCGGCATTCACAGTTGCCAACGTCGTCGGCACGTCCACTGCTCGCCATGCACAGGCTCGGCATTCACAGTTGCCAACGTCTTCGGCACGTCTACGGCTCGGCATTCACAGTTGCCAACGTCGTCGGCACGTCTACGGCTCGGCATGCACAGTTGTCAACGTCTTCAGCACGTCTAAGGCTCGACAGGCACAGTTGCCAACGTCGTAGGCACGTCTACGGCTCGCCATTCACAGCTGCCAACGTCGTCGGCACGTCTACGGCTAGCAATGCACGGCTTGCAATGTCTTGGGCACGTCTACGGCTCGACATTCACAGTTGCCAACGTCTTCGGCACGTCTACGGCTCGGCATTCACAGTTGCCAACGTCGTCGGCACGTCTACGGCTCGGCATGCACAGTTGTCAACGTCTTCAGCACGTCTAAGGCTCGACAGGCACAGTTGCCAACGTCTTCGGCACGTCTACGGCTCGGCATGCACAGTTGTCAACGTCGTCGGCACGTCTAGGCTCGGCATTCACAGTTGCCAACGTGTTCGGCACGTCTACGGCTCGCAATGCACGGCTTGCAATGTCTTGGGCACGTCTACGGCTCGACATTCACAGTTGCCAACGTCGTAGGCACGTCTACGGCTCGCCATTCACAGCTGCCAACGTCGTCGGCACGTCTACGGCTAGCAATGCACGGCTTGCAATGTCTTGGGCACGTCTACGGCTCGACATTCACAGTTGCCAACGTCTTCGGCACGTCTACGGCTCGGCATTCACAGTTGCCAACGTCGTCGGCACGTCTACGGCTCGGCATGCACGGTTGTCAACGTCTTCAGCACGTCTAAGGCTCGACAGGCACAGTTGCCAACGTCTTCGGCACGTCTACGGCTCGGCATTCACAGTTGCCAACGTGTTCGGCAGGTCTACGGCTCGCAGTGCACGGCTGGCAATGTCTTCGGCACGTCTACGGCTCGACATTCACAGTTGCCAACGTAGTCGGCACGTCTAGGCTCGGCATTCACAGTTGCCAACGTCTTCGGCACGTCTACGGCTCGGCATTCACAATTGGCAACGTCGTCGGCACGTCTAGGCTCGGCATTCACAGTTGCCAACGTCGTCGGCACGTCCACTGCTCGCCATGCACAGGCTCGGCATTCACAGTTGCCAACGTCTTCGGCACGTCTACGGCTCGGCATTCACAGTTGCCAAGGTCGTCGGCACGTCTACGGCTCGGCATGCACAGTTGTCAACGTCTTCAGCACGTCTAAGGCTCGACAGGCACAGTTGCCAACGTCGTAGGCACGTCTACGGCTCGCCATTCACAGCTGCCAACGTCGTCGGCACGTCTACGGCTAGCAATGCACGGCTTGCAATGTCTTGGGCACGTCTACGGCTCGACATTCACAGTTGCCAACGTCTTCGGCACCTCTACGGCTCGGCATTCACAGTTGCCAACGTCGTCGGCACGTCTACGGCTCGGCATGCACAGTTGTCAACGTCTTCAGCACGTCTAAGGCTCGACAGGCACAGTTGCCAACGTCTTCGGCACGTCTACGGCTCGGCATGCACAGTTGTCAACGTCGTCGGCACGTCTAGGCTCGGCATTCACAGTTGCCAACGTGTTCGGCACGTCTACGGCTCGCAATGCACGGCTTGCAATGTCTTGGGCACGTCTACGGCTCGACATTCACAGTTGCCAACGTCGTAGGCACGTCTACGGCTCGCCATTCACAGCTGCCAACGTCGTCGGCACGTCTACGGCTAGCAATGCACGGCTTGCAATGTCTTGGGCACGTCTACGGCTCGACATTCACAGTTGCCAACGTCTTCGGCACGTCTACGGCTCGGCATTCACAGTTGCCAACGTCGTCGGCACGTCTACGGCTCGGCATGCACGGTTGTCAACGTCTTCAGCACGTCTAAGGCTCGACAGGCACAGTTGCCAACGTCTTCGGCACGTCTACGGCTCGGCATTCACAGTTGCCAACGTGTTCGGCAGGTCTACGGCTCGCAGTGCACGGCTGGCAATGTCTTCGGCACGTCTACGGCTCGACATTCACAGTTGCCAACGTAGTCGGCACGTCTAGGCTCGGCATTCACAGTTGCCAACGTCTTCGGCACGTCTACGGCTCGGCATTCACAATTGCCAACGTCGTCGGCACGTCTAGGCTCGGCATTCACAGTTGCCAACGTCGTCGGCACGTCCACTGCTCGCCATGCACAGGCTCGGCATGCACAGTTGTCAACGTCGTCGGCACGTGTAGGCTCGGCATTCACAGTTGCCAACGTGTTCGGCACGTCTACGGCTCGCAGTGCACAGTTGTCAACGTCTTCAGCACGTCTAAGGCTCGACAGGCACAGTTGCCAACGTCGTAGGCACGTCTACGGCTCGCCATTCACAGCTGCCAACGTCGTCGGCACGTCTACGGCTAGCAATGCACGGCTTGCAATGTCTTGGGCACGTCTACGGCTCGACATTCACAGTTGCCAACGTCTTCGGCACGTCTACGGCTCGGCATTCACAGTTGCCAACGTCGTCGGCACGTCTACGGCTCGGCATGCACTGTTGTCAACGTCTTCAGCACGTCTAAGGCTCGACAGGCACAGTTGCCAACGTCTTCGGCACGTCTACGGCTCGGCATGCACAGTTGTCAACGTCGTCGGCACGTCTAGGCTCGGCATTCACAGTTGCCAACGTGTTCGGCACGTCTACGGCTCGCAGTGCACGGCTGGCAATGTCTTCGGCACGTCTACGGCTCGACATTCACAGTTGCCAACGTAGTCGGCACGTCTAGGCTCGGCATTCACAGTTGCCAACGTCTTCGGCACGTCTACGGCTCGGCATTCACAATTGCCAACGTCGTCGGCACGTCTAGGCTCGGCATTCACAGTTGCCAACGTCGTCGGCACGTCCACTGCTCGCCATGCACAGGCTCGGCATTCACAGTTGCCAACGTCTTCGGCACGTCTACGGCTCGGCATTCACAATTGCCAACGTCGTCGGCACGTCTAGGCTCGGCATTCACAGTTGCCAACGTCTTCGGCACGTCTACGGCTCGGCATTCACAGTTGCCAACGTCGTCGGCACGTCTACGGCTCGGCATGCACAGTTGTCAACGTCTTCAGCACGTCTAAGGCTCGACAGGCACAGTTGCCAACGTCTTCGGCACGTCTACGGCTCGGCATGCACAGTTGTCAACGTCGTCGGCACGTCTAGGCTCGGCATTCACAGTTGCCAACGTGTTCGGCACGTCTACGGCTCGCAGTGCACGGCTGGCAATGTCTTCGGCACGTCTACGGCTCGACATTCACAGTTGCCAACGTCTTCGGCACGTCTACGGCTCGGCATTCACAGTTGCCAACGTCTTCGGCACGTCTACGGCTCGGCATTCACAGTTGCCAACGTCGTCGGCACGTCTACGGCTCGGCATGCACAGTTGTCAACGTCTTCAGCACGTCTAAGGCTCGACAGGCACAGTTGCCAACGTCGTAGGCACGTCTACGGCTCGCCATTCACAGCTGCCAACGTCGTCGGCACGTCTACGGCTAGCAATGCACGGCTTGCAATGTCTTGGGCACGTCTACGGCTCGACATTCGCAGTTGCCAACGTCTTCGGCACGTCTACGGCTCGGCATTCACAGTTGCCAACGTCGTCGGCACGTCTACGGCTCGGCATGCACAGTTGTCAACGTCTTCAGCACGTCTAAGGCTCGACAGGCACAGCTGCCAACGTCTTCGGCACGTCTACGGCTCGGCATGCACAGTTGTCAACGTCGTCGGCACGTCTAGGCTCGGCATTCACAGTTGCCAACGTGTTCGGCACGTCTACGGCTCGCAGTGCACGGCTGGCAATGTCTTCGGCACGTCTACGGCTCGACATTCACAGTTGCCAACGTAGTCGGCACGTCTAGGCTCGGCATTCACAGTTGCCAACGTCGTCGGCACGTCCACTGCTCGCCATGCACAGGCTCGGCATTCACAGTTGCCAACGTCTTCGGCACGTCTACGGCTCGGCATTCACAGTTGCCAACGTCGTCGGCACGTCTACGGCTCGGCATGCACAGTTGTCAACGTCTTCAGCACGTCTAAGGCTCGACAGGCACAGTTGCCAACGTCTTCGGCACGTCTACGGCTCGGCATTCACAGTTGCCAACGTCGTCGGCACGTCTACGGCTCGGCATGCACAGTTGTCAACGTCGTCGGCACGTCTACTGCTCGCAATGCACGGCTTGCAATGTCTTCGGCACGTCTACGGCTCGCAATGCACGGCTTGCAATGTCTTGGGCACGTCTACGGCTCGACATTCACAGTTGCCAACGTCTTCGGCACGTCTAAGGCTCGACAGGCACAGTTGCCAACGTCTTCGGCACGTCTACGGCTCGGCATTCACAGCTGCCAACGTGTTCGGCACGTCTACGGCTCGCAGTGCACGGCTGGCAATGTCTTCGGCACGTCTACGGCTCGACATTCACAGTTGCCAACGTAGTCGGCACGTCTAGGCTCGGCATGCACAGTTGTCAACGTCTTCAGCACGTCTAAGGCTCGACAGGCACAGTTGCCAACGTCTTCGGCACGTCTACGGCTCGGCATTCACAGCTGCCAACGTGTTCGGCACGTCTACGGCTCGCAGTGCACGGCTGGCAATGTCTTCGGCACGTCTACGGCTCGACATTCACAGTTGCCAACGTCGTCGGCACGTCCACTGCTCGCCATGCACAGGCTCGGCATTCACAGTTGCCAACGTCTTCGGCACGTCTACGGCTCGGCATTCACAGTTGCCAACGTAGTCGGCACGTCTAGGCTCGGCATTCACAGTTGCCAACGTCTTCGGCACGTCTACGGCTCGGCATTCACAATTGCCAACGTCGTCGGCACGTCTAGGCTCGGCATTCACAGTTGCCAACGTCGTCGGCACGTCCACTGCTCGCCATGCACAGGCTCGGCATTCACAGTTGCCAACGTCTTCGGCACGTCTACGGCTCGGCATTCACAATTGCCAACGTCGTCGGCACGTCTAGGCTCGGCATTCACAGTTGCCAACGTGTTCGGCACGTCTACGGCTCGCAGTGCACGGCTGGCAATGTCTTCGGCACGTCTACGGCTCGACATTCACAGTTGCCAACGTCGTCGGCACGTCTAGGCTCGGCATTCACAGTTGCCAACGTCGTCGGCACGTCCACTGCTCGCCATGCACAGGCTCGGCATTCACAGTTGCCAACGTCTTCGGCACGTCTACGGCTCGGCATTCACAGTTGCCAACGTCGTCGGCACGTCTACGGCTCGGCATGCACAGTTGTCAACGTCTTCAGCACGTCTAAGGCTCGACAGGCACAGTTGCCAACGTCTTCGGCACGTCTACGGCTCGGCATTCACAGCTGCCAACGTGTTCGGCACGTCTACGGCTCGCAGTGCACGGCTGGCAATGTCTTCGGCACGTCTACGGCTCGACATTCACAGTTGCCAACGTAGTCGGCACGTCTAGGCTCGGCATGCACAGTTGTCAACGTCTTCAGCACGTCTAAGGCTCGACAGGCACAGTTGCCAACGTCTTCGGCACGTCTACGGCTCGGCATTCACAGTTGCCAACGTCGTCGGCACGTCTACGGCTCGGCATGCACAGTTGTCAACGTCTTCAGCACGTCTAAGGCTCGACATTCACAGTTGCCAACGTCTTCGGCACGTCTACGGCTCGGCATTCACAGTTGCCAACGTCGTCGGCACGTCTACGGCTCGGCATGCACAGTTGTCAACGTCTTCAGCACGTCTAAGGCTCGACATTCACAGTTGCCAACGTCGTCGGCACGTCTACGGCTCGGCATGCACAGTTGCCAACGTCTTCGGCACGTCTACGGCTCGGCATGCACAGTTGTCAACGTCGTCGGCACGTCTAGGCTCGGCATTCACAGTTGCCAACGTCATCGGCATGTCTACGGCTCGGCATGCACAGTTGTCAACGTCTTCAGCACGTCTAAGGCTCGACAGGCACAGTTGCCAACGTCTTCGGCACGTCTACGGCTCGGCATGCACAGTTGCCAACGTCGTCGGCACGTCTACGGCTCGGAATGCACAGTTATCAACCTCTTCAGCACGTCTAAGGCTCGACAGGCACAGTTGCCAACGTCGTAGGCACGTCTACGGCTCGCCATTCACAGCTGCCAACGTCGTCGGCACGTCTACGGCTAGCAATGCACGGCTTGCAATGTCTTGGGCACGTCTACGGCTCGACATTCACAGTTGCCAACGTCTTCGGCACGTCTACGGCTCGGCATTCACAGTTGCCAACGTCGTCGGCACGTCCACTGCTCGCCATGCACAGGCTCGGCATTCACAGTTGCCAACGTCTTCGGCACGTCTACGGCTCGGCATTCACAGTTGCCAACGTCGTCGGCACGTCTACGGCTCGGCATGCACAGTTGTCAACGTCTTCAGCACGTCTAAGGCTCGACAGGCACAGTTGCCAACGTCGTAGGCACGTCTACGGCTCGCCATTCACAGCTGCCAACGTCGTCGGCACGTCTACGGCTAGCAATGCACGGCTTGCAATGTCTTGGGCACGTCTACGGCTCGACATTCACAGTTGCCAACGTCTTCGGCACGTCTACGGCTCGGCATTCACAGTTGCCAACGTCGTCGGCACGTCTACGGCTCGGCATGCACAGTTGTCAACGTCTTCAGCACGTCTAAGGCTCGACAGGCACAGTTGCCAACGTCTTCGGCACGTCTACGGCTCGGCATGCACAGTTGTCAACGTCGTCGGCACGTGTAGGCTCGGCATTCACAGTTGCCAACGTGTTCGGCACGTCTACGGCTCGCAGTGCACAGTTGTCAACGTCTTCAGCACGTCTAAGGCTCGACAGGCACAGTTGCCAACGTCGTAGGCACGTCTACGGCTCGCCATTCACAGCTGCCAACGTCGTCGGCACGTCTACGGCTAGCAATGCACGGCTTGCAATGTCTTGGGCACGTCTACGGCTCGACATTCACAGTTGCCAACGTCTTCGGCACGTCTACGGCTCGGCATTCACAGTTCCCAACGTCGTCGGCACGTCTACGGCTCGGCATGCACAGTTGTCAACGTCTTCAGCACGTCTAAGGCTCGACAGGCACAGTTGCCAACGTCTTCGGCACGTCTACGGCTCGGCATGCACAGTTGTCAACGTCGTCGGCACGTCTAGGCTCGGCATTCACAGTTGCCAACGTAGTCGGCACGTCTAGGCTCGGCATTCACAGTTGCCAACGTCTTCGGCACGTCTACGGCTCGGCATTCACAATTGCCAACGTCGTCGGCACGTCTAGGCTCGGCATTCACAGTTGCCAACGTCGTCGGCACGTCCACTGCTCGCCATGCACAGGCTCGGCATTCACAGTTGCCAACGTCTTCGGCACGTCTACGGCTCGGCATTCACAATTGCCAACGTCGTCGGCACGTCTAGGCTCGGCATTCACAGTTGCCAACGTCTTCGGCACGTCTACGGCTCGGCATTCACAGTTGCCAACGTCGTCGGCACGTCTACGGCTCGGCATGCACAGTTGTCAACGTCTTCAGCACGTCTAAGGCTCGACAGGCACAGTTGCCAACGTCTTCGGCACGTCTACGGCTCGGCATGCACAGTTGTCAACGTCGTCGGCACGTCTAGGCTCGGCATTCACAGTTGCCAACGTGTTCGGCACGTCTACGGCTCGCAGTGCACGGCTGGCAATGTCTTCGGCACGTCTACGGCTCGACATTCACAGTTGCCAACGTCTTCGGCACGTCTACGGCTCGGCATTCACAGTTGCCAACGTCTTCGGCACGTCTACGGCTCGGCATTCACAGTTGCCAACGTCGTCGGCACGTCTACGGCTCGGCATGCACAGTTGTCAACGTCTTCAGCACGTCTAAGGCTCGACAGGCACAGTTGCCAACGTCGTAGGCACGTCTACGGCTCGCCATTCACAGCTGCCAACGTCGTCGGCACGTCTACGGCTAGCAATGCACGGCTTGCAATGTCTTGGGCACGTCTACGGCTCGACATTCACAGTTGCCAACGTCTTCGGCACGTCTACGGCTCGGCATTCACAGTTGCCAACGTCGTCGGCACGTCTACGGCTCGGCATGCACAGTTGTCAACGTCTTCAGCACGTCTAAGGCTTGACAGGCACAGCTGCCAACGTCTTCGGCACGTCTACGGCTCGGCATGCACAGTTGTCAACGTCGTCGGCACGTCTAGGCTCGGCATTCACAGTTGCCAACGTGTTCGGCACGTCTACGGCTCGCAGTGCACGGCTGGCAATGTCTTCGGCACGTCTACGGCTCGACATTCACAGTTGCCAACGTAGTCGGCACGTCTAGGCTCGGCATTCACAGTTGCCAACGTCGTCGGCACGTCTAGGCTCGGCATTCACAGTTGCCAACGTCGTCGGCACGTCCACTGCTCGCCATGCACAGGCTCGGCATTCACAGTTGCCAACGTCTTCGGCACGTCTACGGCTCGGCATTCACAGTTGCCAACGTCGTCGGCACGTCTACGGCTCGGCATGCACAGTTGTCAACGTCGTCGGCACGTCTAGGCTCGGCATTCACAGTTGCCAACGTGTTCGGCACGTCTACTGCTCGCAATGCACGGCTTGCAATGTCTTCGGCACGTCTACGGCTCGCAATGCACGGCTTGCAATGTCTTGGGCACGTCTACGGCTCGACATTCACAGTTGCCAACGTCTTCGGCACGTCTAAGGCTCGACAGGCACAGTTGCCAACGTCTTCGGCACGTCTACGGCTCGGCATTCACAGCTGCCAACGTGTTCGGCACGTCTACGGCTCGCAGTGCACGGCTGGCAATGTCTTCGGCACGTCTACGGCTCGACATTCACAGTTGCCAACGTAGTCGGCAAGTCTAGGCTCGGCATGCACAGTTGTCAACGTCTTCAGCACGTCTAAGGCTCGACAGGCACAGTTGCCAACGTCTTCGGCACGTCTACGGCTCGGCATTCACAGTTGCCAACGTCGTCGGCACGTCTAGGCTCGGCATTCACAGTTGCCAACGTCGTCGGCACGTCCACTGCTCGCCATGCACAGGCTCGGCATTCACAGTTGCCAACGTCTTCGGCACGTCTACGGCTCGGCATTCACAGTTGCCAACGTCGTCGGCACGTCTACGGCTCGGCATGCACAGTTGTCAACGTCTTCAGCACGTCTAAGGCTCGACAGGCACAGTTGCCAACGTCTTCGGCACGTCTACGGCTCGGCATTCACAGCTGCCAACGTGTTCGGCACGTCTACGGCTCGCAGTGCACGGCTGGCAATGTCTTCGGCACGTCTACGGCTCGACATTCACAGTTGCCAACGTAGTCGGCACGTCTAGGCTCGGCATGCACAGTTGTCAACGTCTTCAGCACGTCTAAGGCTCGACAGGCACAGTTGCCAACGTCTTCGGCACGTCTACGGCTCGGCATTCACAGCTGCCAACGTCGTCGGCACGTCTACGGCTCGGCATGCACAGTTGTCAACGTCTTCAGCACGTATAAGGCTCGACATTCACAGTTGCCAACGTCTTCGGCACGTCTACGGCTCGGCATTCACAGTTGCCAACGTAGTCGGCACGTCTACGGCTCGGCATGCACAGTTGTCAACGTCTTCAGCACGTCTAAGGCTCGACAGGCACAGTTGCCAACGTGTTCGGCACGTCTACGGCTCGCAGTGCACGGCTGGCAATGTCTTCGGCACGTCTACGGCTCGACATTCACAGTTGCCAACGTAGTCGGCACGTCTAGGCTCGGCATTCACAGTTGCCAACGTCTTCGGCACGTCTACGGCTCGGCATTCACAATTGCCAACGTCGTCGGCACGTCTAGGCTCGGCATTCACAGTTGCCAACGTCGTCGGCACGTCCACTGCTCGCCATGCACAGGCTCGGCATTCACAGTTGCCAACGTCTTCGGCACGTCTACGGCTCGGCATTCACAGTTGCCAACGTCGTCGGCACGTCTACGGCTCGGCATGCACAGTTGTCAACGTCTTCAGCACGTCTAAGGCTCGACAGGCACAGTTGCCAACGTCTTCGGCACGTCTACGGCTCGGCATGCACAGTTGTCAACGTCGTCGGCACGTCTAGGCTCGGCATTCACAGTTGCCAACGTCGTCGGCACGTCTAGGCTCGGCATTCACAGTTGCTAACGTCGTCGGCACGTCCACTGCTCGCCATGCACAGGCTCGGCATTCACAGTTGCCAACGTCTTCGGCACGTCTACGGCTCGGCATTCACAGTTGCCAACGTCGTCGGCACGTCTACGGCTCGGCATGCACAGTTGTCAACGTCTTCAGCACGTCTAAGGCTCGACAGGCACAGTTGCCAACGTCTTCGGCACGTCTTCGGCTCGGCATTCACAGCTGCCAACGTCGTCGGCACGTCTACGGCTCGGCATGCACAGTTGTCAACGTCGTCGGCACGTCTAGGCTCGGCATTCACAGTTGCCAACGTGTTCGGCACGTCTACTGCTCGCAATGCACGGCTTGCAATGTCTTCGGCACGTCTACGGCTCGCAATGCACGGCTTGCAATGTCTTGGGCACGTCTACGGCTCGACATTCACAGTTGCCAACATCTTCGGCACGTCTACTTCTCGGCATTCACAGTTGCCAACGTCGTCGGCACGTCTAGGCTCGGCATTCACAGTTGCTAACGTCGTCGGCACGTCCACTGCTCGCCATGCACAGGCTCGGCATTCACAGTTGCCAACGTCTTCGGCACGTCTACGGCTCGGCATTCACAGTTGCCAACGTCGTCGGCACGTCTACGGCTCGGCATGCACAGTTGTCAACGTCTTCAGCACGTCTAAGGCTCGACAGGCACAGTTGCCAACGTGTTCGGCACGTCTACGGCTCGCAGTGCACGGCTGGCAATGTCTTCGGCACGTCTACGGCTCGACATTCACAGTTGCCAACGTAGTCGGCACGTCTAGGCTCGGCATTCACAGTTGCCAACGTCTTCGGCACGTCTACGGCTCGGCATTCACAATTGCCAACGTCGTCGGCACGTCTAGGCTCGGCATTCACAGTTGCCAACGTCGTCGGCACGTCCACTGCTCGCCATGCACAGGCTCGGCATTCACAGTTGCCAACGTCTTCGGCACGTCTACGGCTCGGCATTCACAGTTGCCAACGTCGTGGGCACGTCTACGGCTCGGCATGCACAGTTGTCAACGTCGTCGGCACGTCTAGGCTCGGCATTCACAGTTGCCAACGTGTTCGGCACGTCTACTGCTCGCAATGCACGGCTTGCAATGTCTTCGGCACGTCTACGGCTCGCAATGCACGGCTTGCAATGTCTTGGGCACGTCTACGGCTCGACATTCACAGTTGCCAACGTCTTCGGCACGTCTACGGCTCGGCATTCACAGTTGCCAACGTCGTCGGCACGTCTAGGCTCGGCATTCACAGTTGCTAAGGTCGTCGGCACGTCCACTGCTCGCCATGCACAGGCTCGGCATTCACAGTTGCCAACGTCTTCGGCACGTCTACGGCTCGGCATTCACAGTTGCCAACGTCGTCGGCACGTCTACGGCTCGGCATGCACAGTTGTCAACGTCTTCAGCACGTCTAAGGCTCGACAGGCACAGTTGCCAACGTCTTCGGCACGTCTTCGGCTCGGCATTCACAGCTGCCAACGTCGTCGGCACGTCTACGGCTCGGCATGCACAGTTGTCAACGTCGTCGGCACGTCTAGGCTCGGCATTCACAGTTGCCAACGTGTTCGGCACGTCTACTGCTCGCAATGCACGGCTTGCAATGTCTTCGGCACGTCTACGGCTCGCAATGCACGGCTTGCAATGTCTTGGGCACGTCTACGGCTCGACATTCACAGTTGCCAACGTCTTCGGCACGTCTACGGCTCGGCATTCACAGTTGCCAACGTCGTCGGCACGTCTAGGCTCGGCATTCACAGTTGCCAACGTCGTCGGCACGTCCACTGCTCGCCATGCACAGGCTCGGCATTCACAGTTGCCAACGTCTTCGGCACGTCTACGGCTCGGCATTCACAGTTGCCAACGTCGTCGGCACGTCTACGGCTCGGCATGCACAGTTGCCAACGTCTTCGGCACGTCTACGGCTCGGCATGCACAGTTGTCAACGTCGTCGGCACGTCTAGGCTCGGCATTCACAGTTGCCAACGTGTTCGGCACGTCTACGGCTCGCAGTGCACGGCTGGCAATGTCTTCGGCACGTCTACGGCTCGACATTCACAGTTGCCAACGTAGTCGGCACGTCTAGGCTCGGCATTCACAGTTGCCAACGTCGTCGGCACGTCTAGGCTCGGCATTCACAGTTGCCAACGTCGTCGGCACGTCTACGGCTCGGCATGCACAGTTGTCAACGTCGTCGGCACGTCTACGGCTCGGCATGCACAGTTGTCAACGTCTTCAGCACGTATAAGGCTCGACATTCACAGTTGCCAACGTCGTCGGCACGTCTACGGCTCGGCATTCACAGTTGCCAACGTAGTCGGCACGTCTACGGCTCGGCATGCACAGTTGTCAACGTCTTCAGCACGTCTAAGGCTCGACAGGCACAGTTGCCAACGTGTTCGGCACGTCTACGGCTCGCAGTGCACGGCTGGCAATGTCTTCGGCACGTCTACGGCTCGACATTCACAGTTGCCAACGTAGTCGGCACGTCTAGGCTCGGCATTCACAGTTGCCAACGTCTTCGGCACGTCTACGGCTCGGCATTCACAATTGCCAACGTCGTCGGCACGTCTAGGCTCGGCATTCACAGTTGCCAACGTCGTCGGCACGTCCACTGCTCGCCATGCACAGGCTCGGCATTCACAGTTGCCAACGTCTTCGGCACGTCTACGGCTCGGCATTCACAGTTGCCAACGTCGTCGGCACGTCTACGGCTCGGCATGCACAGTTGTCAACGTCTTCAGCACGTCTAAGGCTCGACAGGCACAGTTGCCAACGTCTTCGGCACGTCTACGGCTCGGCATGCACAGTTGTCAACGTCGTCGGCACGTCTAGGCTCGGCATTCACAGTTGCCAACGTCGTCGGCACGTCTAGGCTCGGCATTCACAGTTGCTAACGTCGTCGTCACGTCCACTGCTCGCCATGCACAGGCTCGGCATTCACAGTTGCCAACGTCTTCGGCACGTCTACGGCTCGGCATTCACAGTTGCCAACGTCGTCGGCACGTCTACGGCTCGGCATGCACAGTTGTCAACGTCTTCAGCACGTCTAAGGCTCGACAGGCACAGTTGCCAACGTCTTCGGCACGTCTTCGGCTCGGCATTCACAGCTGCCAACGTCGTCGGCACGTCTACGGCTCGGCATGCACAGTTGTCAACGTCGTCGGCACGTCTAGGCTCGGCATTCACAGTTGCCAACGTGTTCGGCACGTCTACTGCTCGCAATGCACGGCTTGCAATGTCTTCGGCACGTCTACGGCTCGCAATGCACGGCTTGCAATGTCTTGGGCACGTCTACGGCTCGACATTCACAGTTGCCAACGTCTTCGGCACGTCTACGGCTCGGCATTCACAGTTGCCAACGTCGTCGGCACGTCTAGGCTCGGCATTCACAGTTGCCAACGTCGTCGGCACGTCCACTGCTCGCCATGCACAGGCTCGGCATTCACAGTTGCCAACGTCTTCGGCACGTCTACGGCTCGGCATTCACAGTTGCCAACGTCTTCAGCACGTCTAAGGCTCGACAGGCACAGCTGCCAACGTCTTCGGCACGTCTACGGCTCGGCATGCACAGTTGTCAACGTCGTCGGCACGTCTAGGCTCGGCATTCACAGTTGCCAACGTGTTCGGCACGTCTACGGCTCGCAGTGCACGGCTGGCAATGTCTTCGGCACGTCTACGGCTCGACATTCACAGTTGCCAACGTAGTCGGCACGTCTAGGCTCGGCATTCACAGTTGCCAACGTCGTCGGCACGTCTAGGCTCGGCATTCACAGTTGCCAACGTCGTCGGCACGTCTACGGCTCGGCATGCACAGTTGTCAACGTCTTCAGCACGTCTAAGGCTCGACAGGCACAGTTGCCAACGTCTTCGGCACGTCTACGGCTCGGCATTCACAGTTGCCAACGTCGTCGGCACGTCTACGGCTCGGCATGCACAGTTGTCAACGTCGTCGGCACGTCTAGGCTCGGCATTCACAGTTGCCAACGTGTTCGGCACGTCTACTGCTCGCAATGCACGGCTTGCAATGTCTTCGGCACGTCTACGGCTCGCAATGCACGGCTTGCAATGTCTTGGGCACGTCTACGGCTCGACATTCACAGTTGCCAACGTCTTCGGCACGTCTAAGGCTCGACAGGCACAGTTGCCAACGTCTTCGGCACGTCTACGGCTCGGCATTCACAGCTGCCAACGTGTTCGGCACGTCTACGGCTCGCAGTGCACGGCTGGCAATGTCTTCGGCACGTCTACGGCTCGACATTCACAGTTGCCAACGTAGTCGGCACGTCTAGGCTCGGCATGCACAGTTGTCAACATCTTCAGCACGTCTAAGGCTCGACAGGCACAGTTGCCAACGTCTTCGGCACGTCTACGGCTCGGCATTCACAGTTGCCAACGTCGTCGGCACGTCTAGGCTCGGCATTCACAGTTGCCAACGTCGTCGGCACGTCCACTGCTCGCCATGCACAGGCTCGGCATTCACAGTTGCCAACGTCTTCGGCACGTCTACGGCTCGGCATTCACAGTTGCCAACGTCGTCGGCACGTCTACGGCTCGGCATGCACAGTTGTCAACGTCTTCAGCACGTCTAAGGCTCGACAGGCACAGTTGCCAACGTCTTCGGCACGTCTACGGCTCGGCATTCACAGCTGCCAACGTGTTCGGCACGTCTACGGCTCGCAGTGCACGGCTGGCAATGTCTTCGGCACGTCTACGGCTCGGCATTCACAGTTGCCAACGTCGTCGGCACGTCTACGGCTCGGCATGCACAGTTGTCAACGTCTTCAGCACGTATAAGGCTCGACATTCACAGTTGCCAACGTCTTCGGCACGTCTACGGCTCGGCATTCACAGTTGCCAACGTCGTCGGCACGTCTACGGCTCGGCATGCACAGTTGTCAACGTCTTCAGCACGTCTAAGGCTCGACAGGCACAGTTGCCAACGTGTTCGGCACGTCTACGGCTCGCAGTGCACGGCTTGCAATGTCTTCGGCACGTCTACGGCTCGCAATGCACGGCTTGCAATGTCTTGGGCACGTCTACGGCTCGACATTCACAGTTGCCAACGTCTTCGGCACGTCTACGGCTCGGCATTCACAGTTGCCAACGTCGTCGGCACGTCTAGGCTCGGCATTCACAGTTGCTAACGTCGTCGGCACGTCCACTGCTCGCCATGCACAGGCTCGGCATTCACAGTTGCCAACGTCTTCGGCACGTCTACGGCTCGGCATTCACAGTTGCCAACGTCGTCGGCACGTCTACGGCTCGGCATGCACAGTTGTCAACGTCTTCAGCACGTCTAAGGCTCGACAGGCACAGTTGCCAACGTCTTCGGCACGTCTTCGGCTCGGCATTCACAGCTGCCAACGTCGTCGGCACGTCTACGGCTCGGCATGCACAGTTGTCAACGTCGTCGGCACGTCTAGGCTCGGCATTCACAGTTGCCAACGTGTTCGGCACGTCTACTGCTCGCAATGCACGGCTTGCAATGTCTTCGGCACGTCTACGGCTCGCAATGCACGGCTTGCAATGTCTTGGGCACGTCTACGGCTCGACATTCACAGTTGCCAACGTCTTCGGCACGTCTACGGCTCGGCATTCACAGTTGCCAACGTCGTCGGCACGTCTAGGCTCGGCATTCACAGTTGCCAACGTCGTCGGCACGTCCACTGCTCGCCATGCACAGGCTCGGCATTCACAGTTGCCAACGTCTTCGGCACGTCTACGGCTCGGCATTCACAGTTGCCAACGTCGTCGGCACGTCTACGGCTCGGCATGCACAGTTGTCAACGTCTTCAGCACGTCTAAGGCTCGACAGGCACAGCTGCCAACGTCTTCGGCACGTCTACGGCTCGGCATGCACAGTTGTCAACGTCGTCGGCACGTCTAGGCTCGGCATTCACAGTTGCCAACGTGTTCGGCACGTCTACGGCTCGCAGTGCACGGCTGGCAATGTCTTCGGCACGTCTACGGCTCGACATTCACAGTTGCCAACGTAGTCGGCACGTCTAGGCTCGGCATTCACAGTTGCCAACGTCGTCGGCACGTCCACTGCTCGCCATGCACAGGCTCGGCATTCACAGTTGCCAACGTCTTCGGCACGTCTACGGCTCGGCATTCACAGTTGCCAACGTCGTCGGCACGTCTACGGCTCGGCATGCACAGTTGTCAACGTCTTCAGCACGTCTAAGGCTCGACAGGCACAGTTGCCAACGTCTTCGGCACGTCTACGGCTCGGCATTCACAGTTGCCAACGTCGTCGGCACGTCTACGGCTCGGCATGCACAGTTGTCAACGTCGTCGGCACGTCTAGGCTCGGCATTCACAGTTGCCAACGTGTTCGGCACGTCTACTGCTCGCAATGCACGGCTTGCAATGTCTTCGGCACGTCTACGGCTCGCAATGCACGGCTTGCAATGTCTTGGGCACGTCTACGGCTCGACATTCACAGTTGCCAACGTCTTCGGCACGTCTAAGGCTCGACAGGCACAGTTGCCAACGTCTTCGGCACGTCTACGGCTCGGCATTCACAGCTGCCAACGTGTTCGGCACGTCTACGGCTCGCAGTGCACGGCTGGCAATGTCTTCGGCACGTCTACGGCTCGACATTCACAGTTGCCAACGTAGTCGGCACGTCTAGGCTCGGCATGCACAGTTGTCAACGTCTTCAGCACGTCTAAGGCTCGACAGGCACAGTTGCCAACGTCTTCGGCACGTCTACGGCTCGGCATTCACAGTTGCCAACGTCGTCGGCACGTCTAGTCTCGGCATTCACAGTTGCCAACGTCTTCGGCACGTCCACTGCTCGCCATGCACAGGCTCGGCATTCACAGTTGCCAACGTCTTCGGCACGTCTACGGCTCGGCATTCACAGTTGCCAACGTCGTCGGCACGTCTACGGCTCGGCATGCACAGTTGTCAACGTCTTCAGCACGTCTAAGGCCCAACAGGCACAGTTGCCAACGTCTTCGGCACGTCTACGGCTCGGCATTCACAGCTGCCAACGTGTTCGGCACGTCTACGGCTCGCAGTGCACGGCTGGCAATGTCTTCGGCACGTCTACAGCTCGACATTCACAGTTGCCAACGTAGTCGGCACGTCTAGGCTCGGCATGCACAGTTGTCAACGTCTTCAGCACGTCTAAGGCTCGACAGGCACAGTTGCCAACGTCTTCGGCACGTCTACGGCTCGGCATTCACAGTTGCCAACGTCGTCGGCACGTCTACGGCTCGGCATGCACAGTTGTCAACGTCTTCAGCACGTCTAAGGCTCGACATTCACAGTTGCCAACGTCTTCGGCACGTCTACGGCTCGGCATTCACAGTTGCCAACGTCGTCGGCACGTCTACGGCTCGGCATGCACAGTTGTCAACGTCTTCAGCACGTCTAAGGCTCGACAGGCACAGTTGCCAACGTGTTCGGCACGTCTACGGCTCGCAGTGCACGGCTGGCAATGTCTTCGGCACGTCTACGGCTCGACATTCACAGTTGCCAACGTAGTCGGCACGTCTAGGCTCGGCATTCACAGTTGCCAACGTCGTCGGCACGTCCACTGCTCGCCATGCACAGGCTCGGCATTCACAGTTGCCAACGTCTTCGGCACGTCTACGGCTCGGCATTCACAGTTGCCAACGTCGTCGGCACGTCTACGGCTCGGCATGCACAGTTGTCAACGTCTTCAGCACGTCTAAGGCTCGACAGGCACAGTTGCCAACGTCTTCGGCACGTCTACGGCTCGGCATGCACAGTTGTCAACGTCGTCGGCACGTCTAGGCTCGGCATTCACAGTTGCCAACGTGTTCGGCACGTCTACTGCTCGCAATGCACGGCTTGCAATGTCTTCGGCACGTCTACGGCTCGCAATGCACGGCTTGCAATGTCTTGGGCACGTCTACGGCTCGGCATTCACAGTTGCCAACGTCGTCGGCACGTCTAGGCTCGGCATTCACAGTTGCTAACGTCGTCGGCACGTCCACTGCTCGCCATGCACAGGCTCGGCATTCACAGTTGCCAACGTCTTCGGCACGTCTACGGCTCGGCATTCACAGTTGCCAACGTCGTCGGCACGTCTACGGCTCGGCATGCACAGTTGTCAACGTCTTCAGCACGTCTAAGGCTCGACAGGCACAGTTGCCAACGTCTTCGGCACGTCTTCGGCTCGGCATTCACAGCTGCCAACGTCGTCGGCACGTCTACGGCTCGGCATGCACAGTTGTCAACGTCGTCGGCACGTCTAGGCTCGGCATTCACAGTTGCCAACGTGTTCGGCACGTCTACTGCTCGCAATGCACGGCTTGCAATGTCTTCGGCACGTCTACGGCTCGCAATGCACGGCTTGCAATGTCTTGGGCACGTCTACGGCTCGACATTCACAGTTGCCAACGTCTTCGGCACGTCTACGGCTCGGCATTCACAGTTGCCAACGTCGTCGGCACGTCTAGGCTCGGCATTCACAGTTGCTAACGTCGTCGGCACGTCCACTGCTCGCCATGCACAGGCTCGGCATTCACAGTTGCCAACGTCTTCGGCACGTCTACGGCTCGGCATTCACAGTTGCCAACGTCGTCGGCACGTCTACGGCTCGGCATGCACAGTTGTCAACGTCTTCAGCACGTCTAAGGCTCGACAGGCACAGTTGCCAACGTGTTCGGCACGTCTACGGCTCGCAGTGCACGGCTGGCAATGTCTTCGGCACGTCTACGGCTCGACATTCACAGTTGCCAACGTAGTCGGCACGTCTAGGCTCGGCATTCACAGTTGCCAACGTCTTCGGCACGTCTACGGCTCGGCATTCACAATTGCCAACGTCGTCGGCACGTCTAGGCTCGGCATTCACAGTTGCCAACGTCGTCGGCACGTCCACTGCTCGCCATGCACAGGCTCGGCATTCACAGTTGCCAACGTCTTCGGCACGTCTACGGCTCGGCATTCACAGTTGCCAACGTCGTCGGCACGTCTACGGCTCGGCATGCACAGTTGTCAACGTCGTCGGCACGTCTAGGCTCGGCATTCACAGTTGCCAACGTGTTCGGCACGTCTACTGCTCGCAATGCACGGCTTGCAATGTCTTCGGCACGTCTACGGCTCGCAATGCACGGCTTGCAATGTCTTGGGCACGTCTACGGCTCGACATTCACAGTTGCCAACGTCCTCGGCACGTCTACGGCTCGGCATTCACAGTTGCCAACGTCGTCGGCACGTCTAGGCTCGGCATTCACAGTTGCTAAGGTCGTCGGCACGTCCACTGCTCGCCATGCACAGGCTCGGCATTCACAGTTGCCAACGTCTTCGGCACGTCTACGGCTCGGCATTCACAGTTGCCAACGTCGTCGGCACGTCTACGGCTCGCAGTGCACAGTTGCCAACGTCTTCGGCACGTCTACGGCTCGGCATTCACAGTTGCCAACGTCGTCGGCACGTCTACGGCTCGGCATTCACAGTTGCCAACGTCTTCGGCACGTCTACGGCTCGGCATTCACAGTTGCCAACGTCGTCGGCACGTCTACGGCTCGGCATTCACAGTTGCCAACGTCGTCGGCACGTCTACGGCTCGGCATTCACAGTTGCCAACGTCTTCGACACGTCTACGGCTCGGCATTCACAATTGCCAACGTCGTCAGCACGTCTAGGCTCGCAGTGCACAGTTGCCAACGTCTTCGGCACGTCTACGGCTCGGCATTCACAGTTGCCAACGTCGTCGGCACGTCTACGGCTCGGCATTCACAGTTGCCAACGTCGTCGGCACGTCTACGGCTCGGCATTCACAGTTGCCAACGTCGTCGGCACGTCTAGGCTCGGCATTCACAGTTGCCAACGTCTTCGGCACGTCTACGGCTCGGCATTCACAATTGCCAACGTCGTCGGCACGTCTAGGCTCGGCATTCACAGTTGCCAACGTCGTCGGCACGTCCACTGCTCGCCATGCACAGGCTCGGCATTCACAGTTGCTAACGTCGTCGGCATGTCTACGGCTCGCAGTGCACGGCTGGCAATGTCTTCGGCACGTCTACGGCTCGACAGGCACAGTAGCCAACGTCGTCGGCACGTCCACTGCTCGCCATGCACAGGCTCGGCATTCACAGTTGCCAACGTCGTCGGCACGTCTACGGCTCGGCATTCACAGTTGCCAACGTCGTCGGCACGTCTACGGCTCGCAGTGCACAGTTGCCAACGTCTTCGGCACGTCTACGGCTCGGCATTCACAGTTGCCAACGTCGTCGGCACGTCTACGGCTCGGCATGCACAGTTCTCACAGTTGTCAACGTCTTCAGCACGTCTACGGCTCGACATTCACAGTTGCCAACGTCGTCGGCACGTCTACGGCTCGGCATTCACAGTTGCCAACGTCGTCGGCACGTCTACGGCTCGGCATTCACAGTTGCCAACGTCTTCGACACGTCTACGGCTCGGCATTCACAATTGCCAACGTCGTCAGCACGTCTAGGCTCGCAGTGCACGGCTGGCAATGTCTTCGGCACGTCTACTGCTCGACAGGCACAGTTGCCAACGTCTTCGGCACGTCTACGGCTCGGCATTCACAGTTGCCAACGTCGTCGGCACGTCTACGGCTCGCAGTGCACAGTTGCCAACGTCTTCGGCACGTCTACGGCTCGCAGTGCACAGTTGCCAACGTCTTCGGCACGTCTACGGCTCGGCATTCACAGTTGCCAACGTCGTCGGCACGTCTACGGCTCGGCATTCACAGTTGCCAACGTCGTCGGCACGTCTACGGCTCGGCATTCACAGTTGCCAACGTCGTCGGCACGTCTACGGCTCGGCATTCACAGTTGCCAACGTCTTCGACACGTCTACGGCTCGGCATTCACAATTGCCAACGTCGTCAGCACGTCTAGGCTCGCAGTGCACGGCTGGCAATGTCTTCGGCACGTCTACGGCTCGACAGGCACAGTAGCCAACGTCTTCGGCACGTCTACGGCTCGGCATTCACAGTTGCCAACGTCGTCGGCACGTCTACGGCTCGCAGTGCACAGTTGCCAACGTCTTCGGCACGTCTACGGCTCGGCATTCACAGTTGCCAACGTCGTCGGCACGTCTACGGCTCGGCATGCACAGTTCTCACAGTTGTCAACGTCTTCAGCACGTCTACGGCTCGACATTCACAGTTGCCAACGTCTTCGGCACGTCTACGGCTCGGCATTCACAGTTGCCAACGTCGTCGGCACGTCTACGGCTCGCAATGCACAGCTGCCAACGTCTTCGGCACGTCTAGGCTCGGCATTCACAGTTGCCAACGTCTTCGGCACGTCTACGGCTCGGCATTCACAATTGCCAACGTCGTCGGCACGTCTAGGCTCGGCATTCACAGTTGCCAACGTCGTCGGCGCGTCCACTGCTCGCCATGCACAGGCTCGGCATTCACAGTTGCTAACGTCGTCGGCATGTCTACGGCTCGCAGTGCACGGCTGGCAATGTCTTCGGCACGTCTACTGCTCGACAGGCACAGTTGCCAACGTCTTCGGCACGTCTACGGCTCGGCATTCACAGTTGCCAACGTCGTCGGCACGTCTACGGCTCGCAATGCACAGCTGCCAACGTCTTCGGCACGTCTACGGCTCGACATTCACAGTTGCCAACGTCGTCGGCACGTCTACGGCTCGCAATGCACAGCTGCCAACGTCTTCGGCACGTCTACGGCTCGACATTCACAGTTGCCAACGTCGTCGGCACGTCTACGGCTCGACATTCACAGTTGCCAACGTCGTCGGCACGTCTAGGCTCGGCATTCACAGTTGCCAACGTCTTCGGCACGTCTACGGCTCGGCATTCACAATTGCCAACGTCGTCGGCACGTCTAGGCTCGGCATTCACAGTTGCTAACGTCGTCGGCATGTCTACGGCTCGCAGTGCACGGCTGGCAATGTCTTCGGCACGTCTACTGCTCGACAGGCACAGTTGCCAACGTCTTCGGCACGTCTACGGCTCGGCATTCACAGTTGCCAACGTCGTCGGCACGTCTACGGCTCGCAGTGCACAGTTGCCAACGTCTTCGGCACGTCTACGGCTCGGCATTCACAGTTGCCAACGTCGTCGGCACGTCTACGGCTCGGCATTCACAGTTGCCAACGTCTTCGGCACGTCTACGGCTCGGCATTCACAGTTGCCAACGTCGTCGGCACGTCTACGGCTCGGCATTCACAGTTGCCAACGTCGTCGGCACGTCTACGGCTCGGCATTCACAGTTGCCAACGTCTTCGACACGTCTACGGCTCGGCATTCACAATTGCCAACGTCGTCAGCACGTCTAGGCTCGCAGTGCACGGCTGGCAATGTCTTCGGCACGTCTACTGCTCGACAGGCACAGTTGCCAACGTCTTCGGCACGTCTACGGCTCGGCATTCACAGTTGCCAACGTCGTCGGCACGTCTACGGCTCGCAGTGCACAGCTGCCAACGTCGTCGGCACGTCTACGG
Organism: Heligmosomoides polygyrus polygyrus; assembly: GCA_947396885.1. Taxonomy (NCBI): domain Eukaryota; kingdom Metazoa; phylum Nematoda; class Chromadorea; order Rhabditida; family Heligmosomidae; genus Heligmosomoides; species Heligmosomoides polygyrus. The sequence goes on from OX377206.1 coordinate 55,313,563, forward strand.
CTCGGCATTCACAATTGCCAACGTCGTCGGCACGTCTAGGCTCGGCATTCACAGTTGCCAACGTCGTCGGCACGTCCACTGCTCGCCATGCACAGGCTCGGCATTCACAGTTGCCAACGTCGTCGGCACGTCTACGGCTCGGCATTCACAATTGCCAACGTCGTCGGCACGTCTAGGCTCGGCATTCACAGTTGCCAACGTCGTCGGCACGTCCACTGCTCGCCATGCACAGGCTCGGCATTCACAGTTGCTAACGTCGTCGGCATGTCTACGGCTCGCAGTGCACGGCTGGCAATGTCTTCGGCACGTCTACGGCTCGACAGGCACAGTTGCCAACGTCTTCGGCACGTCTACGGCTCGGCATTCACAGTTGCCAACGTCGTCGGCACGTCTACGGCTCGCAGTGCACAGCTGCCAACGTCGTCGGCACGTCTACGGCTCGGCATTCACAATTGCCAACGTCGTCAGCACGTCTAGGCTCGCAGTGCACGGCTGGCAATGTCTTCGGCACGTCTACTGCTCGACAGGCACAGTTGCCAACGTCTTCGGCACGTCTACGGCTCGGCATTCACAGTTGCCAACGTCGTCGGCACGTCTACGGCTCGCAGTGCACAGCCGCCAACGTCGTCGGCACGTCTACGGCTCGGCATTCACAATTGCCAACGTCGTCGGCACGTCTAGGCTCGGCATTCACAGTTGCCAACGTCGTCGGCACGTCCACTGCTCGCCATGCACAGGCTCGGCATTCACAGTTGCCAACGTCGTCGGCACGTCTACGGCTCGGCATTCACAATTGCCAACGTCGTCGGCACGTCTAGGCTCGGCATTCACAGTTGCCAACGTCGTCGGCACGTCCACTGCTCGCCATGCACAGGCTCGGCATTCACAGTTGCTAACGTCGTCGGCATGTCTACGGCTCGCAGTGCACGGCTGGCAATGTCTTCGGCACGTCTACGGCTCGACAGGCACAGTTGCCAACGTCTTCGGCACGTCTACGGCTCGGCATTCACAGTTGCCAACGCCGTCGGCACGTCTACGGCTCGCAGTGCACAGTTGCCAACGTCTTCGGCACGTCTACGGCTCGGCATTCACAGTTGCCAACGTCGTCGGCACGTCTACAGCTCGGCATGCACAGTTGCCACAGTTGTCAACGTCTTCAGCACGTCTACGGCTCGACATGCACAGCTGCCAACGTGTTCGGCACGTCTACTGCTCGCAGTGCACGGCTTGCAATGTTTTCGGCACGTCTACGGCTCGCAATGCACGGCTTGCAATGTCTTCGGCACGTCTACGGCTCGGCATTCACAGTTGCCAACGTCGTCGGCACGTCTACGGCTCGCAATGCACAGCTGCCAACGTCTTCGGCACGTCTACGGCTCGACATTCACAGTTGCCAACGTCGTCGGCACGTCTACGGCTCGGCATTCACAGTTGCCAACGTCGTCGGCACGTCTAGGCTCGGCATTCACAGTTGCCAACGCCTTCGGCACGTCTACGGCTCGGCATTCACAATTGCCAACGTCGTCGGCACGTCTAGGCTCGGCATTCACAGTTGCCAACGTCTTCGGCACGTCTACGGCTCGGCATTCACAATTGCCAACGTCATCGGCACGTCTAGGCTCGGCATTCACAGTTGCCAACGTCGTCGGCGCGTCCACTGCTCGCCATGCACAGGCTCGGCATTCACAGTTGCTAACGTCGTCGGCATGTCTACGGCTCGCAGTGCACGGCTGGCAATGTCTTCGGCACGTCTACGGCTCGACATTCACAGTTGCCAACGTCGTCGGCACGTCTACGGCTCGACAGGCACAGTTGCCAACGTCTTCGGCACGTCTACGGCTCGGCATTCACAGTTGCCAACGTCGTCGGCACGTCTACGGCTCGCAATGCACAGCTGCCAACGTCTTCGGCACGTCTACGGCTCGACATTCACAGTTGCCAACGTCGTCGGCACGTCTACGGCTCGCAATGCACAGCTGCCAACGTCGTCGGCACGTCTAGGCTCGGCATTCACAGCTGCCAACGTCTTCGGCACGTCTACGGCTCGGCATTCACAATTGCCAACGTCGTCGGCACGTCTAGGCTCGGCATTCACAGTTGCCAACGTCGTCGGCGCGTCCACTGCTCGCCATGCACAGGCTCGGCATTCACAGTTGCTAACGTCGTCGGCATGTCTACGGCTCGCAGTGCACGGCTGGCAATGTCTTCGGCACGTCTACGGCTCGACATGCACAGCTGCCAACGTGTTCGGCACGTCTACTGCTCGCAATGCACGGCTTGCAATGTCTTCGGCACGTCTACGGCTCGCAATGCACGGCTTGCAATGTCTTGGGCACGTCTACGGCTCGGCATTCACAGTTGCCAACGTCTTCGGCACGTCTACGGCTCGGCATTCACAATTGCCAACGTCGTCGGCACGTCTAGGCTCGGCATTCACAGTTGCCAACGTCGTCGGCACGTCCACTGCTCGCCATGCACAGGCTCGGCATTCACAGTTGCTAACGTCGTCGGCATGTCTACGGCTCGCAGTGCACGGCTGGCAATGTCTTCGGCACGTCTACGGCTCGACAGGCACAGTTGCCAACGTCTTCGGCACGTCTACGGCTCGGCATTCACAGTTGCCAACGTCTTCGGCACGTCTACGGCTCGGCATTCACAATTGCCAACGTCGTCGGCACGTCTAGGCTCGGCATTCACAGTTGCCAACGTCGTCGGCACGTCCACTGCTCGCCATGCACAGGCTCGGCATGCACAGCTGCCAACGTGTTCGGCACGTCTACTGCTCGCAGTGCACGGCTTGCAATGTTTTCGGCACGTCTACGGCTCGCAATGCACGGCTTGCAATGTCTTCGGCACGTCTACGGCTCGGCATTCACAGTTGCCAACGTCGTCGGCACGTCTACGGCTCGCAATGCACAGCTGCCAACGTCTTCGGCACGTCTACGGCTCGACATTCACAGTTGCCAACGTCGTCGGCACGTCTACGGCTCGGCATTCACAGTTGCCAACGTCGTCGGCACGTCTAGGCTCGGCATTCACAGTTGCCAACGCCTTCGGCACGTCTACGGCTCGGCATTCACAATTGCCAACGTCGTCGGCACGTCTAGGCTCGGCATTCACAGTTGCCAACGTCTTCGGCACGTCTACGGCTCGGCATTCACAATTGCCAACGTCATCGGCACGTCTAGGCTCGGCATTCACAGTTGCCAACGTCGTCGGCGCGTCCACTGCTCGCCATGCACAGGCTCGGCATTCACAGTTGCTAACGTCGTCGGCATGTCTACGGCTCGCAGTGCACGGCTGGCAATGTCTTCGGCACGTCTACGGCTCGACATTCACAGTTGCCAACGTCGTCGGCACGTCTACGGCTCGACAGGCACAGTTGCCAACGTCTTCGGCACGTCTACGGCTCGGCATTCACAGTTGCCAACGTCGTCGGCACGTCTACGGCTCGCAATGCACAGCTGCCAACGTCTTCGGCACGTCTACGGCTCGACATTCACAGTTGCCAACGTCGTCGGCACGTCTACGGCTCGCAATGCACAGCTGCCAACGTCGTCGGCACGTCTAGGCTCGGCATTCACAGCTGCCAACGTCTTCGGCACGTCTACGGCTCGGCATTCACAATTGCCAACGTCGTCGGCACGTCTAGGCTCGGCATTCACAGTTGCCAACGTCGTCGGCGCGTCCACTGCTCGCCATGCACAGGCTCGGCATTCACAGTTGCTAACGTCGTCGGCATGTCTACGGCTCGCAGTGCACGGCTGGCAATGTCTTCGGCACGTCTACGGCTCGACATGCACAGCTGCCAACGTGTTCGGCACGTCTACTGCTCGCAATGCACGGCTTGCAATGTCTTCGGCACGTCTACGGCTCGCAATGCACGGCTTGCAATGTCTTGGGCACGTCTACGGCTCGGCATTCACAGTTGCCAACGTCTTCGGCACGTCTACGGCTCGGCATTCACAATTGCCAACGTCGTCGGCACGTCTAGGCTCGGCATTCACAGTTGCCAACGTCGTCGGCACGTCCACTGCTCGCCATGCACAGGCTCGGCATTCACAGTTGCTAACGTCGTCGGCATGTCTACGGCTCGCAGTGCACGGCTGGCGATGTCTTCGGCACGTCTACGGCTCGACAGGCACAGTTGCCAACGTCTTCGGCACGTCTACGGCTCGGCATTCACAGTTGCCAACGTCGTCGGCACGTCTACGGCTCGGCATTCACAATTGCCAACGTCGACGGCACGTCTAGGCTCGGCATTCACAGTTGCCAACGTCGTCGGCACGTCCACTGCTCGCCATGCACAGGCTCGGCATTCACAGTTGCTAACGTCGTCGGCATGTCTACGGCTCGCAGTGCACGGCTGGCAATGTCTTCGGCACGTCTACGGCTCGACAGGCACAGTTGCCAACGTCTTCGGCACGTCTACGGCTCGGCATTCACAGCTGCCAACGCCGTCGGCACGTCTACGGCTCGCAGTGCACAGTTGCCAACGTCTTCGGCACGTCTACGGCTCGGCATTCACAGTTGCCAACGTCGTCGGCACGTCTACAGCTCGGCATGCACAGTTGCCACAGTTGTCAACGTCTTCAGCACGTCTACGGCTCGACATGCACAGCTGCCAACGTGTTCGGCACGTCTACTGCTCGCAGTGCACGGCTTGCAATGTTTTCGGCACGTCTACGGCTCGCAATGCACGGCTTGCAATGTCTTCGGCACGTCTACGGCTCGGCATTCACAGTTGCCAACGTCGTCGGCACGTCTACGGCTCGCAATGCACAGCTGCCAACGTCTTCGGCACGTCTACGGCTCGACATTCACAGTTGCCAACGTCGTCGGCACGTCTACGGCTCGGCATTCACAATTGCCAACGTCATCGGCACGTCTAGGCTCGGCATTCACAGTTGCCAACGTCGTCGGCGCGTCCACTGCTCGCCATGCACAGGCTCGGCATTCACAGTTGCTAACGTCGTCGGCATGTCTACGGCTCGCAGTGCACGGCTGGCAATGTCTTCGGCACGTCTACGGCTCGACATGCACAGCTGCCAACGTGTTCGGCACGTCTACTGCTCGCAATGCATGGCTTGCAATGTCTTCGGCACGTCTACGGCTCGCAATGCACGGCTGGCAATGTCTTCGGCACGTCTACGGCTCGACAGGCACAGTTGCCAACGTCTTCGGCACGTCTACGGCTCGGCATTCACAGTTGCCAACGTCGTCGGCACGTCTACGGCTCGGCATTCACAATTGCCAACGTCGTCGGCACGTCTAGGCTCGGCACTCACAGTTGCCAACGTCGTCGGCACGTCTACAGCTCGGCATGCACAGTTGCCACAGTTGTCAACGTCTTCAGCACGTCTACGGCTCGACATGCACAGCTGCCAACGTGTTCGGCACGTCTACTGCTCGCAGTGCACGGCTTGCAATGTTTTCGGCACGTCTACGGCTCGCAATGCACGGCTTGCAATGTCTTCGGCACGTCTACGGCTCGGCATTCACAGTTGCCAACGTCGTCGGCACGTCTACGGCTCGCAATGAACAGCTGCCAACGTCTTCGGCACGTCTACGGCTCGACATTCACAGTTGCCAACGTCGTCGGCACGTCTACGGCTCGGCATTCACAGTTGCCAACGTCGTCGGCACGTCTAGGCTCGGCATTCACAGTTGCCAACGCCTTCGGCACGTCTACGGCTCGGCATTCACAATTGCCAACGTCGTCGGCACGTCTAGGCTCGGCATTCACAGTTGCCAACGTCTTCGGCACGTCTACGGCTCGGCATTCACAATTGCCAACGTCATCGGCACGTCTAGGCTCGGCATTCACAGTTGCCAACGTCGTCGGCGCGTCCACTGCTCGCCATGCACAGGCTCGGCATTCACAGTTGCTAACGTCGTCGGCATGTCTACGGCTCGCAGTGCACGGCTGGCAATGTCTTCGGCACGTCTACGGCTCGACATGCACAGCTGCCAACGTGTTCGGCACGTCTACTGCTCGCAATGCATGGCTTGCAATGTCTTCGGCACGTCTACGGCTCGCAATGCACGGCTTGCAATGTCTTGGGCACGTCTACGGCTCGACATTCACAGTTGCCAACGTCGTCGGCACGTCTACGGCTCGACAGGCACAGTTGTCAACGTCTTCAGCACGTCTACGGCTCGACATGCACAGCTGCCAACGTGTTCGGCACGTCTACTGCTCGCAATGCACGGCTTGCAATGTCTTCGGCACGTCTACGGCTCGCAATGCACGGCTTGCAATGTCTTGGGCACGTCTACGGCTCGACATTCACAGTTGCCAACGTCTTCGGCACGTCTACGGCTCGGCATTCACAGCTGCCAACGTCGTCGGCACGTCTACGGCTCGCAATGCACAGCTGCCAACGTCTTCGGCACGTCTACGGCTCGACATTCACAGTTGCCAACGTCGTCGGCACGTCTACGGCTCGACATTCACAGTTGCCAACGTCGTCGGCACGTCTAGGCTCGGCATTCACAGTTGCCAACGTCTTCGGCACGTCTACGGCTCGGCATTCACAATTGCCAACGTCGTCGGCACGTCTAGGCTCGGCATTCACAGTTGCCAACGTCGTCGGCACGTCCACTGCTCGCCATGCACAGGCTCGGCATTCACAGTTGCTAACGTCGTCGGCATGTCTACGGCTCGCAGTGCACGGCTGGCAATGTCTTCGGCACGTCTACTGCTCGACAGGCACAGTTGCCAACGTCTTCGGCACGTCTACGGCTCGGCATTCACAGTTGCCAACGTCGTCGGCACGTCTACTGCTCGGCATTCACAGTTGCCAACGTCGTCGGCACGTCTAAGGCTCGGCATTCACAGTTGCCAACGTCTTCGGCACGTCTACGGCTCGGCATTCGCAATGCACGGCTTGCAATGTCTTCGGCACGTCTACGGCTCGCAATGCACGGCTTGCAATGTCTTGGGCACGTCTACGGCTCGACATTCACAGTTGCCAACGTCTTCGGCACGTCTACGGCTCGGCATTCACAGTTGCCAACGTCGTCGGCACGTCTACGGCTCGCAATGCACAGCTGCCAACGTCTTCGGCACGTCTACGGCTCGACATTCACAGTTGCCAACGTCGTCGGCACGTCTACGGCTCGGCATTCACAGTTGCCAACGTCGTCGGCACGTCTAGGCTCGGCATTCACAGTTGCCAACGTCTTCGGCACGTCTACGGCTCGGCATTCACAATTGCCAACGTCGTCGGCACGTCTAGGCTCGGCATTCACAGTTGCCAACGTCGTCGGCACGTCCACTGCTCGCCATGCACAGGCTCGGCATTCACAGTTGCTAACGTCGTCGGCATGTCTACGGCTCGCAGTGCACGGCTGGCAATGTCTTCGGCACGTCTACGGCTCGACAGGCACAGTAGCCAACGTCTTCGGCACGTCTACGGCTCGGCATTCACAGTTGCCAACGTCGTCGGCACGTCTACGGCTCGCAGTGCACAGTTGCCAACGTCTTCGGCACGTCTACGGCTCGGCATTCACAGTTGCCAACGTCGTCGGCACGTCTACGGCTCGGCATGCACAGTTCTCACAGTTGTCAACGTCTTCAGCACGTCTACGGCTCGACATGCACAGCTGCCAACGTGTTCGGCACGTCTTCTGCTCGCAGTGCACGGCTTGCAATGTTTTCGGCATGTCTACGGCTCGCAATGCACGGCTTGCAATGTCTTCGGCACGTCTACGGCTCGACATTCACAGTTGCCAACGTCTTCGGCACGTCTACGGCTCGGCATTCACAGTTGCCAACGTCGTCGGCACGTCTACGGCTCGCAATGCACAGCTGCCAACGTCTTCGGCACGTCTAGGCTCGGCATTCACAGTTGCCAACGTCTTCGGCACGTCTACGGCTCGGCATTCACAATTGCCAACGTCGTCGGCACGTCTAGGCTCGGCATTCACAGTTGCCAACGTCGTCGGCGCGTCCACTGCTCGCCATGCACAGGCTCGGCATTCACAGTTGCTAACGTCGTCGGCATGTCTACGGCTCGCAGTGCACGGCTGGCAATGTCTTCGGCACGTCTACTGCTCGACAGGCACAGTTGCCAACGTCTTCGGCACGTCTACGGCTCGGCATTCACAGTTGCCAACGTCGTCGGCACGTCTACGGCTCGCAATGCACAGCTGCCAACGTCTTCGGCACGTCTACGGCTCGACATTCACAGTTGCCAACGTCGTCGGCACGTCTACGGCTCGCAATGCACAGCTGCCAACGTCTTCGGCACGTCTACGGCTCGACATTCACAGTTGCCAACGTCGTCGGCACGTCTACGGCTCGACATTCACAGTTGCCAACGTCGTCGGCACGTCTAGGCTCGGCATTCACAGTTGCCAACGTCTTCGGCACGTCTACGGCTCGGCATTCACAATTGCCAACGTCGTCGGCACGTCTAGGCTCGGCATTCACAGTTGCTAACGTCGTCGGCATGTCTAGGGCTCGCAGTGCACGGCTGGCAATGTCTTCGGCACGTCTACTGCTCGACAGGCACAGTTGCCAACGTCTTCGGCACGTCTACGGCTCGGCATTCACAGTTGCCAACGTCGTCGGCACGTCTACGGCTCGCAGTGCACAGTTGCCAACGTCTTCGGCACGTCTACGGCTCGGCATTCACAGTTGCCAACGTCGTCGGCACGTCTACGGCTCGGCATTCACAGTTGCCAACGTCTTCGGCACGTCTACGGCTCGGCATTCACAGTTGCCAACGTCGTCGGCACGTCTACGGCTCGGCATTCACAGTTGCCAACGTCTTCGACACGTCTACGGCTCGGCATTCACAATTGCCAACGTCGTCGGCACGTCTAGGCTCGGCATTCACAGTTGCCAACGTCGTCGGCGCGTCCACTGCTCGCCATGCACAGGCTCGGCATTCACAGTTGCTAACGTCGTCGGCATGTCTACGGCTCGCAGTGCACGGCTGGCAATGTCTTCGGCACGTCTACTGCTCGACAGGCACAGTTGCCAACGTCTTCGGCACGTCTACGGCTCGGCATTCACAGTTGCCAACGTCGTCGGCACGTCTACGGCTCGCAATGCACAGCTGCCAACGTCTTCGGCACGTCTACGGCTCGACATTCACAGTTGCCAACGTCGTCGGCACGTCTACGGCTCGCAATGCACAGCTGCCAACGTCTTCGGCACGTCTACGGCTCGACATTCACAGTTGCCAACGTCGTCGGCACGTCTACGGCTCGACATTCACAGTTGCCAACGTCGTCGGCACGTCTAGGCTCGGCATTCACAGTTGCCAACGTCTTCGGCACGTCTACGGCTCGGCATTCACAATTGCCAACGTCGTCGGCACGTCTAGGCTCGGCATTCACAGTTGCTAACGTCGTCGGCATGTCTAGGGCTCGCAGTGCACGGCTGGCAATGTCTTCGGCACGTCTACTGCTCGACAGGCACAGTTGCCAACGTCTTCGGCACGTCTACGGCTCGGCATTCACAGTTGCCAACGTCGTCGGCACGTCTACGGCTCGCAGTGCACAGTTGCCAACGTCTTCGGCACGTCTACGGCTCGGCATTCACAGTTGCCAACGTCGTCGGCACGTCTACGGCTCGGCATTCACAGTTGCCAACGTCTTCGGCACGTCTACGGCTCGGCATTCACAGTTGCCAACGTCGTCGGCACGTCTACGGCTCGGCATTCACAGTTGCCAACGTCGTCGGCACGTCTACGGCTCGGCATTCACAGTTGCCAACGTCTTCGACACGTCTACGGCTCGGCATTCACAATTGCCAACGTCGTCAGCACGTCTAGGCTCGCCGTGCACGGCTGGCAATGTCTTCGGCACGTCTACTGCTCGACAGGCACAGTTGCCAACGTCTTCGGCACGTCTACGGCTCGGCATTCACAGTTGCCAACGTCGTCGGCACGTCTACGGCTCGCAGTGCACAGTTGCCAACGTCGTCGGCACGTCTACGGCTCGGCATTCACAATTGCCAACGTCGTCGGCACGTCTAGGCTCGGCATTCACAGTTGCCAACGTCGTCGGCACGTCCACTGCTCGCCATGCACAGGCTCGGCATTCACAGTTGCTAACGTCGTCGGCATGTCTACGGCTCGCAGTGCACGGCTGGCAATGTCTTCGGCACGTCTACGGCTCGACAGGCACAGTTGCCAACGTCTTCGGCACGTCTACGGCTCGGCATTCACAGTTGCCAACGCCGTCGGCACGTCTACGGCTCGCAGTGCACAGTTGCCAACGTCTTCGGCACGTCTACGGCTCGGCATTCACAGTTGCCAACGTCGTCGGCACGTCTACAGCTCGGCATGCACAGTTGCCACAGTTGTCAACGTCTTCAGCACGTCTACGGCTCGACATGCACAGCTGCCAACGTGTTCGGCACGTCTACTGCTCGCAGTGCACGGCTTGCAATGTTTTCGGCACGTCTACGGCTCGCAATGCACGGCTTGCAATGTCTTCGGCACGTCTACGGCTCGGCATTCACAGTTGCCAACGTCGTCGGCACGTCTACGGCTCGCAATGCACAGCTGCCAACGTCTTCGGCACGTCTACGGCTCGACATTCACAGTTGCCAACGTCGTCGGCACGTCTACGGCTCGGCATTCACAGTTGCCAACGTCGTCGGCACGTCTAGGCTCGGCATTCACAGTTGCCAACGCCTTCGGCACGTCTACGGCTCGGCATTCACAATTGCCAACGTCGTCGGCACGTCTAGGCTCGGCATTCACAGTTGCCAACGTCTTCGGCACGTCTACGGCTCGGCATTCACAATTGCCAACGTCATCGGCACGTCTAGGCTCGGCATTCACAGTTGCCAACGTCGTCGGCGCGTCCACTGCTCGCCATGCACAGGCTCGGCATTCACAGTTGCTAACGTCGTCGGCATGTCTACGGCTCGCAGTGCACGGCTGGCAATGTCTTCGGCACGTCTACGGCTCGACATGCACAGCTGCCAACGTGTTCGGCACGTCTACTGCTCGCAATGCATGGCTTGCAATGTCTTCGGCACGTCTACGGCTCGCAATGCACGGCTGGCAATGTCTTCGGCACGTCTACGGCTCGACAGGCACAGTTGCCAACGTCTTCGGCACGTCTACGGCTCGGCATTCACAGTTGCCAACGTCGTCGGCACGTCTACGGCTCGGCATTCACAATTGCCAACGTCGTCGGCACGTCTAGGCTCGGCATTCACAGTTGCCAACGTCGTCGGCACGTCTACAGCTCGGCATGCACAGTTGCCACAGTTGTCAACGTCTTCAGCACGTCTACGGCTCGACATGCACAGCTGCCAACGTGTTCGGCACGTCTACTGCTCGCAGTGCACGGCTTGCAATGTTTTCGGCACGTCTACGGCTCGCAATGCACGGCTTGCAATGTCTTCGGCACGTCTACGGCTCGGCATTCACAGTTGCCAACGTCGTCGGCACGTCTACGGCTCGCAATGCACAGCTGCCAACGTCTTCGGCACGTCTACGGCTCGACATTCACAGTTGCCAACGTCGTCGGCACGTCTACGGCTCGGCATTCACAGTTGCCAACGTCGTCGGCACGTCTAGGCTCGGCATTCACAGTTGCCAACGCCTTCGGCACGTCTACGGCTCGGCATTCACAATTGCCAACGTCGTCGGCACGTCTAGGCTCGGCATTCACAGTTGCCAACGTCTTCGGCACGTCTACGGCTCGGCATTCACAATTGCCAACGTCATCGGCACGTCTAGGCTCGGCATTCACAGTTGCCAACGTCGTCGGCGCGTCCACTGCTCGCCATGCACAGGCTCGGCATTCACAGTTGCTAACGTCGTCGGCATGTCTACGGCTCGCAGTGCACGGCTGGCAATGTCTTCGGCACGTCTACGGCTCGACATGCACAGCTGCCAACGTGTTCGGCACGTCTACTGCTCGCAATGCATGGCTTGCAATGTCTTCGGCACGTCTACGGCTCGCAATGCACGGCTTGCAATGTCTTGGGCACGTCTACGGCTCGACATTCACAGTTGCCAACGTCGTCGGCACGTCTACGGCTCGACAGGCACAGTTGTCAACGTCTTCAGCACGTCTACGGCTCGACATGCACAGCTGCCAACGTGTTCGGCACGTCTACTGCTCGCAATGCACGGCTTGCAATGTCTTCGGCACGTCTACGGCTCGCAATGCACGGCTTGCAATGTCTTGGGCACGTCTACGGCTCGACATTCACAGTTGCCAACGTCTTCGGCACGTCTACGGCTCGGCATTCACAGCTGCCAACGTCGTCGGCACGTCTACGGCTCGCAATGCACAGCTGCCAACGTCTTCGGCACGTCTACGGCTCGACATTCACAGTTGCCAACGTCGTCGGCACGTCTACGGCTCGACATTCACAGTTGCCAACGTCGTCGGCACGTCTAGGCTCGGCATTCACAGTTGCCAACGTCTTCGGCACGTCTACGGCTCGGCATTCACAATTGCCAACGTCATCGGCACGTCTAGGCTCGGCATTCACAGTTGCCAACGTCGTCGGCGCGTCCACTGCTCGCCATGCACAGGCTCGGCATTCACAGTTGCTAACGTCGTCGGCATGTCTACGGCTCGCAGTGCACGGCTGGCAATGTCTTCGGCACGTCTACGGCTCGACATGCACAGCTGCCAACGTGTTCGGCACGTCTACTGCTCGCAATGCATGGCTTGCAATGTCTTCGGCACGTCTACGGCTCGCAATGCACGGCTGGCAATGTCTTCGGCACGTCTACGGCTCGACAGGCACAGTTGCCAACGTCTTCGGCACGTCTACGGCTCGGCATTCACAGTTGCCAACGTCGTCGGCACGTCTACGGCTCGGCATTCACAATTGCCAACGTCGTCGGCACGTCTAGGCTCGGCATTCACAGTTGCCAACGTCGTCGGCACGTCTACAGCTCGGCATGCACAGTTGCCACAGTTGTCAACGTCTTCAGCACGTCTACGGCTCGACATGCACAGCTGCCAACGTGTTCGGCACGTCTACTGCTCGCAGTGCACGGCTTGCAATGTTTTCGGCACGTCTACGGCTCGCAATGCACGGCTTGCAATGTCTTCGGCACGTCTACGGCTCGGCATTCACAGTTGCCAACGTCGTCGGCACGTCTACGGCTCGCAATGCACAGCTGCCAACGTCTTCGGCACGTCTACGGCTCGACATTCACAGTTGCCAACGTCGTCGGCACGTCTACGGCTCGGCATTCACAGTTGCCAACGTCGTCGGCACGTCTAGGCTCGGCATTCACAGTTGCCAACGCCTTCGGCACGTCTACGGCTCGGCATTCACAATTGCCAACGTCGTCGGCACGTCTAGGCTCGGCATTCACAGTTGCCAACGTCTTCGGCACGTCTACGGCTCGGCATTCACAATTGCCAACGTCATCGGCACGTCTAGGCTCGGCATTCACAGTTGCCAACGTCGTCGGCGCGTCCACTGCTCGCCATGCACAGGCTCGGCATTCACAGTTGCTAACGTCGTCGGCATGTCTACGGCTCGCAGTGCACGGCTGGCAATGTCTTCGGCACGTCTACGGCTCGACATGCACAGCTGCCAACGTGTTCGGCACGTCTACTGCTCGCAATGCATGGCTTGCAATGTCTTCGGCACGTCTACGGCTCGCAATGCACGGCTTGCAATGTCTTGGGCACGTCTACGGCTCGACATTCACAGTTGCCAACGTCGTCGGCACGTCTACGGCTCGACAGGCACAGTTGTCAACGTCTTCAGCACGTCTACGGCTCGACATGCACAGCTGCCAACGTGTTCGGCACGTCTACTGCTCGCAATGCACGGCTTGCAATGTCTTCGGCACGTCTACGGCTCGCAATGCACGGCTTGCAATGTCTTGGGCACGTCTACGGCTCGACATTCACAGTTGCCAACGTCTTCGGCACGTCTACGGCTCGGCATTCACAGCTGCCAACGTCGTCGGCACGTCTACGGCTCGCAATGCACAGCTGCCAACGTCTTCGGCACGTCTACGGCTCGACATTCACAGTTGCCAACGTCGTCGGCACGTCTACGGCTCGACATTCACAGTTGCCAACGTCGTCGGCACGTCTAGGCTCGGCATTCACAGTTGCCAACGTCTTCGGCACGTCTACGGCTCGGCATTCACAATTGCCAACGTCGTCGGCACGTCTAGGCTCGGCATTCACAGTTGCCAACGTCGTCGGCACGTCCACTGCTCGCCATGCACAGGCTCGGCATTCACAGTTGCTAACGTCGTCGGCATGTCTACGGCTCGCAGTGCACGGCTGGCAATGTCTTCGGCACGTCTACTGCTCGACAGGCACAGTTGCCAACGTCTTCGGCACGTCTACGGCTCGGCATTCACAGTTGCCAACGTCGTCGGCACGTCTACTGCTCGGCATTCACAGTTGCCAACGTCGTCGGCACGTCTAAGGCTCGGCATTCACAGTTGCCAACGTCTTCGGCACGTCTACGGCTCGGCATTCGCAATGCACGGCTTGCAATGTCTTCGGCACGTCTACGGCTCGCAATGCACGGCTTGCAATGTCTTGGGCACGTCTACGGCTCGACATTCACAGTTGCCAACGTCTTCGGCACGTCTACGGCTCGGCATTCACAGTTGCCAACGTCGTCGGCACGTCTACGGCTCGCAATGCACAGCTGCCAACGTCTTCGGCACGTCTACGGCTCGACATTCACAGTTGCCAACGTCGTCGGCACGTCTACGGCTCGGCATTCACAGTTGCCAACGTCGTCGGCACGTCTAGGCTCGGCATTCACAGTTGCCAACGTCTTCGGCACGTCTACGGCTCGGCATTCACAATTGCCAACGTCGTCGGCACGTCTAGGCTCGGCATTCACATTTGCCAACGTCGTCGGCACGTCCACTGCTCGCCATGCACAGGCTCGGCATTCACAGTTGCTAACGTCGTCGGCATGTCTACGGCTCGCAGTGCACGGCTGGCAATGTCTTCGGCACGTCTACGGCTCGACAGGCACAGTAGCCAACGTCTTCGGCACGTCTACGGCTCGGCATTCACAGTTGCCAACGTCGTCGGCACGTCTACGGCTCGCAGTGCACAGTTGCCAACGTCTTCGGCACGTCTACGGCTCGGCATTCACAGTTGCCAACGTCGTCGGCACGTCTACGGCTCGGCATGCACAGTTCTCACAGTTGTCAACGTCTTCAGCACGTCTACGGCTCGACATGCACAGCTGCCAACGTGTTCGGCACGTCTTCTGCTCGCAGTGCACGGCTTGCAATGTTTTCGGCATGTCTACGGCTCGCAATGCACGGCTTGCAATGTCTTCGGCACGTCTACGGCTCGACATTCACAGTTGCCAACGTCTTCGGCACGTCTACGGCTCGGCATTCACAGTTGCCAACGTCGTCGGCACGTCTACGGCTCGCAATGCACAGCTGCCAACGTCTTCGGCACGTCTAGGCTCGGCATTCACAGTTGCCAACGTCTTCGGCACGTCTACGGCTCGGCATTCACAATTGCCAACGTCGTCGGCACGTCTAGGCTCGGCATTCACATTTGCCAACGTCGTCGGCACGTCCACTGCTCGCCATGCACAGGCTCGGCATTCACAGTTGCTAACGTCGTCGGCATGTCTACGGCTCGCAGTGCACGGCTGGCAATGTCTTCGGCACGTCTACGGCTCGACAGGCACAGTAGCCAACGTCTTCGGCACGTCTACGGCTCGGCATTCACAGTTGCCAACGTCGTCGGCACGTCTACGGCTCGCAGTGCACAGTTGCCAACGTCTTCGGCACGTCTACGGCTCGGCATTCACAGTTGCCAACGTCGTCGGCACGTCTACGGCTCGGCATGCACAGTTCTCACAGTTGTCAACGTCTTCAGCACGTCTACGGCTCGACATGCACAGCTGCCAACGTGTTCGGCACGTCTTCTGCTCGCAGTGCACGGCTTGCAATGTTTTCGGCATGTCTACGGCTCGCAATGCACGGCTTGCAATGTCATCGGCACGTCTAGGCTCGGCATTCACAGTTGCCAACGTCGTCGGCGCGTCCACTGCTCGCCATGCACAGGCTCGGCATTCACAGTTGCTAACGTCGTCGGCATGTCTACGGCTCGCAGTGCACGGCTGGCAATGTCTTCGGCACGTCTACGGCTCGACATGCACAGCTGCCAACGTGTTCGGCACGTCTACTGCTCGCAATGCATGGCTTGCAATGTCTTCGGCACGTCTACGGCTCGCAATGCACGGCTTGCAATGTCTTGGGCACGTCTACGGCTCGACATTCACAGTTGCCAACGTCGTCGGCACGTCTACGGCTCGACAGGCACAGTTGTCAACGTCTTCAGCACGTCTACGGCTCGACATGCACAGCTGCCAACGTGTTCGGCACGTCTACTGCTCGCAATGCACGGCTTGCAATGTCTTCGGCACGTCTACGGCTCGCAATGCACGGCTTGCAATGTCTTGGGCACGTCTACGGCTCGACATTCACAGTTGCCAACGTCTTCGGCACGTCTACGGCTCGGCATTCACAGCTGCCAACGTCGTCGGCACGTCTACGGCTCGCAATGCACAGCTGCCAACGTCTTCGGCACGTCTACGGCTCGACATTCACAGTTGCCAACGTCGTCGGCACGTCTACGGCTCGACATTCACAGTTGCCAACGTCGTCGGCACGTCTAGGCTCGGCATTCACAGTTGCCAACGTCTTCGGCACGTCTACGGCTCGGCATTCACAATTGCCAACGTCGTCGGCACGTCTAGGCTCGGCATTCACAGTTGCCAACGTCGTCGGCACGTCCACTGCTCGCCATGCACAGGCTCGGCATTCACAGTTGCTAACGTCGTCGGCATGTCTACGGCTCGCAGTGCACGGCTGGCAATGTCTTCGGCACGTCTACTGCTCGACAGGCACAGTTGCCAACGTCTTCGGCACGTCTACGGCTCGGCATTCACAGTTGCCAACGTCGTCGGCACGTCTACTGCTCGGCATTCACAGTTGCCAACGTCGTCGGCACGTCTAAGGCTCGGCATTCACAGTTGCCAACGTCTTCGGCACGTCTACGGCTCGGCATTCGCAATGCACGGCTTGCAATGTCTTCGGCACGTCTACGGCTCGCAATGCACGGCTTGCAATGTCTTGGGCACGTCTACGGCTCGACATTCACAGTTGCCAACGTCTTCGGCACGTCTACGGCTCGGCATTCACAGTTGCCAACGTCGTCGGCACGTCTACGGCTCGCAATGCACAGCTGCCAACGTCTTCGGCACGTCTACGGCTCGACATTCACAGTTGCCAACGTCGTCGGCACGTCTACGGCTCGGCATTCACAGTTGCCAACGTCGTCGGCACGTCTAGGCTCGGCATTCACAGTTGCCAACGTCTTCGGCACGTCTACGGCTCGGCATTCACAATTGCCAACGTCGTCGGCACGTCTAGGCTCGGCATTCACATTTGCCAACGTCGTCGGCACGTCCACTGCTCGCCATGCACAGGCTCGGCATTCACAGTTGCTAACGTCGTCGGCATGTCTACGGCTCGCAGTGCACGGCTGGCAATGTCTTCGGCACGTCTACGGCTCGACAGGCACAGTAGCCAACGTCTTCGGCACGTCTACGGCTCGGC
The DNA here is from genome assembly GCA_947396885.1 of Heligmosomoides polygyrus polygyrus. Taxonomy (NCBI): domain Eukaryota; kingdom Metazoa; phylum Nematoda; class Chromadorea; order Rhabditida; family Heligmosomidae; genus Heligmosomoides; species Heligmosomoides polygyrus. The sequence continues at coordinate 55,331,142 of OX377206.1, forward strand.
ATTCACAGTTGCCAACGTCGTCGGCACGTCTACGGCTCGCAGTGCACAGTTGCCAACGTCTTCGGCACGTCTACGGCTCGGCATTCACAGTTGCCAACGTCGTCGGCACGTCTACGGCTCGGCATGCACAGTTCTCACAGTTGTCAACGTCTTCAGCACGTCTACGGCTCGACATGCACAGCTGCCAACGTGTTCGGCACGTCTTCTGCTCGCAGTGCACGGCTTGCAATGTTTTCGGCATGTCTACGGCTCGCAATGCACGGCTTGCAATGTCTTCGGCACGTCTACGGCTCGACATTCACAGTTGCCAACGTCTTCGGCACGTCTACGGCTCGGCATTCACAGTTGCCAACGTCGTCGGCACGTCTACGGCTCGCAATGCACAGCTGCCAACGTCTTCGGCACGTCTAGGCTCGGCATTCACAGTTGCCAACGTCTTCGGCACGTCTACGGCTCGGCATTCACAATTGCCAACGTCGTCGGCACGTCTAGGCTCGGCATTCACAGTTGCCAACGTCGTCGGCGCGTCCTCTGCTCGCCATGCACAGGCTCGGCATTCACAGTTGCTAACGTCGTCGGCATGTCTACGGCTCGCAGTGCACGGCTGGCAATGTCTTCGGCACGTCTACTGCTCGACAGGCACAGTTGCCAACGTCTTCGGCACGTCTACGGCTCGGCATTCACAGTTGCCAACGTCGTCGGCACGTCTACGGCTCGCAATGCACAGCTGCCAACGTCTTCGGCACGTCTACGGCTCGACATTCACAGTTGCCAACGTCGTCGGCACGTCTACGGCTCGCAATGCACAGCTGCCAACGTCGTCGGCACGTCTACGGCTCGCAATGCACAGCTGCCAACGTCTTCGGCACGTCTACGGCTCGACATTCACAGTTGCCAACGTCGTCGGCACGTCTACGGCTCGACATTCACAGTTGCCAACGTCGTCGGCACGTCTAGGCTCGGCATTCACAGTTGCCAACGTCTTCGGCACGTCTACGGCTCGGCATTCACAATTGCCAACGTCGTCGGCACGTCTAGGCTCGGCATTCACAGTTGCTAACGTCGTCGGCATGTCTACGGCTCGCAGTGCACGGCTGGCAATGTCTTCGGCACGTCTACTGCTCGACAGGCACAGTTGCCAACGTCTTCGGCACGTCTACGGCTCGGCATTCACAGTTGCCAACGTCGTCGGCACGTCTACGGCTCGCAGTGCACAGTTGCCAACGTCTTCGGCACGTCTACGGCTCGGCATTCACAGTTGCCAACGTCGTCGGCACGTCTACGGCTCGGCATTCACAGTTGCCAACGTCTTCGGCACGTCTACGGCTCGGCATTCACAGTTGCCAACGTCGTCGGCACGTCTACGGCTCGGCATTCACAGTTGCCAACGTCGTCGGCACGTCTACGGCTCGGCATTCACAGTTGCCAACGTCTTCGACACGTCTACGGCTCGGCATTCACAATTGCCAACGTCGTCAGCACGTCTAGGCTCGCAGTGCACGGCTGGCAATGTCTTCGGCACGTCTACTGCTCGACAGGCACAGTTGCCAACGTCTTCGGCACGTCTACGGCTCGGCATTCACAGTTGCCAACGTCGTCGGCACGTCTACGGCTCGCAGTGCACAGTTGCCAACGTCGTCGGCACGTCTACGGCTCGGCATTCACAGTTGCCAACGTCGTCGGCACGTCTACGGCTCGGCATGCACAGTTGCCACAGTTGTCAACGTCTTCAGCACGTCTACGGCTCGACATGCACAGCTGCCAACGTGTTCGGCACGTCTACTGCTCGCAGTGCACGGCTTGCAATGTTTTCGGCACGTCTACGGCTCGCAATGCACGGCTTGCAATGTCTTCGGCACGTCTACGGCTCGACATTCACAGTTGCCAACGTCTTCGGCACGTCTACGGCTCGGCATTCACAGTTGCCAACGTCGTCGGCACGTCTACGGCTCGGCATTCACAGTTGCCAACGTCGTCGGCACGTCTACGGCTCGGCATTCACAGTTGCCAACGTCTTCGACACGTCTACGGCTCGACATTCACAGTTGCCAACGTCGTCGGCACGTCTACGGCTCGCAATGCACAGCTGCCAACGTCGTCGGCACGTCTACGGCTCGCAATGCACAGCTGCCAACGTCTTCGGCACGTCTACGGCTCGACATTCACAGTTGCTAACGTCGTCGGCATGTCTACGGCTCGCAGTGCACGGCTGGCAATGTCTTCGGCACGTCTACTGCTCGACAGGCACAGTTGCCAACGTCTTCGGCACGTCTACGGCTCGGCATTCACAGTTGCCAACGTCGTCGGCACGTCTACGGCTCGCAATGCACAGCTGCCAACGTCTTCGGCACGTCTACGGCTCGACATTCACAGTTGCCAACGTCGTCGGCACGTCTACGGCTCGCAATGCACAGCTGCCAACGTCGTCGGCACGTCTACGGCTCGCAATGCACAGCTGCCAACGTCTTCGGCACGTCTACGGCTCGACATTCACAGTTGCCAACGTCGTCGGCACGTCTACGGCTCGACATTCACAGTTGCCAACGTCGTCGGCACGTCTAGGCTCGGCATTCACAGTTGCCAACGTCTTCGGCACGTCTACGGCTCGGCATTCACAATTGCCAACGTCGTCGGCACGTCTAGGCTCGGCATTCACAGTTGCTAACGTCGTCGGCATGTCTACGGCTCGCAGTGCACGGCTGGCAATGTCTTCGGCACGTCTACTGCTCGACAGGCACAGTTGCCAACGTCTTCGGCACGTCTACGGCTCGGCATTCACAGTTGCCAACGTCGTCGGCACGTCTACGGCTCGCAGTGCACAGTTGCCAACGTCTTCGGCACGTCTACGGCTCGGCATTCACAGTTGCCAACGTCGTCGGCACGTCTACGGCTCGGCATTCACAGTTGCCAACGTCTTCGGCACGTCTACGGCTCGGCATTCACAGTTGCCAACGTCGTCGGCACGTCTACGGCTCGGCATTCACAGTTGCCAACGTCGTCGGCACGTCTACGGCTCGGCATTCACAGTTGCCAACGTCTTCGACACGTCTACGGCTCGGCATTCACAACTGCCAACGTCGTCAGCACGTCTAGGCTCGCAGTGCACGGCTGGCAATGTCTTCGGCACGTCTACTGCTCGACAGGCACAGTTGCCAACGTCTTCGGCACGTCTACGGCTCGGCATTCACAGTTGCCAACGTCGTCGGCACGTCTACGGCTCGCAGTGCACAGTTGCCAACGTCTTCGGCACGTCTACGGCTCGGCATTCACAGTTGCCAACGTCGTCGGCACGTCTACGGCTCGGCATTCACAGTTGCCAACGTCGTCGGCACGTCTACGGCTCGGCATTCACAGTTGCCAACGTCGTCGGCACGTCTACGGCTCGGCATGCACAGTTGCCACAGTTGTCAACGTCTTCAGCACGTCTACGGCTCGACATGCACAGCTGCCAACGTGTTCGGCACGTCTACTGCTCGCAGTGCACGGCTTGCAATGTTTTCGGCACGTCTACGGCTCGCAATGCACGGCTTGCAATGTCTTCGGCACGTCTACGGCTCGACATTCACAGTTGCCAACGTCTTCGGCACGTCTACGGCTCGGCATTCACAGTTGCCAACGTCGTCGGCACGTCTACGGCTCGCAATGCACAGCTGCCAACGTCTTCGGCACGTCTAGGCTCGGCATTCACAGTTGCCAACGCCTTCGGCACGTCTACGGCTCGGCATTCACAATTGCCAACGTCGTCGGCACGTCTAGGCTCGGCATTCACAGTTGCCAACGTCGTCGGCGCGTCCACTGCTCGCCATGCACAGGCTCGGCATTCACAGTTGCTAACGTCGTCGGCATGTCTACGGCTCGCAGTGCACGGCTGGCAATGTCTTCGGCACGTCTACTGCTCGACAGGCACAGTTGCCAACGTCTTCGGCACGTCTACGGCTCGGCATTCACAGTTGCCAACGTCGTCGGCACGTCTACGGCTCGCAATGCACAGCTGCCAACGTCTTCGGCACGTCTACGGCTCGGCATTCACAATTGCCAACGTCGTCGGCACGTCTACGGCTCGGCATTCACAGTTGCCAACGTCTTCGGCACGTCTACGGCTCGGCATTCACAATTGCCAACGTGTTCGGCACGTCTACTGCTCGCAATGCACGGCTTGCAATGTCTTCGGCACGTCTACGGCTCGCAATGCACGGCTTGCAATGTCTTGGGCACGTCTACGGCTCGACATTCACAGTTGCCAACGTCTTCGGCAAGTCTACGGCTCGGCATTCACAGTTGCCAACGTCGTCGGCACGTCTACGGCTCGCAATGCACAGCTGCCAACGTCTTCGGCACGTCTACGGCTCGACATTCACAGTTGCCAACGTCGTCGGCACGTCTACGGTTCGGCATTCACAATTGCCAACGTCGTCGGCACGTCTAGGCTCGGCATTCACAGTTGCCAACGTCGTCGGCACGTCTACGGCTCGACATTCACAGTTGCCAACGTCGTCGGCACGTCTAGGCTCGGCATTCACAGTTGCCAACGTCTTCGGCACGTCTACGGCTCGGCATTCACAATTGCCAACGTCGTCGGCACGTCTAGGCTCGGCATTCACAGTTGCCAACGTCGTCGGCACGTCCACTGCTCGCCATGCACAGGCTCGGCATTCACAGTTGCTAACGTCGTCGGCATGTCTACGGCTCGCAGTGCACGGCTGGCAATGTCTTCGGCACGTCTACTGCTCGACAGGCACAGTTGCCAACGTCTTCGGCACGTCTACGGCTCGGCATTCACAGTTGCCAACGTCGTCGGCACGTCTACGGCTCGCAGTGCACAGTTGCCAACGTCTTCGGCACGTCTACGGCTCGGCATTCACAGTTGCCAACGTCGTCGGCACGTCTACGGCTCGGCATTCACAGTTGCCAACGTCTTCGGCACGTCTACGGCTCGGCATTCACAATTGCCAACGTATTCGGCACATCTACTGCTCGCAATGCACGGCTTGCAATGTCTTCGGCACGTCTACGGCTCGCAATGCACGGCTTGCAATGTCTTGGGCACGTCTACGGCTCGACATTCACAGTTGCCAACGTCATCGGCACGTCTACGGCTCGGCATTCACAGTTGCCAACGTCGTCGGCACGTCTACGGCTCGCAATGCACAGCTGCCAACGTCTTCGGCACGTCTACGGCTCGACATTCACAGTTGCCAACGTCGTCGGCACGTCTACGGCTCGGCATTCACAGTTGCCAACGTCGTCGGCACGTCTAGGCTCGGCATTCACAGTTGCCAACGTCTTCGGCACGTCTACGGCTCGGCATTCACAATTGCCAACGTCGTCGGCACGTCTAGGCTCGGCATTCACAGTTGCCAACGTCGTCGGCACATCCACTGCTCGCCATGCACAGGCTCGGCATTCACAGTTGCTAACGTCGTCGGCATGTCTACGGCTCGCAGTGCACGGCTGGCAATGTCTTCGGCACGTCTACGGCTCGACAGGCACAGTTGCCAACGTCTTCGGCACGTCTACGGCTCGGCATTCACAGTTGCCAACGTCGTCGGCACGTCTACGGCTCGCAGTGCACAGTTGCCAACGTCGTCGGCACGTCTACGGCTCGGCATTCACAGTTGCCAACGTCGTCGGCACGTCTAGGCTCGGCATTCACAGTTGCCAACGCCTTCGGCACGTCTACGGCTCGGCATTCACAATTGCCAACGTCGTCGGCACGTCTAGGCTCGGAATTCACAGTTGCCAACGTCTTCGGCACGTCTACGGCTCGGCATTCACAATTGCCAACGTCATCGGCACGTCTAGGCTCGGCATTCACAGTTGCCAACGTCGTCGGCGCGTCCACTGCTCGCCATGCACAGGCTCGGCATTCACAGTTGCTAACGTCGTCGGCATGTCTACGGCTCGCAGTGCACGGCTGGCAATGTCTTCGGCACGTCTACGGCTCGACATGCACAGCTGCCAACGTGTTCGGCACGTCTACTGCTCGCAATGCATGGCTTGCAATGTCTTCGGCACGTCTACGGCTCGCAATGCACGGCTGGCAATGTCTTCGGCACGTCTACGGCTCGACAGGCACAGTTGCCAACGTCTTCGGCACGTCTACGGCTCGGCATTCACAGTTGCCAACGTCGTCGGCACGTCTACGGCTCGGCATTCACAATTGCCAACGTCGTCGGCACGTCTAGGCTCGGCATTCACAGTTGCCAACGTCGTCGGCACGTCTACAGCTCGGCATGCACAGTTGCCACAGTTGTCAACGTCTTCAGCACGTCTACGGCTCGACATGCACAGCTGCCAACGTGTTCGGCACGTCTACTGCTCGCAGTGCACGGCTTGCAATGTCTTCGGCACGTCTACGGCTCGACATGCACAGCTGCCAACGTGTTCGGCACGTCTACTGCTCGCAATGCATAGCTTGCAATGTCTTCGGCACGTCTACGGCTCGCAATGCACGGCTGGCAATGTCTTCGGCACGTCTACGGCTCGACAGGCACAGTTGCCAACGTCTTCGGCACGTCTACGGCTCGGCATTCACAGTTGCCAACGTCGTCGGCACGTCTACGGCTCGCAGTGCACAGTTGCCAACGTCTTCGGCACGTCTACGGCTCGGCATTCACAGTTGCCAACGTCGTCGGCACGTCTACGGCTCGGCATTCACAGTTGCCAACGTCTTCGGCACGTCTACGGCTCGGCATTCACAATTGCCAACGTGTTCGGCACGTCTACTGCTCGCAATGCACGGCTTGCAATGTCTTCGGCACGTCTACGGCTCGCAATGCACGGCTTGCAATGTCTTGGGCACGTCTACGGCTCGACATTCACAGTTGCCAACGTCTTCGGCAAGTCTACGGCTCGGCATTCACAGTTGCCAACGTCGTCGGCACGTCTACGGCTCGCAATGCACAGCTGCCAACGTCTTCGGCACGTCTACGGCTCGACATTCACAGTTGCCAACGTCGTCGGCACGTCTACGGTTCGGCATTCACAATTGCCAACGTCGTCGGCACGTCTAGGCTCGGCATTCACAGTTGCCAACGTCGTCGGCACGTCTACGGCTCGACATTCACAGTTGCCAACGTCGTCGGCACGTCTAGGCTCGGCATTCACAGTTGCCAACGTCTTCGGCACGTCTACGGCTCGGCATTCACAATTGCCAACGTCGTCGGCACGTCTAGGCTCGGCATTCACAGTTGCCAACGTCGTCGGCACGTCCACTGCTCGCCATGCACAGGCTCGGCATTCACAGTTGCTAACGTCGTCGGCATGTCTACGGCTCGCAGTGCACGGCTGGCAATGTCTTCGGCACGTCTACTGCTCGACAGGCACAGTTGCCAACGTCTTCGGCACGTCTACGGCTCGGCATTCACAGTTGCCAACGTCGTCGGCACGTCTACGGCTCGCAGTGCACAGTTGCCAACGTCTTCGGCACGTCTACGGCTCGGCATTCACAGTTGCCAACGTCGTCGGCACGTCTACGGCTCGGCATTCACAGTTGCCAACGTCTTCGGCACGTCTACGGCTCGGCATTCACAATTGCCAACGTATTCGGCACATCTACTGCTCGCAATGCACGGCTTGCAATGTCTTCGGCACGTCTACGGCTCGCAATGCACGGCTTGCAATGTCTTGGGCACGTCTACGGCTCGACATTCACAGTTGCCAACGTCATCGGCACGTCTACGGCTCGGCATTCACAGTTGCCAACGTCGTCGGCACGTCTACGGCTCGCAATGCACAGCTGCCAACGTCTTCGGCACGTCTACGGCTCGACATTCACAGTTGCCAACGTCGTCGGCACGTCTACGGCTCGGCATTCACAGTTGCCAACGTCGTCGGCACGTCTAGGCTCGGCATTCACAGTTGCCAACGTCTTCGGCACGTCTACGGCTCGGCATTCACAATTGCCAACGTCGTCGGCACGTCTAGGCTCGGCATTCACAGTTGCCAACGTCGTCGGCACATCCACTGCTCGCCATGCACAGGCTCGGCATTCACAGTTGCTAACGTCGTCGGCATGTCTACGGCTCGCAGTGCACGGCTGGCAATGTCTTCGGCACGTCTACGGCTCGACAGGCACAGTTGCCAACGTCTTCGGCACGTCTACGGCTCGGCATTCACAGTTGCCAACGTCGTCGGCACGTCTACGGCTCGCAGTGCACAGTTGCCAACGTCGTCGGCACGTCTACGGCTCGGCATTCACAGTTGCCAACGTCGTCGGCACGTCTAGGCTCGGCATTCACAGTTGCCAACGCCTTCGGCACGTCTACGGCTCGGCATTCACAATTGCCAACGTCGTCGGCACGTCTAGGCTCGGAATTCACAGTTGCCAACGTCTTCGGCACGTCTACGGCTCGGCATTCACAATTGCCAACGTCATCGGCACGTCTAGGCTCGGCATTCACAGTTGCCAACGTCGTCGGCGCGTCCACTGCTCGCCATGCACAGGCTCGGCATTCACAGTTGCTAACGTCGTCGGCATGTCTACGGCTCGCAGTGCACGGCTGGCAATGTCTTCGGCACGTCTACGGCTCGACATGCACAGCTGCCAACGTGTTCGGCACGTCTACTGCTCGCAATGCATGGCTTGCAATGTCTTCGGCACGTCTACGGCTCGCAATGCACGGCTGGCAATGTCTTCGGCACGTCTACGGCTCGACAGGCACAGTTGCCAACGTCTTCGGCACGTCTACGGCTCGGCATTCACAGTTGCCAACGTCGTCGGCACGTCTACGGCTCGGCATTCACAATTGCCAACGTCGTCGGCACGTCTAGGCTCGGCATTCACAGTTGCCAACGTCGTCGGCACGTCTACAGCTCGGCATGCACAGTTGCCACAGTTGTCAACGTCTTCAGCACGTCTACGGCTCGACATGCACAGCTGCCAACGTGTTCGGCACGTCTACTGCTCGCAGTGCACGGCTTGCAATGTTTTCGGCACGTCTACGGCTCGCAATGCACGGCTTGCAATGTCTTCGGCACGTCTACGGCTCGGCATTCACAGTTGCCAACGTCGTCGGCACGTCTACGGCTCGCAATGCACAGCTGCCAACGTCTTCGGCACGTCTACGGCTCGACATTCACAGTTGCCAACGTCGTCGGCACGTCTGCGGCTCGGCATTCACAGTTGCCAACGTCGTCGGCACGTCTAGGCTCGGCATTCACAGTTGCCAACGCCTTCGGCACGTCTACGGCTCGGCATTCACAATTGCCAACGTCGTCGGCACGTCTAGGCTCGGCATTCACAGTTGCCAACGTCTTCGGCACGTCTACGGCTCGGCATTCACAATTGCCAACGTCATCGGCACGTCTAGGCTCGGCATTCACAGTTGCCAACGTCGTCGGCGCGTCCACTGCTCGCCATGCACAGGCTCGGCATTCACAGTTGCTAACGTCGTCGGCATGTCTACGGCTCGCAGTGCACGGCTGGCAATGTCTTCGGCACGTCTACGGCTCGACATGCACAGCTGCCAACGTGTTCGGCACGTCTACTGCTCGCAATGCATGGCTTGCAATGTCTTCGGCACGTCTACGGCTCGCAATGCACGGCTTGCAATGTCTTGGGCACGTCTACGGCTCGACATTCACAGTTGCCAACGTCGTCGGCACGTCTACGGCTCGACAGGCACAGTTGTCAACGTCTTCAGCACGTCTACGGCTCGACATGCACAGCTGCCAACGTGTTCGGCACGTCTACTGCTCGCAATGCACGGCTTGCAATGTCTTCGGCACGTCTACGGCTCGCAATGCACGGCTTGCAATGTCTTGGGCACGCCTACGGCTCGACATTCACAGTTGCCAACGTCTTCGGCACGTCTACGGCTCGGCATTCACAGCTGCCAACGTCGTCGGCACGTCTACGGCTCGCAATGCACAGCTGCCAACGTCTTCGGCACGTCTACGGCTCGACATTCACAGTTGCCAACGTCGTCGGCACGTCTACGGCTCGACATTCACAGTTGCCAACGTCGTCGGCACGTCTAGGCTCGGCATTCACAGTTGCCAACGTCTTCGGCACGTCTACGGCTCGGCATTCACAATTGCCAACGTCGTCGGCACGTCTAGGCTCGGCATTCACAGTTGCCAACGTCGTCGGCACGTCCACTGCTCGCCATGCACAGGCTCGGCATTCACAGTTGCTAACGTCGTCGGCATGTCTACGGCTCGCAGTGCACGGCTGGCAATGTCTTCGGCACGTCTACTGCTCGACAGGCACAGTTGCCAACGTCTTCGGCACGTCTACGGCTCGGCATTCACAGTTGCCAACGTCGTCGGCACGTCTACTGCTCGGCATTCACAGTTGCCAACGTCGTCGGCACGTCTAAGGCTCGGCATTCACAGTTGCCAACGTCTTCGGCACGTCTACGGCTCGGCATTCGCAATGCACGGCTTGCAATGTCTTCGGCACGTCTACGGCTCGCAATGCACGGCTTGCAATGTCTTGGGCACGTCTACGGCTCGACATTCACAGTTGCCAACGTCTTCGGCACGTCTACGGCTCGGCATTCACAGTTGCCAACGTCGTCGGCACGTCTACGGCTCGCAATGCACAGCTGCCAACGTCTTCGGCACGTCTACGGCTCGACATTCACAGTTGCCAACGTCGTCGGCACGTCTACGGCTCGGCATTCACAGTTGCCAACGTCGTCGGCACGTCTAGGCTCGGCATTCACAGTTGCCAACGTCTTCGGCACGTCTACGGCTCGGCATTCACAATTGCCAACGTCGTCGGCACGTCTAGGCTCGGCATTCACAGTTGCCAACGTCGTCGGCACGTCCACTGCTCGCCATGCACAGGCTCGGCATTCACAGTTGCTAACGTCGTCGGCATGTCTACGGCTCGCAGTGCACGGCTGGCAATGTCTTCGGCACGTCTACGGCTCGACAGGCACAGTAGCCAACGTCTTCGGCACGTCTACGGCTCGGCATTCACAGTTGCCAACGTCGTCGGCACGTCTACGGCTCGCAGTGCACAGTTGCCAACGTCTTCGGCACGTCTACGGCTCGGCATTCACAGTTGCCAACGTCGTCGGCACGTCTACGGCTCGGCATGCACAGTTCTCACAGTTGTCAACGTCTTCAGCACGTCTACGGCTCGACATGCACAGCTGCCAACGTGTTCGGCACGTCTTCTGCTCGCAGTGCACGGCTTGCAATGTTTTCGGCATGTCTACGGCTCGCAATGCACGGCTTGCAATGTCTTCGGCACGTCTACGGCTCGACATTCACAGTTGCCAACGTCTTCGGCACGTCTACGGCTCGGCATTCACAGTTGCCAACGTCGTCGGCACGTCTACGGCTCGCAATGCACAGCTGCCAACGTCTTCGGCACGTCAAGGCTCGGCATTCACAGTTGCCAACGTCTTCGGCACGTCTACGGCTCGGCATTCACAATTGCCAACGTCGTCGGCACGTCTAGGCTCGGCATTCACAGTTGCCAACGTCGTCGGCGCGTCCACTGCTCGCCATGCACAGGCTCGGCATTCACAGTTGCTAACGTCGTCGGCATGTCTACGGCTCGCAGTGCACGGCTGGCAATGTCTTCGGCACGTCTACTGCTCGACAGGCACAGTTGCCAACGTCTTCGGCACGTCTACGGCTCGGCATTCACAGTTGCCAACGTCGTCGGCACGTCTACGGCTCGCAATGCACAGCTGCCAACGTCTTCGGCACGTCTACGGCTCGACATTCACAGTTGCCAACGTCGTCGGCACGTCTACGGCTCGCAATGCACAGCTGCCAACGTCTTCGGCACGTCTACGGCTCGACGTTCACAGTTGCCAACGTCGTCGGCACGTCTACGGCTCGACATTCACAGTTGCCAACGTCGTCGGCACGTCTAGGCTCGGCATTCACAGTTGCCAACGTCTTCGGCACGTCTACGGCTCGGCATTCACAATTGCCAACGTCGTCGGCACGTCTAGGCTCGGCATTCACAGTTGCTAACGTCGTCGGCATGTCTACGGCTCGCAGTGCACGGCTGGCAATGTCTTCGGCACGTCTACTGCTCGACAGGCACAGTTGCCAACGTCTTCGGCACGTCTACGGCTCGGCATTCACAGTTGCCAACGTCGTCGGCACGTCTACGGCTCGCAGTGCACAGTTGCCAACGTCTTCGGCACGTCTACGGCTCGGCATTCACAGTTGCCAACGTCGTCGGCACGTCTACGGCTCGGCTTTCACAGTTGCCAACGTCTTCGGCACGTCTACGGCTCGGCATTCACAGTTGCCAACGTCGTCGGCACGTCTACGGCTCGGCATTCACAGTTGCCAACGTCGTCGGCACGTCTACGGCTCGGCATTCACAGTTGCCAACGTCTTCGACACGTCTACGGCTCGGCATTCACAATTGCCAACGTCGTCAGCACGTCTAGGCTCGCAGTGCACGGCTGGCAATGTCTTCGGCACGTCTACTGCTCGACAGGCACAGTTGCCAACGTCTTCGGCATGTCTACGGCTCGGCATTCACAGTTGCCAACGTCGTCGGCACGTCTACGGCTCGCAGTGCACAGTTGCCAACGTCTTCGGCACGTCTACGGCTCGGCATTCACAGTTGCCAACGTCGTCGGCACGTCTACGGCTCGGCATTCACAGTTGCCAACGTCGTCGGCACGTCTACGGCTCGGCATTCACAGTTGCCAACGTCGTCGGCACGTCTACGGCTCGGCATGCACAGTTGCCACAGTTGTCAACGTCTTCAGCACGTCTACGGCTCGACATGCACAGCTGCCAACGTGTTCGGCACGTCTACTGCTCGCAGTGCACGGCTTGCAATGTTTTCGGCACGTCTACGGCTCGCAATGCACGGCTTGCAATGTCTTCGGCACGTCTACGGCTCGACATTCACAGTTGCCAACGTCTTCGGCACGTCTGCGGCTCGGCATTCACAGTTGCCAACGTCGTCGGCACGTCTACGGCTCGCAATGCACAGCTGCCAACGTCTTCGGCACGTCTAGGCTCGGCATTCACAGTTGCCAACGTCTTCGGCACGTCTACGGCTCGGCATTCACAATTGCCAACGTCGTCGGCACGTCTAGGCTCGGCATTCACAGTTGCCAACGTCGTCGGCGCGTCCACTGCTCGCCATGCACAGGCTCGGCATTCACAGTTGCTAACGTCGTCGGCATGTCTACGGCTCGCAGTGCACGGCTGGCAATGTCTTCGGCACGTCTACTGCTCGACAGGCACAGTTGCCAACGTCTTCGGCACGTCTACGGCTCGGCATTCACAGTTGCCAACGTCGTCGGCACGTCTACGGCTCGCAATGCACAGCTGCCAACGTCTTCGGCACGTCTACGGCTCGGCATTCACAATTGCCAACGTCGTCGGCACGTCTAGGCTCGGCATTCACAGTTGCCAACGTCGTCGGCACGTCCACTGCTCGCCATGCACAGGCTCGGCATTCACAGTTGCTAACGTCGTCGGCATGTCTACGGCTCGCAGTGCACGGCTGGCAATGTCTTCGGCACGTCTACTGCTCGACAGGCACAGTTGCCAACGTCTTCGGCACGTCTACGGCTCGGCATTCACAGTTGCCAACGTCGTCGGCACGTCTACGGCTCGCAGTGCACAGTTGCCAACGTCTTCGGCACGTCTACGGCTCGGCATTCACAGTTGCCAACGTCGTCGGCACGTCTACGGCTCGGCATTCACAGTTGCCAACGTCTTCGGCACGTCTACGGCTCGGCATTCACAATTGCCAACGTGTTCGGCACGTCTACTGCTCGCAATGCACGGCTTGCAATGCCTTCGGCACGTCTACGGCTCGCAATGCACGGCTTGCAATGTCTTGGGCACGTCTACGGCTCGACATTCACAGTTGCCAACGTCTTCGGCACGTCTACGGCTCGGCATTCACAGTTGCCAACGTCGTCGGCACGTCTACGGCTCGCAATGCACAGCTGCCAACGTCTTCGGCACGTCTACGGCTCGACATTCACAGTTGCCAACGTCGTCGGCACGTCTACGGCTCGGCATTCACAATTGCCAACGTCGTCGGCACGTCTAGGCTCGGCATTCACAGTTGCCAACGTCGTCGGCACGTCTACGGCTCGACATTCACAATTGCCAACGTCGTCGGCACGTCTAGGCTCGGCATTCACAGTTGCCAACGTCGTCGGCACGTCCACTGCTCGCCATGCACAGGCTCGGCATTCACAGTTGCTAACGTCGTCGGCATGTCTACGGCTCGCAGTGCACGGCTGGCAATGTCTTCGGCACGTCTACTGCTCGACAGGCACAGTTGCCAACGTCTTCGGCACGTCTACGGCTCGGCATTCACAGTTGCCAACGTCGTCGGCACGTCTACGGCTCGCAGTGCACAGTTGCCAACGTCTTCGGCACGTCTACGGCTCGGCATTCACAGTTGCCAACGTCGTCGGCACGTCTACGGCTCGGCATTCACAGTTGCCAACGTCTTCGGCACGTCTACGGCTCGGCATTCACAATTGCCAACGTATTCGGCACGTCTACTGCTCGCAATGCACGGCTTGCAATGTCTTCGGCACGTCTACGGCTCGCAATGCACGGCTTGCAATGTCTTGGGCACGTCTACGGCTCGACATTCACAGTTGCCAACGTCATCGGCACGTCTACGGCTCGGCATTCACAGTTGCCAACGTCGTCGGCACGTCTACGGCTCGCAATGCACAGCTGCCAACGTCCTCGGCACGTCTACGGCTCGACATTCACAGTTGCCAACGTCGTCGGCACGTCTACGGCTCGGCATTCACAGTTGCCAACGTCGTCGGCACGTCTAGGCTCGGCATTCACAGTTGCCAACGTCTTCGGCACGTCTACGGCTCGGCATTCACAATTGCCAACGTCGTCGGCACGTCTAGGCTCGGCATTCACAGTTGCCAACGTCGTCGGCACATCCACTGCTCGCCATGCACAGGCTCGGCATTCACAGTTGCTAACGTCGTCGGCATGTCTACGGCTCGCAGTGCACGGCTGGCAATGTCTTCGGCACGTCTACGGCTCGACAGGCACAGTTGCCAACGTCTTCGGCACGTCTACGGCTCGGCATTCACAGTTGCCAACGTCGTCGGCACGTCTACGGCTCGCAGTGCACAGTTGCCAACGTCTTCGGCACGTCTACGGCTCGGCATTCACAGTTGCCAACGTCTTCGGCACGTCTACGGCTCGGCATTCACAATTGCCAACGTCGTCGGCACGTCTAGGCTCGGCATTCACAGTTGCCAACGTCTTCGGCACGTCTACGGCTCGGCATTCACAATTGCCAACGTCGTCGGCACGTCTAGGCTCGGCATTCACAGTTGCCAACGTCGTCGGCACGTCCACTGCTCGCCATGCACAGGCTCGGCATTCACAGTTGCTAACGTCGTCGGCATGTCTACGGCTCGCAGTGCACGGCTGGCAATGTCTTCGGCACGTCTACTGCTCGACAGGCACAGTTGCCAACGTCTTCGGCACGTCTACGGCTCGGCATTCACAGTTGCCAACGTCGTCGGCACGTCTACGGCTCGCAGTGCACAGTTGCCAACGTCTTCGGCACGTCTACGGCTCGGCATTCACAGTTGCCAACGTCGTCGGCACGTCTACGGCTCGGCATTCACAGTTGCCAACGTCTTCGGCACGTCTACGGCTCGGCATTCACAATTGCCAACGTATTCGGCACGTCTACTGCTCGCAATGCATGGCTTGCAATGTCTTCGGCACGTCTACGGCTCGCAATGCACGGCTTGCAATGTCTTGGGCACGTCTACGGCTCGGCATTCACAGTTGCCAACGTCGTCGGCACGTCTACGGCTCGCAATGCACAGCTGCCAACGTCTTCGGCACGTCTACGGCTCGACATTCACAGTTGCCAACGTCGTCGGCACGTCTACGGCTCGGCATTCACAGTTGCCAACGTCGTCGGCACGTCTAGGCTCGGCATTCACAGTTGCCAACGTCTTCGGCACGTCTACGGCTCGGCATTCACAATTGCCAACGTCGTCGGCACGTCTAGGCTCGGCATTCACAGTTGCCAACGTCGTCGGCACGTCCACTGCTCGCCATGCACAGGCTCGGCATTCACAGTTGCTAACGTCGTCGGCATGTCTACGGCTCGCAGTGCACGGCTGGCAATGTCTTCGGCACGTCTACGGCTCGACAGGCACAGTAGCCAACGTCTTCGGCACGTCTACGGCTCGGCATTCACAGTTGCCAACGTCGTCGGCACGTCTACGGCTCGCAGTGCACAGTTGCCAACGTCTTCGGCACGTCTACGGCTCGGCATTCACAGTTGCCAACGTCGTCGGCACGTCTACGGCTCGGCATGCACAGTTCTCACAGTTGTCAACGTCTTCAGCACGTCTACGGCTCGACATGCACAGCTGCCAACGTGTTCGGCACGTCTTCTGCTCGCAGTGCACGGCTTGCAATGTTTTCGGCATGTCTACGGCTCGCAATGCACGGCTTGCAATGTCTTCGGCACGTCTACGGCTCGACATTCACAGTTGCCAACGTCTTCGGCACGTCTACGGCTCGACATTCACAGTTGCCAACGTCGTCGGCACGTCTACGGCTCGCAATGCACAGCTGCCAACGTCTTCGGCACGTCAAGGCTCGGCATTCACAGTTGCCAACGTCTTCGGCACGTCTACGGCTCGGCATTCACAATTGCCAACGTCGTCGGCACGTCTAGGCTCGGCATTCACAGTTGCCAACGTCGTCGGCGCGTCCACTGCTCGCCATGCACAGGCTCGGCATTCACAGTTGCTAACGTCGTCGGCATGTCTACGGCTCGCAGTGCACGGCTGGCAATGTCTTCGGCACGTCTACTGCTCGACAGGCACAGTTGCCAACGTCTTCGGCACGTCTACGGCTCGGCATTCACAGTTGCCAACGTCGTCGGCACGTCTACGGCTCGCAATGCACAGCTGCCAACGTCTTCGGCACGTCTACGGCTCGACATTCACAGTTGCCAACGTCGTCGGCACGTCTACGGCTCGCAATGCACAGCTGCCAACGTCTTCGGCACGTCTACGGCTCGACGTTCACAGTTGCCAACGTCGTCGGCACGTCTACGGCTCGACATTCACAGTTGCCAACGTCGTCGGCACGTCTAGGCTCGGCATTCACAGTTGCCAACGTCTTCGGCACGTCTACGGCTCGGCATTCACAATTGCCAACGTCGTCGGCACGTCTAGGCTCGGCATTCACAGTTGCTAACGTCGTCGGCATGTCTACGGCTCGCAGTGCACGGCTGGCAATGTCTTCGGCACGTCTACTGCTCGACAGGCACAGTTGCCAACGTCTTCGGCACGTCTACGGCTCGGCATTCACAGTTGCCAACGTCGTCGGCACGTCTACGGCTCGCAGTGCACAGTTGCCAACGTCTTCGGCACGTCTACGGCTCGGCATTCACAGTTGCCAACGTCGTCGGCACGTCTACGGCTCGGCTTCCACAGTTGCCAACGTCTTCGGCACGTCTACGGCTCGGCATTCACAGTTGCCAACGTCGTCGGCACGTCTACGGCTCGGCATTCACAGTTGCCAACGTCGTCGGCACGTCTACGGCTCGGCATTCACAGTTGCCAACGTCTTCGACACGTCTACGGCTCGGCATTCACAATTGCCAACGTCGTCAGCACGTCTAGGCTCGCAGTGCACGGCTGGCAATGTCTTCGGCACGTCTACTGCTCGACAGGCACAGTTGCCAACGTCTTCGGCACGTCTACGGCTCGGCATTCACAGTTGCCAACGTCGTCGGCACGTCTACGGCTCGCAGTGCACAGTTGCCAACGTCTTCGGCACGTCTACGGCTCGGCATTCACAGTTGCCAACGTCGTCGGCACGTCTACGGCTCGGCATTCACAGTTGCCAACGTCGTCGGCACGTCTACGGCTCGGCATTCACAGTTGCCAACGTCGTCGGCACGTCTACGGCTCGGCATGCACAGTTGCCACAGTTGTCAACGTCTTCAGCACGTCTACGGCTCGACATGCACAGCTGCCAACGTGTTCGGCACGTCTACTGCTCGCAGTGCACGGCTTGCAATGTTTTCGGCACGTCTACGGCTCGCAATGCACGGCTTGCAATGTCTTCGGCACGTCTACGGCTCGACATTCACAGTTGCCAACGTCTTCGGCACGTCTGCGGCTCGGCATTCACAGTTGCCAACGTCGTCGGCACGTCTACGGCTCGCAATGCACAGCTGCCAACGTCTTCGGCACGTCTAGGCTCGGCATTCACAGTTGCCAACGTCTTCGGCACGTCTACGGCTCGGCATTCACAATTGCCAACGTCGTCGGCACGTCTAGGCTCGGCATTCACAGTTGCCAACGTCGTCGGCGCGTCCACTGCTCGCCATGCACAGGCTCGGCATTCACAGTTGCTAACGTCGTCGGCATGTCTACGGCTCGCAGTGCACGGCTGGCAATGTCTTCGGCACGTCTACTGCTCGACAGGCACAGTTGCCAACGTCTTCGGCACGTCTACGGCTCGGCATTCACAGTTGCCAACGTCGTCGGCACGTCTACGGCTCGCAATGCACAGCTGCCAACGTCTTCGGCACGTCTACGGCTCGGCATTCACAATTGCCAACGTCGTCGGCACGTCTAGGCTCGGCATTCACAGTTGCCAACGTCGTCGGCACGTCCACTGCTCGCCATGCACAGGCTCGGCATTCACAGTTGCTAACGTCGTCGGCATGTCTACGGCTCGCAGTGCACGGCTGGCAATGTCTTCGGCACGTCTACTGCTCGACAGGCACAGTTGCCAACGTCTTCGGCACGTCTACGGCTCGGCATTCACAGTTGCCAACGTCGTCGGCACGTCTACGGCTCGCAGTGCACAGTTGCCAACGTCTTCGGCACGTCTACGGCTCGGCATTCACAGTTGCCAACGTCGTCGGCACGTCTACGGCTCGCAGTGCACAGTTGCCAACGTCTTCGGCACGTCTACGGCTCGGCATTCACAGTTGCCAACGTCGTCGGCACGTCTACTGCTCGCAATGCACGGCTTGCAATGTCTTCGGCACGTCTACGGCTCGCAATGCACGGCTTGCAATGTCTTGGGCACGTCTACGGCTCGACATTCACAGTTGCCAACGTCTTCGGCACGTCTACGGCTCGGCATTCACAGTTGCCAACGTCGTCGGCACGTCTACGGCTCGCAATGCACAGCTGCCAACGTCTTCGGCACGTCTACGGCTCGACATTCACAGTTGCCAACGTCGTCGGCACGTCTACGGCTCGGCATTCACAATTGCCAACGTCGTCGGCACGTCTAGGCTCGGCATTCACAGTTGCCAACGTCGTCGGCACGTCTACGGCTCGACATTCACAATTGCCAACGTCGTCGGCACGTCTAGGCTCGGCATTCACAGTTGCCAACGTCGTCGGCACGTCCACTGCTCGCCATGCACAGGCTCGGCATTCACAGTTGCTAACGTCGTCGGCATGTCTACGGCTCGCAGTGCACGGCTGGCAATGTCTTCGGCACGTCTACTGCTCGACAGGCACAGTTGCCAACGTCTTCGGCACGTCTACGGCTCGGCATTCACAGTTGCCAACGTCGTCGGCACGTCTACGGCTCGCAGTGCACAGTTGCCAACGTCTTCGGCACGTCTACGGCTCGGCATTCACAGTTGCCAACGTCGTCGGCACGTCTACGGCTCGGCATTCACGGTTGCCAACGTCTTCGGCACGTCTACGGCTCGGCATTCACAATTGCCAACGTATTCGGCACGTCTACTGCTCGCAATGCACGGCTTGCAATGTCTTCGGCACGTCTACGGCTCGCAATGCACGGCTTGCAATGTCTTGGGCACGTCTACGGCTCGACATTCACAGTTGCCAACGTCATCGGCACGTCTACGGCTCGGCATTCACAGTTGCCAACGTCGTCGGCACGTCTACGGCTCGCAATGCACAGCTGCCAACGTCCTCGGCACGTCTACGGCTCGACATTCACAGTTGCCAACGTCGTCGGCACGTCTACGGCTCGGCATTCACAGTTGCCAACGTCGTCGGCACGTCTAGGCTCGGCATTCACAGTTGCCAACGTCTTCGGCACGTCTACGGCTCGGCATTCACAATTGCCAACGTCGTCGGCACGTCTAGGCTCGGCATTCACAGTTGCCAACGTCGTCGGCACATCCACTGCTCGCCATGCACAGGCTCGGCATTCACAGTTGCTAACGTCGTCGGCATGTCTACGGCTCGCAGTGCACGGCTGGCAATGTCTTCGGCACGTCTACGGCTCGACAGGCACAGTTGCCAACGTCTTCGGCACGTCTACGGCTCGGCATTCACAGTTGCCAACGTCGTCGGCACGTCTACGGCTCGCAGTGCACAGTTGCCAACGTCTTCGGCACGTCTACGGCTCGGCATTCACAGTTGCCAACGTCTTCGGCACGTCTACGGCTCGGCATTCACAATTGCCAACGTCGTCGGCACGTCTAGGCTCGGCATTCACAGTTGCCAACGTCTTCGGCACGTCTACGGCTCGGCATTCACAATTGCCAACGTCGTCGGCACGTCTAGGCTCGGCATTCACAGTTGCCAACGTCGTCGGCACGTCCACTGCTCGCCATGCACAGGCTCGGCATTCACAGTTGCTAACGTCGTCGGCATGTCTACGGCTCGCAGTGCACGGCTGGCAATGTCTTCGGCACGTCTACTGCTCGACAGGCACAGTTGCCAACGTCTTCGGCACGTCTACGGCTCGGCATTCACAGTTGCCAACGTCGTCGGCACGTCTACGGCTCGCAGTGCACAGTTGCCAACGTCTTCGGCACGTCTACGGCTCGGCATTCACAGTTGCCAACGTCGTCGGCACGTCTACGGCTCGGCATTCACAGTTGCCAACGTCTTCGGCACGTCTACGGCTCGGCATTCACAATTGCCAACGTATTCGGCACGTCTACTGCTCGCAATGCACGGCTTGCAATGTCTTCGGCACGTCTACGGCTCGCAATGCACGGCTTGCAATGTCTTGGGCACGTCTACGGCTCGACATTCACAGTTGCCAACGTCATCGGCACGTCTACGGCTCGGCATTCACAGTTGCCAACGTCGTCGGCACGTCTACGGCTCGCAATGCACAGCTGCCAACGTCTTCGGCACGTCTACGGCTCGACATTCACAGTTGCCAACGTCGTCGGCACGTCTACGGCTCGGCATTCACAGTTGCCAACGTCGTCGGCACGTCTAGGCTCGGCATTCACAGTTGCCAACGTCTTCGGCACGTCTACGGCTCGGCATTCACAATTGCCAACGTCGTCGGCACGTCTAGGCTCGGCATTCACAGTTGCCAACGTCGTCGGCACATCCACTGCTCGCCATGCACAGGCTCGGCATTCACAGTTGCTAACGTCGTCGGCATGTCTACGGCTCGCAGTGCACGGCTGGCAATGTCTTCGGCACGTCTACGGCTCGACAGGCACAGTTGCCAACGTCTTCGGCACGTCTACGGCTCGGCATTCACAGTTGCCAACGTCGTCGGCACGTCTACGGCTCGCAGTGCACAGTTGCCAACGTCTTCGGCACGTCTACGGCTCGGCATTCACAGTTGCCAACGTCGTCGGCACGTCTAGGCTCGGCATTCACAGTTGCCAACGTCTTCGGCACGTCTACGGCTCGGCATTCACAATTGCCAACGTATTCGGCACGTCTACTGCTCGCAATGCACGGCTTGCAATGTCTTCGGCACGTCTACGGCTCGCAATGCACGGCTTGCAATGTCTTGGGCACGTCTACGGCTCGACATTCACAGTTGCCAACGTCATCGGCACGTCTACGGCTCGGCATTCACAGTTGCCAACGTCGTCGGCACGTCTACGGCTCGCAATGCACAGCTGCCAACGTCTTCGGCACGTCTACGGCTCGACATTCACAGTTGCCAACGTCGTCGGCACGTCTACGGCTCGGCATTCACAGTTGCCAACGTCGTCGGCACGTCTAGGCTCGGCATTCACAGTTGCCAACGTCTTCGGCACGTCTACGGCTCGGCATTCACAATTGCCAACGTCGTCGGCACGTCTAGGCTCGGCATTCACAGTTGCCAACGTCGTCGGCACATCCACTGCTCGCCATGCACAGGCTCGGCATTCACAGTTGCTAACGTCGTCGGCATGTCTACGGCTCGCAGTGCACGGCTGGCAATGTCTTCGGCACGTCTACGGCTCGACAGGCACAGTTGCCAACGTCTTCGGCACGTCTACGGCTCGGCATTCACAGTTGCCAACGTCGTCGGCACGTCTACGGCTCGCAGTGCACAGTTGCCAACGTCTTCGGCACGTCTACGGCTCGGCATTCACAGTTGCCAACGTCTTCGGCACGTCTACGGCTCGGCATTCACAATTGCCAACGTCGTCGGCACGTCTAGGCTCGGCATTCACAGTTGCCAACGTCTTCGGCACGTTACGGCTCGGCATTCACAATTGCCAACGTCGTCGGCACGTCTAGGCTCGGCATTCACAGTTGCCAACGTCGTCGGCACGTCCACTGCTCGCCATGCACAGGCTCGGCATTCACAGTTGCTAACGTCGTCGGCATGTCTACGGCTCGCAGTGCACGGCTGGCAATGTCTTCGGCACGTCTACTGCTCGACAGGCACAGTTGCCAACGTCTTCGGCACGTCTACGGCTCGGCATTCACAGTTGCCAACGTCGTCGGCACGTCTACGGCTCGCAGTGCACAGTTGCCAACGTCTTCGGCACGTCTACGGCTCGGCATTCACAGTTGCCAACGTCGTCGGCACGTCTACGGCTCGGCATTCACAGTTGCCAACGTCTTCGGCACGTCTACGGCTCGGCATTCACAATTGCCAACGTATTCGGCACGTCTACTGCTCGCAATGCACGGATTGCAATGTCTTCGGCACGTCTACGGCTCGCAATGCACGGCTTGCAATGTCTTGGGCACGTCTACGGCTCGACATTCACAGTTGCCAACGTCATCGGCACGTCTACGGCTCGGCATTCACAGTTGCCAACGTCGTCGGCACGTCTACGGCTCGCAATGCACAGCTGCCAACGTCTTCGGCACGTCTACGGCTCGACATTCACAGTTGCCAACGTCGTCGGCACGTCTACGGCTCGGCATTCACAGTTGCCAACGTCGTCGGCACGTCTAGGCTCGGCATTCACAGTTGCCAACGTCTTCGGCACGTCTACGGCTCGGCATTCACAATTGCCAACGTCGTCGGCACGTCTAGGCTCGGCATTCACAGTTGCCAACGTCGTCGGCACATCCACTGCTCGCCATGCACAGGCTCGGCATTCACAGTTGCTAACGTCGTCGGCATGTCTACGGCTCGCAGTGCACGGCTGGCAATGTCTTCGGCACGTCTACGGCTCGACAGGCACAGTTGCCAACGTCTTCGGCACGTCTACGGCTCGGCATTCACAGTTGCCAACGTCGTCGGCACGTCTACGGCTCGCAGTGCACAGTTGCCAACGTCTTCGGCACGTCTACGGCTCGACATTCACAGTTGCCAACGTCGTCGGCACGTCTACGGCTCGGCATTCACAGTTGCCAACGTCGTCGGCACGTCTAGGCTCGGCATTCACAGTTGCCAACGTCTTCGGCACGTCTACGGCTCGGCATTCACAATTGCCAACGTCGTCGGCACGTCTAGGCTCGGCATTCACAGTTGCCAACGTCGTCGGCACATCCACTGCTCGCCATGCACAGGCTCGGCATTCACAGTTGCTAACGTCGTCGGCATGTCTACGGCTCGCAGTGCACGGCTGGCAATGTCTTCGGCACGTCTACGGCTCGACAGGCACAGTTGCCAACGTCTTCGGCACGTCTACGGCTCGGCATTCACAGTTGCCAACGTCGTCGGCACGTCTACGGCTCGCAGTGCACAGTTGCCAACGTCTTCGGCACGTCTACGGCTCGGCATTCACAGTTGCCAACGTCGTCGGCACGTCTAGGCTCGGCATTCACAGTTGCCAACGTCTTCGGCACGTCTACGGCTCGGCATTCACAATTGCCAACGTCTTCGGCACGTCTACGGCTCGGCATTCACAGTTGCCAACGTCGTCGGCACGTCTACGGCTCGCAGTGCACAGTTGCCAACGTCTTCGGCACGTCTACGGCTCGGCATTCACAGTTGCCAACGTCTTCGGCACGTCTACGGCTCGGCATTCACAATTGCCAACGTCGTCGGCACGTCTAGGCTCGGCATTCACAGTTGCCAACGTCTTCGGCACGTCTACGGCTCGGCATTCACAATTGCCAACGTCGTCGGCACGTCTAGGCTCGGCATTCACAGTTGCCAACGTCGTCGGCACGTCCACTGCTCGCCATGCACAGGCTCGGCATTCACAGTTGCTAACGTCGTCGGCATGTCTACGGCTCGCAGTGCACGGCTGGCAATGTCTTCGGCACGTCTACTGCTCGACAGGCACAGTTGCCAACGTCTTCGGCACGTCTACGGCTCGGCATTCACAGTTGCCAACGTCGTCGGCACGTCTACGGCTCGCAGTGCACAGTTGCCAACGTCTTCGGCACGTCTACGGCTCGGCATTCACAGTTGCCAACGTCGTCGGCACGTCTACGGCTCGGCATTCACAGTTGCCAACGTCTTCGGCACGTCTACGGCTCGGCATTCACAATTGCCAACGTATTCGGCACGTCTACTGCTCGCAATGCACGGATTGCAATGTCTTCGGCACGTCTACGGCTCGCAATGCACGGCTTGCAATGTCTTGGGCACGTCTACGGCTCGACATTCACAGTTGCCAATGTCATCGGCACGTCTACGGCTCGGCATTCACAGTTGCCAACGTCGTCGGCACGTCTACGGCTCGCAATGCACAGCTGCCAACGTCTTCGGCACGTCTACGGCTCGACATTCACAGTTGCCAACGTCGTCGGCACGTCTACGGCTCGGCATTCACAGTTGCCAACGTCGTCGGCACGTCTAGGCTCGGCATTCACAGTTGCCAACGTCTTCGGCACGTCTACGGCTCGGCATTCACAATTGCCAACGTCGTCGGCACGTCTAGGCTCGGCATTCACAGTTGCCAACGTCGTCGGCACATCCACTGCTCGCCATGCACAGGCTCGGCATTCACAGTTGCTAACGTCGTCGGCATGTCTACGGCTCGCAGTGCACGGCTGGCAATGTCTTCGGCACGTCTACGGCTCGACAGGCACAGTTGCCAACGTCTTCGGCACGTCTACGGCTCGGCATTCACAGTTGCCAACGTCGTCGGCACGTCTACGGCTCGCAGTGCACAGTTGCCAACGTCTTCGGCACGTCTACGGCTCGGCATTCACAGTTGCCAACGTCGTCGGCACGTCTAGGCTCGGCATTCACAGTTGCCAACGTCTTCGGCACGTCTACGGCTCGGCATTCACAATTGCCAACGTCGTCGGCACGTCTAGGCTCGGCATTCACAGTTGCCAACGTCGTCGGCACATCCACTGCTCGCCATGCACAGGCTCGGCATTCACAGTTGCTAACGTCGTCGGCATGTCTACGGCTCGCAGTGCACGGCTGGCAATGTCTTCGGCACGTCTACGGCTCGACAGGCACAGTTGCCAACGTCTTCGGCACGTCTACGGCTCGGCATTCACAGTTGCCAACGTCGTCGGCACGTCTACGGCTCGCAGTGCACAGTTGCCAACGTCTTCGGCACGTCTACGGCTCGGCATTCACAGTTGCCAACGTCGTCGGCACGTCTACGGCTCGGCATGCACAGTTGCCACAGTTGTCAACGTCTTCAGCACGTCTACGGCTCGACATGCACAGCTGCCAACGTGTTCGGCACGTCTACTGCTCGCAGTGCACGGCTTGCAATGTTTTCGGCACGTCTACGGCTCGCAATGCACGGCTTGCAATGTCTTCGGCACGTCTACGGCTCGGCATTCACAGTTGCCAACGTCGTCGGCACGTCTATGGCTCGCAATGCACAGCTGCCAACGTCTTCGGCACGTCTACGGCTCGACATTCACAGTTGCCAACGTCGTCGGCACGTCTAGGCTCGGCATTCACAGTTGCCAACGTCTTCGGCACGTCTACGGCTCGGCATTCACAATTGCCAACGTCGTCGGCACGTCTAGGCTCGGCATTCACAGTTGCCAACGTCTTCGGCACGTCTACGGCTCGGCATTCACAATTGCCAACGTCATCGGCACGTCTAGGCTCGGCATTCACAGTTGCCAACGTCGTCGGCGCGTCCACTGCTCGCCATGCACAGGCTCGGCATTCACAGTTGCTAACGTCGTCGGCATGTCTACGGCTCGCAGTGCACGGCTGGCAATGTCTTCGGCACGTCTACGGCTCGACATGCACAGCTGCCAACGTGTTCGGCACGTCTACTGCTCGCAATGCACGGCTTGCAATGTCTTCGGCACGTCTACGGCTCGAAATGCACGGCTTGCAATGTCTTGGGCACGTCTACGGCTCGACATTCACAGTTGCCAACGTCGTCGGCACGTCTACGGCTCGACAGGCACAGTTGTCAACGTCTTCAGCACGTCTACGGCTCGACATGCACAGCTGCCAACGTGTTCGGCACGTCTACTGCTCGCAATGCACGGCTTGCAATGTCTTCGGCACGTCTACGGCTTGCAATGCACGGCTTGCAATGTCTTGGGCACGTCTACGGCTCGACATTCACAGTTGCCAACGTCTTCGGCACGTCTACGGCTCGGCATTCACAGTTGCCAACGTCGTCGGCACGTCTACGGCTCGCAATGCACAGCTGCCAACGTCTTCGGCACGTCTACGGCTCGCAATGCACACGTCCACTGCTCGCCATGCACAGGCTCGGCATTCACAGTTGCTAACGTCGTCGGCATGTCTACGGCTCGCAGTGCACGGCTGGCAATGTCTTCGGCACGTCTACTGCTCGACAGGCACAGTTGCCAACGTCTTCGGCACGTCTACGGCTCGGCATTCACAGTTGCCAACGTCGTCGGCACGTCTACGGCTCGCAATGCACAGCTGCCAACGTCTTCGGCACGTCTACGGCTCGACATTCACAGTTGCCAACGTCGTCGGCACGTCTACGGCTCGCAATGCACAGCTGCCAACGTCGTCGGCATGTCTACGGCTCGCAGTGCACGGCTGGCAATGTCTTCGGCACGTCTACGGCTCGACATGCACAGCTGCCAACGTGTTCGGCACGTCTACTGCTCGCAATGCACGGCTTGCAATGTCTTGGGCACGTCTACGGCTCGACATTCACAGTTGCCAACGTCTTCGGCACGTCTACGGCTCGGCATTCACAGTTGCCAACGTCGTCGGCACGTCTACGGCTCGCAATGCACAGCTGCCAACGTCTTCGGCACGTCTACGGCTCGCAATGCACACGTCCACTGCTCGCCATGCACAGGCTCGGCATTCACAGTTGCTAACGTCGTCGGCATGTCTACGGCTCGCAGTGCACGGCTGGCAATGTCTTCGGCACGTCTACTGCTCGACAGGCACAGTTGCCAACGTCTTCGGCACGTCTACGGCTCGGCATTCACAGTTGCCAACGTCGTCGGCACGTCTACGGCTCGCAATGCACAGCTGCCAACGTCTTCGGCACGTCTACGGCTCGACATTCACAGTTGCCAACGTCGTCGGCACGTCTACGGCTCGCAATGCACAGCTGCCAACGTCGTCGGCATGTCTACGGCTCGCAGTGCACGGCTGGCAATGTCTTCGGCACGTCTACGGCTCGACATGCACAGCTGCCAACGTGTTCGGCACGTCTACTGCTCGCAATGCACGGCTTGCAATGTCTTCGGCACGTCTACGGCTCGCAATGCACGGCTTGCAATGTCTTGGGCACGTCTACGGCTCGACATTCACAGTTGCCAACGTCTTCGGCACGTCTACGGCTCGGCATTCACAGTTGCCAACGTCGTCGGCACGTCTACGGCTCGCAATGCACAGCTGCCAACGTCTTCGGCACGTCTACGGCTCGCAATGCACACGTCCACTGCTCGCCATGCACAGGCTCGGCATTCACAGTTGCTAACGTCGTCGGCATGTCTACGGCTCGCAGTGCACGGCTGGCAATGTCTTCGGCACGTCTACTGCTCGACAGGCACAGTTGCCAACGTCTTCGGCACGTCTACGGCTCGGCATTCACAGTTGCCAACGTCGTCGGCACGTCTACGGCTCGCAATGCACAGCTGCCAACGTCTTCGGCACGTCTACGGCTCGACATTCACAGTTGCCAACGTCGTCGGCACGTCTACGGCTCGCAATGCACAGCTGCCAACGTCGTCGGCATGTCTACGGCTCGCAGTGCACGGCTGGCAATGTCTTCGGCACGTCTACTGCTCGACAGGCACAGTTGCCAACGTCGTCGGCACGTCTACGGCTCGCAATGCACAGCTGCCAACGTCTTCGGCACGTCTACGGCTCGCAATGCACACGTCCACTGCTCGCCATGCACAGGCTCGGCATTCACAGTTGCTAACGTCGTCGGCATGTCTACGGCTCGCAGTGCACGGCTGGCAATGTCTTCGGCACGTCTACTGCTCGACAGGCACAGTTGCCAACGTCTTCGGCACGTCTACGGCTCGGCATTCACAGTTGCCAACGTCGTCGGCACGTCTACGGCTCGAAATGCACAGCTGCCAACGTCTTCGGCACGTCTACGGCTCGACATTCACAGTTGCCAACGTCGTCGGCACGTCTACGGCTCGCAATGCACAGCTGCCAACGTCGTCGGCATGTCTACGGCTCGCAGTGCACGGCTGGCAATGTCTTCGGCACGTCTACTGCTCGACAGGCACAGTTGCCAACGTCTTCGGCACGTCTACGGCTCGGCATTCACAGTTGCCAACGTCTTCGGCACGTCTACGGCTCGGCATTCACAATTGCCAACGTCGTCGGCACGTCTAGGCTCGGCATTCACAGTTGCCAACGTCTTCGGCACGTCTACGGCTCGGCATTCACAATTGCCAACGTCGTCGGCACGTCTAGGCTCGGCATTCACAGTTGCCAACGTCTTCGGCACGTCTACGGCTCGGCATTCACAGTTGCCAACGTCGTCGGCACGTCTACGGCTCGCAATGCACAGCTGCCAACGTCTTCGGCACGTCTACGGCTCGCAATGCACACGTCCACTGCTCGCCATGCACAGGCTCGGCATTCACAGTTGCTAACGTCGTCGGCACGTCTACGGCTCGCAATGCACAGCTGCCAACGTCTTCGGCACGTCTACGGCTCGCAGTGCACAGGCTCGGCATTCACAGTTGCTAACGTTGTCGGCATGTCTACGGCTCGCAGTGCACAGTTGCCAACGTCTTCGGCACGTCTACGGCTCGGCATTCACAGTTGCCAACGTCGTCGGCACGTCTAAGGCTCGGCATTCACAGTTGCTAACGTCGTCGGCACGTCTAGGCTCGGCATTCACAGTTGCCAACGTCGTCGGCACGTCTACGGCTCGCAGTGCACAGGCTCGGCATTCACAGTTGCTAACGTTGTCGGCATGTCTACGGCTCGCAGTGCACAGTTGCCAACGTCTTCGGCACGTCTACGGCTCGGCATTCACAGTTGCCAACGTCGTCGGCACGTCTAAGGCTCGGCATTCACAGTTGCCAACGTCTTCGGCACGTCTACGGCTCGGCATTCACAATTGCCAACGTGTTCGGCACGTCTACTGCTCGCAATGCACGGCTTGCAATGTCTTGGGCACGTCTACGGCTCGACATTCACAGTTGCCAACGTCTTCGGCACGTCTACGGCTCGGCATTCACAGTTGCCAACGTCGTCGGCACGTCTACGGCTCGCAATGCACAGCTGCCAACGTCTTCGGCACGTCTACGGCTCGCCATGCACAGGCTCGGCATTCACAGTTGCTAACGTTGTCGGCATGTCTACGGCTCGCAGTGCACGGCTGGCAATGTCTTCGGCACGTCTACTGCTCGACAGGCACAGTTGCCAACGTCTTCGGCACGTCTACGGCTCGGCATTCACAATTGCCAACGTGTTCGGCACGTCTACTGCTCGCAATGCACGGCTTGCAATGTCTTGGGCACGTCTACGGCTCGACATTCACAGTTGCCAACGTCGTCGGCACGTCTACGGCTCGGCATTCACAGTTGCCAACGTCGTCGGCGCGTCCACTGCTCGCCATGCACAGGCTCGGCATTCACAGTTGCTAACGTCGTCGGCACGTCTAGGCTCGGCATTCACAGTTGCCAACGTCGTCGGCACGTCTACGGCTCGCAGTGCACAGGCTCGGCATTCACAGTTGCTAACGTTGTCGGCATGTCTACGGCTCGCAGTGCACAGTTGCCAACGTCTTCGGCACGTCTACGGCTCGGCATTCACAGTTGCCAACGTCGTCGGCACGTCTAAGGCTCGGCATTCACAGTTGCCAACGTCTTCGGCACGTCTACGGCTCGGCATTCACAATTGCCAACGTGTTCGGCACGTCTACTGCTCGCAATGCACGGCTTGCAATGTCTTGGGCACGTCTACGGCTCGACATTCACAGTTGCCAACGTCTTCGGCACGTCTACGGCTCGGCATTCACAGTTGCCAACGTCGTCGGCACGTCTACGGCTCGCAATGCACAGCTGCCAACGTCTTCGGCACGTCTACGGCTCGCCATGCACAGGCTCGGCATTCACAGTTGCTAACGTTGTCGGCATGTCTACGGCTCGCAGTGCACGGCTGGCAATGTCTTCGGCACGTCTACTGCTCGACAGGCACAGTTGCCAACGTCTTCGGCACGTCTACGGCTCGGCATTCACAATTGCCAACGTGTTCGGCACGTCTACTGCTCGCAATGCACGGCTTGCAATGTCTTGGGCACGTCTACGGCTCGACATTCACAGTTGCCAACGTCGTCGGCACGTCTACGGCTCGGCATTCACAGTTGCCAACGTCGTCGGCGCGTCCACTGCTCGCCATGCACAGGCTCGGCATTCACAGTTGCTAACGTCGTCGGCACGTCTAGGCTCGGCATTCACAGTTGCCAACGTCGTCGGCACGTCTACGGCTCGCAGTGCACAGGCTCGGCATTCACAGTTGCTAACGTTGTCGGCATGTCTACGGCTCGCAGTGCACAGTTGCCAACGTCTTCGGCACGTCTACGGCTCGGCATTCACAGTTGCCAACGTCGTCGGCACGTCTAAGGCTCGGCATTCACAGTTGCCAACGTCTTCGGCACGTCTACGGCTCGGCATTCACAATTGCCAACGTGTTCGGCACGTCTACTGCTCGCAATGCACAGCTGCCAACGTCTTCGGCACGTCTACGGCTCGCCATGCACAGGCTCGGCATTCACAGTTGCCAACGTCGTCGGCACGTCCACTGCTCGCCATGCACAGGCTCGGCATTCACAGTTGCTAACGTCGTCGGCACGTCTAGGCTCGGCATTCACAATTGCCAACGTGTTCGGCACGTCTACTGCTCGCAATGCACAGCTGCCAACGTCTTCGGCACGTCTACGGCTCGCCATGCACAGGCTCGGCATTCACAGTTGCCAACGTCGTCGGCACGTCTACGGCTCGCAGTGCACAGGCTCGGCATTCACAGTTGCTAACGTTGTCGGCATGTCTACGGCTCGCAGTGCACAGTTGCCAACGTGTTCGGCACGTCTACTGCTCGCAATGCACGGCTTGCAATGTCTTGGGCACGTCTACGGCTCGACATTCACAGTTGCCAACGTCGTCGGCACGTCTACGGCTCGGCATTCACAGTTGCCAACGTCGTCGGCACGTCCACTGCTCGCCATGCACAGGCTCGGCATTCACAGTTGCTAACGTTGTCGGCATGTCTACGGCTCGCAGTGCACGGCTGGCAATGTCTTCGGCACGTCTACTGCTCGACAGGCACAGTTGCCAACGTCTTCGGCACGTCTACGGCTCGGCATTCACAGTTGCCAACGTCGTCGGCACGTCTACGGCTCGCAGTGCACAGGCTCGGCATTCACAGTTGCTAACGTTGTCGGCATGTCTACGGCTCGCAGTGCACAGTTGCCAACGTCTTCGGCACGTCTACGGCTCGGCATTCACAGTTGCCAACGTCGTCGGCACGTCTAAGGCTCGGCATTCACAGCTGCCAACGTGTTCGGCACGTCTACTGCTCGCAATGCACGGCTTGCAATGTCTTCGGCACGTCTACGGCTCGCAATGCACGGCTTGCAATGTCTTGGGCACGTCTACGGCTCGACGTTCACAGTTGCCAACGTCTTCGGCACGTCTACGGCTCGGCATTCACAGTTGCCAACGTCGTCGGCACGTCTACGGCTCGCAATGCACAGCTGCCAACGTCTTCGGCACGTCTACGGCTCGCCATGCACAGGCTCGGCATTCACAGTTGCTAACGTTGTCGGCATGTCTACGGCTCGCAGTGCACGGCTGGCAATGTCTTCGGCACGTCTACTGCTCGACAGGCACAGTTGCCAACGTCTTCGGCACGTCTACGGCTCGGCATTCACAATTGCCAACGTGTTCGGCACGTCTACTGCTCGCAATGCACGGCTTGCAATGTCTTGGGCACGTCTACGGCTCGACATTCACAGTTGCCAACGTCGTCGGCACGTCTACGGCTCGGCATTCACAGTTGCCAACGTCGTCGGCACGTCCACTGCTCGCCATGCACAGGCTCGGCATTCACAGTTGCTAACGTTGTCGGCATGTCTACGGCTCGCAGTGCACGGCTGGCAATGTCTTCGGCACGTCTACTGCTCGACAGGCACAATTGCCAACGTCGTCGGCACGTCTAGGCTCGGCATTCACAGTTGCCAACGTCTTCGGCACGTCTACGGCTCGGCATTCACAATTGCCAACGTCGTCGGCACGTCTAGGCTCGGCATTCACAGTTGCCAACGTCGTCGGCGCGTCCACTGCTCGCCATGCACAGGCTCGGCATTCACAGTTGCTAACGTCGTCGGCACGTCTAGGCTCGGCATTCACAGTTGCCAACGTCGTCGGCACGTCTACGGCTCGCAGTGCACAGGCTCGGCATTCACAGTTGCTAACGTTGTCGGCATGTCTACGGCTCGCAGTGCACAGTTGCCAACGTCTTCGGCACGTCTACGGCTCGGCATTCACAGTTGCCAACGTCGTCGGCACGTCTAAGGCTCGGCATTCACAGTTGCCAACGTCTTCGGCACGTCTACGGCTCGGCATTCACAATTGCCAACGTGTTCGGCACGTCTACTGCTCGCAATGCACGGCTTGCAATGTCTTGGGCACGTCTACGGCTCGACATTCACAGTTGCCAACGTCTTCGGCACGTCTACGGCTCGGCATTCACAGTTGCCAACGTCGTCGGCACGTCTACGGCTCGCAATGCACAGCTGCCAACGTCTTCGGCACGTCTACGGCTCGCCATGCACAGGCTCGGCATTCACAGTTGCTAACGTTGTCGGCATGTCTACGGCTCGCAGTGCACGGCTGGCAATGTCTTCGGCACGTCTACTGCTCGACAGGCACAGTTGCCAACGTCTTCGGCACGTCTACGGCTCGGCATTCACAATTGCCAACGTGTTCGGCACGTCTACTGCTCGCAATGCACGGCTTGCAATGTCTTGGGCACGTCTACGGCTCGACATTCACAGTTGCCAACGTCGTCGGCACGTCTACGGCTCGGCATTCACAGTTGCCAACGTCGTCGGCACGTCCACTGCTCGCCATGCACAGGCTCGGCATTCACAGTTGCTAACGTTGTCGGCATGTCTACGGCTCGCAGTGCACGGCTGGCAATGTCTTCGGCACGTCTACTGCTCGACAGGCACAGTTGCCAACGTCTTCGGCACGTCTACGGCTCGGCATTCACAGTTGCCAACGTCGTCGGCACGTCTACGGCTCGCAGTGCACAGGCTCGGCATTCACAGTTGCTAACGTTGTCGGCATGTCTACGGCTCGCAGTGCACAGTTGCCAACGTCATCGGCACGTCTACGGCTCGGCATTCACAGTTGCCAACGTCGTCGGCACGTCTAAGGCTCGGCATTCACAGTTGCCAACGTCTTCGGCACGTCTACGGCTCGGCATTCACAATTGCCAACGTGTTCGGCACGTCTACTGCTCGCAATGCACGGCTTGCAATGTCTTGGGCACGTCTACGGCTCGACATTCACAGTTGCCAACGTCGTCGGCACGTCTACGGCTCGCAATGCACAGCTGCCAACGTCTTCGGCACGTCCACTGCTCGCCATGCACAGGCTCGGCATTCACAGTTGCTAACGTCGTCGGCATGTCTACGGCTCGCAGTGCACGGCTGGCAATGTCTTCGGCACGTCTACGGCTCGGCATGCACAGTTGCCACAGTTGTCAACGTCTTCAGCACGTCTACGGCTCGACATGCACAGCTGCCAACGTGTTCGGCACGTCTACTGCTCGCAGTGCACGGCTTGCAATGTTTTCGGCACGTCTACGGCTCGCAATGCACGGCTTGCAATGTCTTCGGCACGTCTACGGCTCGGCATTCACAGTTGCCAACGTCTTCGGCACGTCTACGGCTCGGCATTCACAGTTGCCAACGTCGTCGGCACGTCTACGGCTCGCAGTGCACAGTTGCCAACGTCTTCGGCACGTCTACGGCTCGGCATTCACAGTTGCCAACGTCGTCGGCACGTCTACGGCTCGGCATTCACAGTTGCCAACGTCTTCGGCACGTCTACGGCTCGGCATTCACAATTGCCAACGTGTTCGGCACGTCTACTGCTCGCAATGCACGGCTTGCAATGTCCTCGGCACGTCTACGGCTCGCAATGCACGGCTTGCAATGTCTTGGGCACGTCTACGGCTCGACATTCACAGTTGCCAACGTCTTCGGCACGTCTACGGCTCGGCATTCACAGTTGCCAACGTCGTCGGCACGTCTACGGCTCGCAATGCACAGCTGCCAACGTCTTCGGCACGTCTACGGCTCGACATTCACAGTTGCCAACGTCGTCGGCACGTCTACGGCTCGGCATTCACAGTTGCCAACGTCGTCGGCACGTCTAGGCTCGGCATTCACAGTTGCCAACGTCTTCGGCACGTCTACGGCTCGGCATTCACAATTGCCAACGTCGTCGGCACGTCTAGGCTCGGCATTCACAGTTGCCAACGTCGTTGGCACGTCCACTGCTCGCCATGCACAGGCTCGGCATTCACAGTTGCTAACGTCGTCGGCATGTCTACGGCTCGCAGTGCACGGCTGGCAATGTCTTCGGCACGTCTACTGCTCGACAGGCACAGTTGCCAACGTCTTCGGCACGTCTACTGCTCGCAATGCACGGCTTGCAATGTCTTGGGCACGTCTACGGCTCGACATTCACAGTTGCCAACGTCGTCGGCACGTCTACGGCTCGCAATGCACAGCTGCCAACGTCTTCGGCACGTCCACTGCTCGCCATGCACAGGCTCGGCATTCACAGTTGCTAACGTCGTCGGCATGTCTACGGCTCGCAGTGCACGGCTGGCAATGTCTTCGGCACGTCTACGGCTCGGCATGCACAGTTGCCACAGTTGTCAACGTCTTCAGCACGTCTACGGCTCGACATGCACAGCTGCCAACGTGTTCGGCACGTCTACTGCTCGCAGTGCACGGCTTG
The DNA here is from genome assembly GCA_947396885.1 of Heligmosomoides polygyrus polygyrus. Taxonomy (NCBI): domain Eukaryota; kingdom Metazoa; phylum Nematoda; class Chromadorea; order Rhabditida; family Heligmosomidae; genus Heligmosomoides; species Heligmosomoides polygyrus. Next base: position 55,366,610 of record OX377206.1, read on the forward strand.
CAATGTTTTCGGCACGTCTACGGCTCGCAATGCACGGCTTGCAATGTCTTCGGCACGTCTACGGCTCGGCATTCACAGTTGCCAACGTCTTCGGCACGTCTACGGCTCGGCATTCACAGTTGCCAACGTCGTCGGCACGTCTACGGCTCGCAGTGCACAGTTGCCAACGTCTTCGGCACGTCTACGGCTCGGCATTCACAGTTGCCAACGTCGTCGGCACGTCTACGGCTCGGCATTCACAGTTGCCAACGTCTTCGGCACGTCTACGGCTCGGCATTCACAATTGCCAACGTGTTCGGCACGTCTACTGCTCGCAATGCACGGCTTGCAATGTCCTCGGCACGTCTACGGCTCGCAATGCACGGCTTGCAATGTCTTGGGCACGTCTACGGCTCGACATTCACAGTTGCCAACGTCTTCGGCACGTCTACGGCTCGGCATTCACAGTTGCCAACGTCGTCGGCACGTCTACGGCTCGCAATGCACAGCTGCCAACGTCTTCGGCACGTCTACGGCTCGACATTCACAGTTGCCAACGTCGTCGGCACGTCTACGGCTCGGCATTCACAGTTGCCAACGTCGTCGGCACGTCTAGGCTCGGCATTCACAGTTGCCAACGTCTTCGGCACGTCTACGGCTCGGCATTCACAATTGCCAACGTCGTCGGCACGTCTAGGCTCGGCATTCACAGTTGCCAACGTCGTTGGCACGTCCACTGCTCGCCATGCACAGGCTCGGCATTCACAGTTGCTAACGTCGTCGGCATGTCTACGGCTCGCAGTGCACGGCTGGCAATGTCTTCGGCACGTCTACTGCTCGACAGGCACAGTTGCCAACGTCTTCGGCACGTCTACGGCTCGGCATTCACAGTTGCCAACGTCGTCGGCACGTCTACGGCTCGCAGTGCACAGGCTCGGCATTCACAGTTGCTAACGTTGTCGGCATGTCTACGGCTCGCAGTGCACAGTTGCCAACGTCTTCGGCACGTCTACGGCTCGACATGCACAGCTGCCAACGTGTTCGGCACGTCTACTGCTCGCAGTGCACGGCTTGCAATGTTTTCGGCACGTCTACGGCTCGCAATGCACGGCTTGCAATGTCTTCGGCACGTCTACGGCTCGGCATTCACAGTTGCCAACGTCTTCGGCACGTCTACGGCTCGGCATTCACAGTTGCCAACGTCGTCGGCACGTCTACGGCTCGCAGTGCACAGTTGCCAACGTCTTCGGCACGTCTACGGCTCGGCATTCACAGTTGCCAACGTCGTCGGCACGTCTACGGCTCGGCATTCACAGTTGCCAACGTCTTCGGCACGTCTACGGCTCGGCATTCACAATTGCCAACGTGTTCGGCACGTCTACTGCTCGCAATGCACGGCTTGCAATGTCCTCGGCACGTCTACGGCTCGCAATGCACGGCTTGCAATGTCTTGGGCACGTCTACGGCTCGACATTCACAGTTGCCAACGTCTTCGGCACGTCTACGGCTCGGCATTCACAGTTGCCAACGTCGTCGGCACGTCTACGGCTCGCAATGCACAGCTGCCAACGTCTTCGGCACGTCTACGGCTCGACATTCACAGTTGCCAACGTCGTCGGCACGTCTACGGCTCGGCATTCACAGTTGCCAACGTCGTCGGCACGTCTAGGCTCGGCATTCACAGTTGCCAACGTCTTCGGCACGTCTACGGCTCGGCATTCACAATTGCCAACGTCGTCGGCACGTCTAGGCTCGGCATTCACAGTTGCCAACGTCGTCGGCACGTCCACTGCTCGCCATGCACAGGCTCGGCATTCACAGTTGCTAACGTCGTCGGCATGTCTACGGCTCGCAGTGCACGGCTGGCAATGTCTTCGGCACGTCTACGGCTCGACAGGCACAGTTGCCAACGTCTTCGGCACGTCTACGGCTCGGCATTCACAGTTGCCAACGTCGTCGGCACGTCTACGGCTCGCAGTGCACACTTGCCAACGTCTTCGGCACGTCTACGGCTCGGCATTCACAGTTGCCAACGTCGTCGGCAGGTCTACGGCTCGGCATGCACAGTTGCCACAGTTGTCAACGTCTTCGGCACGTCTACGGCTCGACATGCACAGCTGCCAACGTGTTCGGCACGTCTACTGCTCGCAGTGCACGGCTTGCAATGTTTTCGGCACGTCTACGGCTCGCAATGCACGGCTTGCAATGTCTTCGGCACGTCTACGGCTCGACATTCACAGTTGCCAACGTCTTCGGCACGTCTACGGCTCGGCATTCACAGTTGCCAACGTCGTCGGCACGTCTACGGCTCGACATTCACAGTTGCCAACGTCGTCGGCACGTCTACGGCTCGGCATTCACAGTTGCCAACGTCGTCGGCACGTCTAGGCTCGGCATTCACAGTTGCCTACGTCTTCGGCACGTCTACGGCTCGGCATTCACAATTGCCAACGTCGTCGGCACGTCTAGGCTCGGCATTCACAGTTGCCAACGTCGTCGGCACGTCCACTGCTCGCCATGCACAGGCTCGGCATTCACAGTTGCTAACGTCGTCGGCATGTCTACGGCTCGCAGTGCACGGCTGGCAATGTCTTCGGCACGTCTACGGCTCGACAGGCACAGTTGCCAACGTCTTCGGCACGTCTACGGCTCGGCATTCACAGTTGCCAACGTCGTCGGCACGTCTACGGCTCGCAGTGCACACTTGCCAACGTCTTCGGCACGTCTACGGCTCGGCATTCACAGTTGCCAACGTCGTCGGCACGTCTACGGCTCGGCATGCACAGTTGCCACAGTTGTCAACGTCTTCAGCACGTCTACGGCTCGACATGCACAGCTGCCAACGTGTTCGGCACGTCTACTGCTCGCAGTGCACGGCTTGCAATGTTTTCGGCACGTCTACGGCTCGCAATGCACGGCTTGCAATGTCTTCGGCACGTCTACGGCTCGACATTCACAGTTGCCAACGTCTTCGGCACGTCTACGGCTCGGCATTCACAGTTGCCAACGTCGTCGGCACGTCTACGGCTCGCAATGCACAGCTGCCAACGTCTTCGGCACGTCTACGGCTCGACATTCACAGTTGCCAACGTCGTCGGCACGTCTACGGCTCGGCATTCACAGTTGCCAACGTCGTCGGCACGTCTAGGCTCGGCATTCACAGTTGCCTACGTCTTCGGCACGTCTACGGCTCGGCATTCACAATTGCCAACGTCGTCGGCACGTCTAGGCTCGGCATTCACAGTTGCCAACGTCGTCGGCACGTCCACTGCTCGCCATGCACAGGCTCGGCATTCACAGTTGTCAACGTCGTCGGCACGTCTACGGCTCGGCATTCACAGTTGCCAACGTCTTCGGCACGTCTACGGCTCGGCATTCACAATTGCCAACGTGTTCGGCACGTCTACTGCTCGCAATGCACGGCTTGCAATGTCTTCGGCACGTCTACGGCTCGCAATGCACGGCTTGCAATGTCTTGGGCACGTCTACGGCTCGACATTCACAGTTGCCAACGTCTTCGGCACGTCTACGGCTCGGCATTCACAGTTGCCAACGTCGTCGGCACGTCTACGGCTCGCAATGCACAGCTGCCAACGTCTTCGGCACGTCTACGGCTCGACATTCACAGTTGCCAACGTCGTCGGCACGTCTACGGCTCGGCATTCACAGTTGCCAACGTCGTCGGCACGTCTAGGCTCGGCATTCACAGTTGCCAACGTCTTCGGCACGTCTACGGCTCGGCATTCACAATTGCCAACGTCGTCGGCACGTCTAGGCTCGGCATTCACAGTTGCCAACGTCGTCGGCACGTCCACTGCTCGCCATGCACAGGCTCGGCATTCACAGTTGCTAACGTCGTCGGCATGTCTACGGCTCGCAGTGCACGGCTGGCAATGTCTTCGGCACGTCTACGGCTCGACAGGCACAGTTGCCAACGTCTTCGGCACGTCTACGGCTCGGCATTCACAGTTGCCAACGTCGTCGGCACGTCTACGGCTCGCAGTGCACAGTTGCCAACGTCTTCGGCACGTCTACGGCTCGGCATTCACAGTTGCCAACGTCGTCGGCACGTCTACGGCTCGGCATGCACAGTTGCCACAGTTGTCAACGTCTTCAGCACGTCTACGGCTCGACATGCACAGCTGCCAACGTGTTCGGCACGTCTACTGCTCGCAGTGCACGGCTTGCAATGTTTTCGGCACGTCTACGGCTCGCAATGCACGGCTTGCAATGTCTTCGGCACGTCTACGGCTCGGCATTCACAGTTGCCAACGTCGTCGGCACGTCTACGGCTCGCAATGCACAGCTGCCAACGTCTTCGGCACGTCTACGGCTCGACATTCACAGTTGCCAACGTCGTCGGCACGTCTACGGCACGGCATTCACAGTTGCCAACGTCGTCGGCACGTCTAGGCTCGGCATTCACAGTTGCCAACGTCGTCGGCACGTCTACGGCTCGGCATTCACAGTTGCCAACGTCTTCGGCACGTCTACGGCTCGGCATTCACAATTGACAACGTGTTCGGCACGTCTACTGCTCGCAATGCACGGCTTGCAATGTCTTCGGCACGTCTACGGCTCGCAATGCACGGCTTGCAATGTCTTGGGCACGTCTACGGCTCGACATTCACAGTTGCCAACGTCTTCGGCACGTCTACGGCTCGGCATTCACAGCTGCCAACGTCGTCGGCACGTCTACGGCTCGCAATGCACAGCTGCCAACGTCTTCGGCACGTCTACGGCTCGACATTCACAGTTGCCAACGTCGTCGGCACGTCTACGGCTCGGCATTCACAGTTGCCAACGTCGTCGGCACGTCTAGGCTCGGCATTCACAGTTGCCAACGTCTTCGGCACGTCTACGGCTCGGCATTCACAATTGCCAACGTCGTCGGCACGTCTAGGCTCGGCATTCACAGTTGCCAACGTCGTCGGCACGTCCACTGCTCGCCATGCACAGGCTCGGCATTCACAGTTGCTAACGTCGTCGGCATGTCTACGGCTCGCAGTGCACGGCTGGCAATGTCTTCGGCACGTCTACGGCTCGACAGGCACAGTTGCCAACGTCTTCGGCACGTCTACGGCTCGGCATTCACAGTTGCCAACGTCGTCGGCACGTCTACGGCTCGCAGTGCACAGTTGCCAACGTCTTCGGCACGTCTACGGCTCGGCATTCACAGCTGCCAACGTCGTCGGCACGTCTACGGCTCGGCATGCACAGTTGCCACAGTTGTCAACGTCTTCAGCACGTCTACGGCTCGACATGCACAGCTGCCAACGTGTTCGGCACGTCTACTGCTCGCAGTGCACGGCTTGCAATGTTTTCGGCACGTCTACGGCTCGCAATGCACGGCTTGCAATGTCTTCGGCACGTCTACGGCTCGGCATTCACAGTTGCCAACGTCGTCGGCACGTCTACGGCTCGCAATGCACAGCTGCCAACGTCTTCGGCACGTCTACGGCTCGACATTCACAGTTGCCAACGTCGTCGGCACGTCTACGGCTCGGCATTCACAGTTGCCAACGTCGTCGGCACGTCTAGGCTCGGCATTCACAGTTGCCAACGTCTTCGGCACGTCTACGGCTCGGCATTCACAATTGCCAACGTCGTCGGCACGTCTAGGCTCGGCATTCACAGTTGCCAACGTCTTCGGCACGTCTACGGCTCGGCATTCACAATTGCCAACGTCGTCGGCACGTCTAGGCTCGGCATTCACAGTTGCCAACGTCGTCGGCGCGTCCACTGCTCGCCATGCACAGGCTCGGCATTCACAGTTGCTAACGTCGTCGGCATGTCTACGGCTCGCAGTGCACGGCTGGCAATGTCTTCGGCACGTCTACTGCTCGACAGGCACAGTTGCCAACGTCTTCGGCACGTCTACGGCTCGGCATTCACAGTTGCCAACGTCGTCGGCACGTCTACGGCTCGCAATGCACAGCTGCCAACGTCTTCGGCACGTCTACGGCTCGGCATTCACAATTGCCAACGTCGTCGGCACGTCTAGGCTCGGCATTCACAGTTGCCAACGTCGTCGGCGCGTCCACTGCTCGCCATGCACAGGCTCGGCATTCACAGTTGCCAACGTCGTCGGCACGTCTACGGCTCGGCATGCACAGTTGCCACAGTTGTCAACGTCTTCAGCACGTCTACGGCTCGACATGCACAGCTGCCAACGTGTTCGGCACGTCTACTGCTCGCAGTGCACGGCTTGCAATGTTTTCGGCACGTCTACGGCTCGCAATGCACGGCTTGCAATGTCTTCGGCACGTCTACGGCTCGGCATTCACAGTTGCCAACGTCGTCGGCACGTCTACGGCTCGCAATGCACAGCTGCCAACGTCTTCGGCACGTCTACGGCTCGACATTCACAGTTGCCAACGTCGTCGGCACGTCTACGGCTCGGCATTCACAGTTGCCAACGTCGTCGGCACGTCTAGGCTCGGCATTCACAGTTGCCAACGTCTTCGGCACGTCTACGGCTCGACATTCACAGTTGCCAACGCCGTCGGCACGTCTAGTGCTCGACATTCACAGTTGCCAACGTCTTCGGCACGTCTACGGCTCGGCATTCACAATTGCCAACGTCGTCGGCACGTCTAGGCTCGGCATTCACAGTTGCCAACGTCGTCGGCACGTCCACTGCTCGCCATGCACAGGCTCGGCATTCACAGTTGCTAACGTCGTCGGCATGTCTACGGCTCGCAGTGCACGGCTGGCAATGTCTTCGGCACGTCTACGGCTCGACAGGCACAATTGCCAACGTGTTCGGCACGTCTACTGCTCGCAATGCACGGCTTGCAATGTCTTCGGCACGTCTACGGCTCGCAATGCACGGCTTGCAATGTCTTGGGCACGTCTACGGCTCGACATTCACAGTTGCCAACGTCTTCGGCACGTCTACGGCTCGGCATTCACAGTTGCCAACGTCGTCGGCACGTCTACGGCTCGCAGTGCACGGCTGCCAACGTCTTTGGCACGTCTACGGCCCGACATTCACAGTTGCCAACGTCGTCGGCACGTCTACGGCTCGGCATGCACAGTTGCCACAGTTGTCAACGTCTTCAGCACGTCTACGGCTCGACATGCACAGCTGCCAACGTGTTCGGCACGTCTACTGCTCGCAGTGCACGGCTTGCAATGTTTTCGGCACGTCTACGGCTCGCAATGCACGGCTTGCAATGTCTTCGGCACGTCTACGGCTCGCAATGCACAGCTGCCAACGTCTTCCGCACGTCTACGGCTCGACATTCACAGTTGCCAACGTCGTCGGCACGTCCACTGCTCGCCATGCACAGGCTCGGCATTCACAGTTGCCAACGTCGTCGGCACGTCTACGGCTCGGCATTCACAGTTGCCAACGTCGTCGGCACGTCTACGGCTCGCAGTTCACGGCTGCCAACGTCTTTGGCACGTCTACGGCCCGACATTCACAGTTGCCAACGTCGTCGGCACGTCTACGGCTCGGCATGCACAGTTGCCACAGTTGTCAACGTCTTCGGCACGTCTACGGCTCAACATTCACAGTTGCCAACGTCGTCGGCACGTCTACGGCTCGCAATGCACAGCTGCCAACGTCTTCGGCACGTCTAGGCTCGGCATTCACAGTTGCCAACGTCGTCGGCACGTCCACTGCTCGCCATGCACAGGCTCGGCATTCACAGTTGCTAACGTCGTCGGCATGTCTACGGCTCGCAGTGCACGGCTGGCAATGTCTTCGGCACGTCTACGGCTCGACAGGCACAATTGCCAACGTGTTCGGCACGTCTACTGCTCGCAATGCACGGCTTGCAATGTCTTCGGCACGTCTACGGCTCGCAATGCACGGCTTGCAATGTCTTGGGCACGTCTACGGCTCGACATTCACAGTTGCCAACGTCTTCGGCACGTCTACGGCTCGGCATTCACAGTTGCCAACGTCGTCGGCACGTCTACGGCTCGCAGTGCACGGCTGCCAACGTCTTTGGCACGTCTACGGCCCGACATTCACAGTTGCCAACGTCGTCGGCACGTCTACGGCTCGGCATGCACAGTTGCCACAGTTGTCAACGTCTTCAGCACGTCTACGGCTCGACATGCACAGCTGCCAACGTGTTCGGCACGTCTACTGCTCGCAGTGCACGGCTTGCAATGTTTTCGGCACGTCTACGGCTCGCAATGCACGGCTTGCAATGTCTTCGGCACGTCTACGGCTCGCAATGCACAGCTGCCAACGTCTTCCGCACGTCTACGGCTCGACATTCACAGTTGCCAACGTCGTCGGCACGTCCACTGCTCGCCATGCACAGGCTCGGCATTCACAGTTGCCAACGTCGTCGGCACGTCTACGGCTCGGCATTCACAGTTGCCAACGTCGTCGGCACGTCTACAGCTCGCAGTTCACGGCTGCCAACGTCTTTGGCACGTCTACGGCCCGACATTCACAGTTGCCAACGTCGTCGGCACGTCTACGGCTCGGCATGCACAGTTGCCACAGTTGTCAACGTCTTCGGCACGTCTACGGCTCGACATTCACAGTTGCCAACGTCGTCGGCACGTCTACGGCTCGCAATGCACAGCTGCCAACGTCTTCGGCACGTCTACGGCTCGCAATGCACGGCTGGCAATGTCTTCGGCACGTCTACGGCTCGACATTCACAGTTGCCAACGTCGTCGGCACGTCTACGGCTCGGCATTCACAGTTGCCAACGTCGTCGGCACGTCTAGGCTCGGCATTCACAGTTGCCAACGTCTTCGGCACGTCTACGGCTCGGCATTCACAATTGCCAACGTCGTCGGCACGTCTAGGCTCGGCATTCACAGTTGCCAACGTCGTCGGCACGTCCACTGCTCGCCATGCACAGGCTCGGCATTCACAGTTGCTAACGTCGTCGGCATGTCTACGGCTCGCAGTGCACGGCTGGCAATGTCTTCGGCACGTCTACTGCTCGACAGGCACAGTTGCCAACGTCGTCGGCACGTCCACTGCTCGCCATTCACAGGCTCGGCATTCACAGTTGCCAACGTCTTCGGCACGTCTACGGCTCGGCATTCACAGTTGCCAACGTCTTTGGCACGTCTACGGCCCGACATTCACAGTTGCCAACGTCGTCGGCACGTCTACGGCTCGGCATGCACAGTTGCCACAGTTGTCAACGTCTTCGGCACGTCTACGGCTCGACATTCACAGTTGCCAACGTCGTCGGCACGTCTACGGCTCGCAATGCACAGCTGCCAACGTCTTCGGCACGTCTACGGCTCGCAATGCACGGCTGGCAATGTCTTCGGCACGTCTACGGCTCGACATTCACAGCTGCCAACGTGTTCGGCACGTCTACTGCTCGCAGTGCACGGCTTGCAATGTTTTCGGCACGTCTACGGCTCGCAATGCACGGCTTGCAATGTCTTCGGCACGTCTACGGCTCGCAATGCACAGCTGCCAACGTCTTCCGCACGTCTACGGCTCGACATTCACAGTTGCCAACGTCGTCGGCACGTCCACTGCTCGCCATGCACAGGCTCGGCATTCACAGTTGCCAACGTCGTCGGCACGTCTACGGCTCGGCATTCACAGTTGCCAACGTCGTCGGCACGTCTACGGCTCGCAGTGCACGGCTGCCAACGTCTTTGGCACGTCTACGGCCCGACATTCACAGTTGCCAACGTCGTCGGCACGTCTACGGCTCGGCATGCACAGTTGCCACAGTTGTCAACGTCTTCGGCACGTCTACGGCTCGACATTCACAGTTGCCAACGTCGTCGGCACGTCTACGGCTCGCAATGCACAGCTGCCAACGTCTTCGGCACGTCTACGGCTCGCAATGCACGGCTGGCAATGTCTTCGGCACGTCTACGGCTCGACATTCACAGTTGCCAACGTCGTCGGCACGTCTACGGCTCGGCATTCACAGTTGCCAACGTCGTCGGCACGTCTAGGCTCGGCATTCACAGTTGCCAACGTCTTCGGCACGTCTACGGCTCGGCATTCACAATTGCCAACGTCGTCGGCACGTCTAGGCTCGGCATTCACAGTTGCCAACGTCGTCGGCACGTCCACTGCTCGCCATGCACAGGCTCGGCATTCACAGTTGCTAACGTCGTCGGCATGTCTACGGCTCGCAGTGCACGGCTGGCAATGTCTTCGGCACGTCTACTGCTCGACAGGCACAGTTGCCAACGTCGTCGGCACGTCCACTGCTCGCCATGCACAGGCTCGGCATTCACAGTTGCCAACGTCTTCGGCACGTCTACGGCTCGGCATTCACAGTTGCCAACGTCGTCGGCACGTCTACGGCTCGCAGTGCACGGCTGCCAACGTCTTTGGCACGTCTACGGCCCGACATTCACAGTTGCCAACGTCGTCGGCACGTCTACGGCTCGGCATGCACAGTTGCCACAGTTGTCAACGTCTTCAGCACGTCTACGGCTCGACATGCACAGCTGCCAACGTGTTCGGCACGTCTACTGCTCGCAGTGCACGGCTTGCAATGTTTTCGGCACGTCTACGGCTCGCAATGCACGGCTTGCAATGTCTTCGGCACGTCTACGGCTCGCAATGCACAGCTGCCAACGTCTTCCGCACGTCTACGGCTCGACATTCACAGTTGCCAACGTCGTCGGCACGTCCACTGCTCGCCATGCACAGGCTCGGCATTCACAGTTGCCAACGTCGTCGGCACGTCTACGGCTCGGCATTCACAGTTGCCAACGTCGTCGGCACGTCTACGGCTCGCAATGCACGGCTTGCAATGTCTTGGGCACGTCTACGGCTCGACATTCACAGTTGCCAACGTCTTCGGCACGTCTACGGCTCGGCATTCACAGTTGCCAACGTCGTCGGCACGTCTACGGCTCGCAATGCACGGCTTGCAATGTCTTGGGCACGTCTACGGCTCGACATTCACAGTGCCAACGTCGTCGGCACGTCTAGGGCTCGGCATTCACAGTTGCCAACGTCGTCGGCACGTCTACGGCTCGCAATGCACAGCTGCCAACGTCTTCGGCACGTCTACGGCTCGCAATGCACGGCTGGCAACGTCTTCCGCACGTCTACGGCTCGACATTCACAGTTGCCAACGTCGTCGGCACGTCCACTGCTCGCCATGCACAGGCTCGGCATTCACAGTTGCCAACGTCGTCGGCACGTCTACGGCTCGGCATTCACAGTTGCCAACGTCGTCGGCACGTCTACGGCTCGCAATGCACGGCTTGCAATGTCTTGGGCACGTCTACGGCTCGACATTCACAGTTGCCAACGTCTTCGGCACGTCTACGGCTCGGCATTCACAGTTGCCAACGTCGTCGGCACGTCTACGGCTCGCAATGCACGGCTTGCAATGTCTTGGGCACGTCTACGGCTCGACATTCACAGTTGCCAACGTCTTCGGCACGTCTACGGCTCGGCATTCACAGTTGCCAACGTCGTCGGCACGTCTACGGCTCGCAATGCACGGCTTGCAATGTCTTGGGCACGTCTACGGCTCGACATTCACAGTGCCAACGTCGTCGGCACGTCTAGGGCTCGACATTCACAGTTGCCAACGTCGTCGGCACGTCTACGGCTCGCAATGCACAGCTGCCAACGTCTTCGGCACGTCTACGGCTCGCAATGCACGGCTGGCAATGTCTTCGGCACGTCTACGGCTCGACATTCACAGTTGCCAACGTCGTCGGCACGTCTACGGCTCGGCATTCACAGTTGCCAACGTCGTCGGCACGTCTAGGCTCGGCATTCACAGTTGCCAACGTCTTCGGCACGTCTACGGCTCGGCATTCACAATTGCCAACGTCGTCGGCACGTCTAGGCTCGGCATTCACAGTTGCCAACGTCGTCGGCACGTCCACTGCTCGCCATGCACAGGCTCGGCATTCACAGTTGCTAACGTCGTCGGCATGTCTACGGCTCGCAGTGCACGGCTGGCAATGTCTTCGGCACGTCTACTGCTCGACAGGCACAGTTGCCAACGTCGTCGGCACGTCCACTGCTCGCCATGCACAGGCTCGGCATTCACAGTTGCCAACGTCTTCGGCACGTCTACGGCTCGGCATTCACAGTTGCCAACGTCGTCGGCACGTCTACGGCTCGCAGTGCACGGCTGCCAACGTCTTTGGCACGTCTACGGCCCGACATTCACAGTTGCCAACGTCGTCGGCACGTCTACGGCTCGGCATGCACAGTTGCCACAGTTGTCAACGTCTTCAGCACGTCTACGGCTCGACATGCACAGCTGCCAACGTGTTCGGCACGTCTACTGCTCGCAGTGCACGGCTTGCAATGTTTTCGGCACGTCTACGGCTCGCAATGCACGGCTTGCAATGTCTTCGGCACGTCTACGGCTCGCAATGCACAGCTGCCAACGTCTTCCGCACGTCTACGGCTCGACATTCACAGTTGCCAACGTCGTCGGCACGTCCACTGCTCGCCATGCACAGGCTCGGCATTCACAGTTGCCAACGTCGTCGGCACGTCTACGGCTCGGCATTCACAGTTGCCAACGTCGTCGGCACGTCTACGGCTCGCAATGCACGGCTTGCAATGTCTTGGGCACGTCTACGGCTCGACATTCACAGTTGCCAACGTCTTCGGCACGTCTACGGCTCGGCATTCACAGTTGCCAACGTCGTCGGCACGTCTACGGCTCGCAATGCACGGCTTGCAATGTCTTGGGCACGTCTACGGCTCGACATTCACAGTGCCAACGTCGTCGGCACGTCTAGGGCTCGGCATTCACAGTTGCCAACGTCGTCGGCACGTCTAGGCTCGGCATTCACAGTTGCCAACGTCTTCGGCACGTCTACGGCTCGGCATTCACAATTGCCAACGTCGTCGGCACGTCTAGGCTCGCAATGCACGGCTTGCAATGTCTTGGGCACGTCTACGGCTCGACATTCACAGTGCCAACGTCGTCGGCACGTCTACGGCTCGGCATTCACAGTTGCCAACGTCGTCGGCACATCTAGGCTCGGCATTTACAGTTGCCAACGTCTTCGGCACGTCTACGGCTCGGCATTCACAATTGCCAACGTCGTCGGCACGTCTAGGCTCGGCATTCACAGTTGCCAACGTCGTCGGCACGTCCACTGCTCGCCATGCACAGGCTCGGCATTCACAGTTGCTAACGTCGTCGGCATGTCTACGGCTCGCAGTGCACGGCTGGCAATGTCTTCGGCACGTCTACGGCTCGACAGGCACAGTTGCCAACGTCTTCGGCACGTCTACGGCTCGCAGTGCACGGCTGCCAACGTCTTTGGCACGTCTACGGCTCGACATTCACAGTTGCCAACGTCGTCGGCACGTCTACGGCTCGGCATGCACAGTTGCCACAGTTGTCAACGTCTTCAGCACGTCTACGGCTCGACATGCACAGCTGCCAACGTGTTCGGCACGTCTACTGCTCGCAATGCACGGCTTGCAATGTCTTCGGCACGTCTACGGCTCGCAATGCACGGCTGGCAATGTCTTCGGCACGTCTACGGCTCGACATTCACAGTTGCCAACGTCGTCGGCACGTCTACGGCTCGGCATTCACAGTTGCCAACGTCGTCGGCACGTCTAGGCTCGGCATTCACAGTTGCCAACGTCTTCGGCACGTCTACGGCTCGGCATTCACAATTGCCAACGTCGTCGGCACGTCTAGGCTCGGCATTCACAGTTGCCAACGTCGTCGGCGCGTCCACTGCTCGCCATGCACAGGCTCGGCATTCACAGTTGCTAACGTCGTCGGCATGTCTACGGCTCGCAGTGCACGGCTGGCAATGTCTTCGGCACGTCTACTGCTCGACAGGCACAGTTGCCAACGTCTTCGGCACGTCTACGGCTCGGCATTCACAGTTGCCAACGTCGTCGGCACGTCTACGGCTCGCAATGCACAGCTGCCAACGTCTTCGGCACGTCTACGGCTCGACATTCACAGTTGCCAACGTCGTCGGCACGTCTACGGCTCGCAATGCACAGCTGCCAACGTCTTCGGCACGTCTACGGCTCGACATTCACAGTTGCCAACGTCGTCGGCACGTCTACGGCTCGACATTCACAGTTGCCAACGTCTTCGGCACGTCTACGGCTCGGCATTCACAATTGCCAACGTCGTCGGCACGTCTAGGCTCGGCATTCACAGTTGCCAACGTCGTCGGCACGTCCACTGCTCGCCATGCACAGGCTCGGCATTCACAGTTGCTAACGTCGTCGGCATGTCTACGGCTCGCAGTGCACGGCTGGCAATGTCTTCGGCACGTCTACGGCTCGACAGGCACAATTGCCAACGTGTTCGGCACGTCTACTGCTCGCAATGCACGGCTTGCAATGTCTTCGGCACGTCTACGGCTCGCAATGCACGGCTTGCAATGTCTTGGGCACGTCTACGGCTCGACATTCACAGTTGCCAACGTCTTCGGCACGTCTACGGCTCGGCATCCACAGTTGCCAACGTCGTCGGCACGTCTACGGCTCGCAGTGCACGGCTGCCAACGTCTTTGGCACGTCTACGGCCCGACATTCACAGTTGCCAACGTCGTCGGCACGTCTACGGCTCGGCATGCACAGTTGCCACAGTTGTCAACGTCTTCAGCACGTCTACGGCTCGACATGCACAGCTGCCAACGTGTTCGGCACGTCTACTGCTCGCAGTGCACGGCTTGCAATGTTTTCGGCACGTCTACGGCTCGCAATGCACGGCTTGCAATGTCTTCGGCACGTCTACGGCTCGCAATGCACAGCTGCCAACGTCTTCCGCACGTCTACGGCTCGACATTCACAGTTGCCAACGTCGTCGGCACGTCCACTGCTCGCCATGCACAGGCTCGGCATTCACAGTTGCCAACGTCGTCGGCACGTCTACGGCTCGGCATTCACAGTTGCCAACGTCGTCGGCAGGTCTACGGCTCGCCATTCACAGTTGCCAACGTCGTCGGCACGTCTACGGCTCGCAATGCACGGCTTGCAATGTCTTGGGCACGTCTACGGCTCGACATTCACAGTTGCCAACGTCTTCGGCACGTCTACGGCTCGGCATTCACAGTTGCCAACGTCGTCGGCACGTCTACGGCTCGCAATGCACGGCTTGCAATGTCTTGGGCACGTCTACGGCTCGACATTCACAGTGCCAACGTCGTCGGCACGTCTACGGCTCGGCATTCACAGTTGCCAACGTCGTCGGCACGTCTAGGCTCGGCATTCACAGTTGCCAACGTCTTCGGCACGTCTACGGCTCGGCATTCACAATTGCCAACGTCGTCGGCACGTCTAGGCTCGGCATTCACAGTTGCCAACGTCGTCGGCACGTCCACTGCTCGCCATGCACAGGCTCGGCATTCACAGTTGCTAACGTCGTCGGCATGTCTACGGCTCGCAGTGCACGGCTGGCAATGTCTTCGGCACGTCTACGGCTCGCAATGCACAGCTGCCAACGTCTTCGGCACGTCTACGGCTCGACATTCACAGTTGCCAACGTCTTCGGCACGTCTACGGCTCGGCATTCACAATTGCCAACGTCGTCGGCACGTCTAGGCTCGGCATTCACAGTTGCCAACGTCGTCGGCACGTCCACTGCTCGCCATGCACAGGCTCGGCATTCACAGTTGCTAACGTCGTCGGCATGTCTACGGCTCGCAGTGCACGGCTGGCAATGTCTTCGGCACGTCTACGGCTCGCAATGCACGGCTTGCAATGTCTTGGGCACGTCTACGGCTCGACATTCACAGTTGCCAACGTCTTCGGCACGTCTACGGCTCGGCATTCACAGTTGCCAACGTCGTCGGCACGTCTACGGCTCGCAATGCACGGCTTGCAATGTCTTCGGCACGTCTACGGCTCGCAATGCACGGCTTGCAATGTCTTGGGCACGTCTACGGCTCGACATTCACAGTTGCCAACGTCTTCGGCACGTCTACGGCTCGGCATTCACAGTTGCCAACGTCGTCGGCACGTCTACGGCTCGCAGTGCACGGCTGCCAACGTCTTTGGCACGTCTACGGCCCGACATTCACAGTTGCCAACGTCGTCGGCACGTCTACGGCTCGGCATGCACAGTTGCCACAGTTGTCAACGTCTTCAGCACGTCTACGGCTCGACATGCACAGCTGCCAACGTGTTCGGCACGTCTACTGCTCGCAGTGCACGGCTTGCAATGTTTTCGGCACGTCTACGGCTCGCAATGCACGGCTTGCAATGTCTTGGGCACGTCTACGGCTCGACATTCACAGTTGCCAACGTCTTCGGCACGTCTACGGCTCGGCATTCACAGTTGCCAACGTCGTCGGCACGTCTACGGCTCGCAGTGCACGGCTGCCAACGTCTTTGGCACGTCTACGGCCCGACATTCACAGTTGCCAACGTCGTCGGCACGTCTACGGCTCGGCATGCACAGTTGCCACAGTTGTCAACGTCTTCAGCACGTCTACGGCTCGACATGCACAGCTGCCAACGTGTTCGGCACGTCTACTGCTCGCAGTGCACGGCTTGCAATGTTTTCGGCACGTCTACGGCTCGCAATGCACGGCTTGCAATGTCTTCGGCACGTCTACGGCTCGCAATGCACAGCTGCCAACGTCTTCCGCACGTCTACGGCTCGACATTCACAGTTGCCAACGTCGTCGGCACGTCCACTGCTCGCCATGCACAGGCTCGGCATTCACAGTTGCCAACGTCGTCGGCACGTCTACGGCTCGGCATTCACAGTTGCCAACGTCGTCGGCAGGTCTACGGCTCGCCATTCACAGTTGCCAACGTCGTCGGCACGTCTACGGCTCGCAATGCACGGCTTGCAATGTCTTGGGCACGTCTACGGCTCGACATTCACAGTTGCCAACGTCTTCGGCACGTCTACGGCTCGGCATTCACAGTTGCCAACGTCGTCGGCACGTCTACGGCTCGCAATGCACGGCTTGCAATGTCTTGGGCACGTCTACGGCTCGACATTCACAGTGCCAACGTCGTCGGCACGTCTACGGCTCGGCATTCACAGTTGCCAACGTCGTCGGCACGTCTAGGCTCGGCATTCACAGTTGCCAACGTCTTCGGCACGTCTACGGCTCGGCATTCACAATTGCCAACGTCGTCGGCACGTCTAGGCTCGGCATTCACAGTTGCCAACGTCGTCGGCACGTCCACTGCTCGCCATGCACAGGCTCGGCATTCACAGTTGCTAACGTCGTCGGCATGTCTACGGCTCGCAGTGCACGGCTGGCAATGTCTTCGGCACGTCTACGGCTCGACAGGCACAGTTGCCAACGTCTTCGGCACGTCTACGGCTCGCAGTGCACGGCTGCCAACGTCTTTGGCACGTCTACGGCTCGACATTCACAGTTGCCAACGTCGTCGGCACGTCTACGGCTCGGCATGCACAGTTGCCACAGTTGTCAACGTCTTCAGCACGTCTACGGCTCGACATGCACAGCTGCCAACGTGTTCGGCACGTCTACTGCTCGCAATGCACGGCTTGCAATGTCTTCGGCACGTCTACGGCTCGCAATGCACGGCTGGCAATGTCTTCGGCACGTCTACGGCTCGACATTCACAGTTGCCAACGTCGTCGGCACGTCTACGGCTCGGCATTCACAGTTGCCAACGTCGTCGGCACGTCTAGGCTCGGCATTCACAGTTGCCAACGTCTTCGGCACGTCTACGGCTCGGCATTCACAATTGCCAACGTCGTCGGCACGTCTAGGCTCGGCATTCACAGTTGCCAACGTCGTCGGCACGTCCACTGCTCGCCATGCACAGGCTCGGCATTCACAGTTGCTAACGTCGTCGGCATGTCTACGGCTCGCAGTGCACGGCTGGCAATGTCTTCGGCACGTCTACTGCTCGACAGGCACAGTTGCCAACGTCGTCGGCACGTCCACTGCTCGCCATGCACAGGCTCGGCATTCACAGTTGCCAACGTCGTCGGCATGTCTACGGCTCGCAGTGCACGGCTGGCAATGTCTTCGGCACGTCTACGGCTCGACATTCACAGTTGCCAACGTCGTCGGCACGTCTACGGCTCGGCATTCACAGTTGCCAATGTCTTCGGCACGTCTACTGCTCGACAGGCACAGTTGCCAACGTCTTCGGCACGTCTACGGCTCGGCATTCACAGTTGCCAACGTCGTCGGCACGTCTACGGCTCGCAATGCACAGCTGCCAACGTCTTCGGCACGTCTACGGCTCGACATTCACAGTTGCCAACGTCGTCGGCACGTCTACGGCTCGCAATGCACAGCTGCCAACGTCTTCGGCACGTCTACGGCTCGACATTCACAGTTGCCAACGTCGTCGGCACGTCTACGGCTCGACATTCACAGTTGCCAACGTCTTCGGCACGTCTACGGCTCGGCATTCACAATTGCCAACGTCGTCGGCACGTCTAGGCTCGGCATTCACAGTTGCCAACGTCGTCGGCACGTCCACTGCTCGCCATGCACAGGCTCGGCATTCACAGTTGCCAACGTCGTCGGCACGTCTACGGCTCGACAGGCACAATTGCCAACGTGTTCGGCACGTCTACTGCTCGCAATGCACGGCTTGCAATGTCTTCGGCACGTCTACGGCTCGCAATGCACGGCTTGCAATGTCTTGGGCACGTCTACGGCTCGGCATCCACAGTTGCCAACGTCGTCGGCACGTCTACGGCTCGCAGTGCACGGCTGCCAACGTCTTTGGCACGTCTACGGCCCGACATTCACAGTTGCCAACGTCGTCGGCACGTCTACGGCTCGGCATGCACAGTTGCCACAGTTGTCAACGTCTTCAGCACGTCTACGGCTCGACATGCACAGCTGCCAACGTGTTCGGCACGTCTACTGCTCGCAGTGCACGGCTTGCAATGTTTTCGGCACGTCTACGGCTCGCAATGCACGGCTTGCAATGTCTTCGGCACGTCTACGGCTCGCAATGCACAGCTGCCAACGTCTTCCGCACGTCTACGGCTCGACATTCACAGTTGCCAACGTCGTCGGCACGTCCACTGCTCGCCATGCACAGGCTCGGCATTCACAGTTGCCAACGTCGTCGGCACGTCTACGGCTCGGCATTCACAGTTGCCAACGTCGTCGGCAGGTCTACGGCTCGCCATTCACAGTTGCCAACGTCGTCAGCACGTCTACGGCTCGCAATGCACGGCTTGCAATGTCTTGGGCACGTCTACGGCTCGACATTCACAGTTGCCAACGTCTTCGGCACGTCTACGGCTCGGCATTCACAGTTGCCAACGTCGTCGGCACGTCTACGGCTCGCAATGCACGGCTTGCAATGTCTTGGGCACGTCTACGGCTCGACATTCACAGTGCCAACGTCGTCGGCACGTCTACGGCTCGGCATTCACAGTTGCCAACGTCGTCGGCACGTCTACGGCTCGGCATTCACAATTGCCAACGTCGTCGGCACGTCTAGGCTCGGCATTCACAGTTGCCAACGTCGTCGGCACGTCCACTGCTCGCCATGCACAGGCTCGGCATTCACAGTTGCTAACGTCGTCGGCATGTCTACGGCTCGCAGTGCACGGCTGGCAATGTCTTCGGCACGTCTACGGCTCGCAATGCACAGCTGCCAACGTCTTCGGCACGTCTACGGCTCGACATTCACAGTTGCCAACGTCTTCGGCACGTCTACGGCTCGGCATTCACAATTGCCAACGTCGTCGGCACGTCTAGGCTCGGCATTCACAGTTGCCAACGTCGTCGGCACGTCCACTGCTCGCCATGCACAGGCTCGGCATTCACAGTTGCTAACGTCGTCGGCATGTCTACGGCTCGCAGTGCACGGCTGGCAATGTCTTCGGCACGTCTACGGCTCGACAGGCACAATTGCCAACGTGTTCGGCACGTCTACTGCTCGCAATGCACGGCTTGCAATGTCTTCGGCACGTCTACGGCTCGCAATGCACGGCTTGCAATGTCTTGGGCACGTCTACGGCTCGACATTCACAGTTGCCAACGTCTTCGGCACGTCTACGGCTCGGCATTCACAGTTGCCAACGTCGTCGGCACGTCTACGGCTCGCAGTGCACGGCTGCCAACGTCTTTGGCACGTCTACGGCCCGACATTCACAGTTGCCAACGTCGTCGGCACGTCTACGGCTCGGCATGCACAGTTGCCACAGTTGTCAACGTCTTCAGCACGTCTACGGCTCGACATGCACAGCTGCCAACGTGTTCGGCACGTCTACTGCTCGCAGTGCACGGCTTGCAATGTTTTCGGCACGTCTACGGCTCGCAATGCACGGCTTGCAATGTCTTCGGCACGTCTACGGCTCGCAATGCACAGCTGCCAACGTCTTCCGCACGTCTACGGCTCGACATTCACAGTTGCCAACGTCGTCGGCACGTCCACTGCTCGCCATGCACAGGCTCGGCATTCACAGTTGCCAACGTCGTCGGCACGTCTACGGCTCGGCATTCACAGTTGCCAACGTCGTCGGCAGGTCTACGGCTCGCCATTCACAGTTGCCAACGTCGTCGGCACGTCTACGGCTCGCAATGCACGGCTTGCAATGTCTTGGGCACGTCTACGGCTCGACATTCACAGTTGCCAACGTCTTCGGCACGTCTACGGCTCGGCATTCACAGTTGCCAACGTCGTCGGCACGTCTACGGCTCGCAATGCACGGCTTGCAATGTCTTGGGCACGTCTACGGCTCGACATTCACAGTGCCAACGTCGTCGGCACGTCTACGGCTCGGCATTCACAGTTGCCAACGTCGTCGGCACGTCTAGGCTCGGCATTCACAGTTGCCAACGTCTTCGGCACGTCTACGGCTCGGCATTCACAATTGCCAACGTCGTCGGCACGTCTAGGCTCGGCATTCACAGTTGCCAACGTCGTCGGCACGTCCACTGCTCGCCATGCACAGGCTCGGCATTCACAGTTGCTAACGTCGTCGGCATGTCTACGGCTCGCAGTGCACGGCTGGCAATGTCTTCGGCACGTCTACGGCTCGACAGGCACAGTTGCCAACGTCTTCGGCACGTCTACGGCTCGCAGTGCACGGCTGCCAACGTCTTTGGCACGTCTACGGCTCGACATTCACAGTTGCCAACGTCGTCGGCACGTCTACGGCTCGGCATGCACAGTTGCCACAGTTGTCAACGTCTTCAGCACGTCTACGGCTCGACATGCACAGCTGCCAACGTGTTCGGCACGTCTACTGCTCGCAATGCACGGCTTGCAATGTCTTCGGCACGTCTACGGCTCGCAATGCACGGCTGGCAATGTCCTCGGCACGTCTACGGCTCGACATTCACAGTTGCCAACGTCGTCGGCACGTCTACGGCTCGGCATTCACAGTTGCCAACGTCGTCGGCACGTCTAGGCTCGGCATTCACAGTTGCCAACGTCTTCGGCACGTCTACGGCTCGGCATTCACAATTGCCAACGTCGTCGGCACGTCTAGGCTCGGCATTCACAGTTGCCAACGTCGTCGGCACGTCCACTGCTCGCCATGCACAGGCTCGGCATTCACAGTTGCTAACGTCGTCGGCATGTCTACGGCTCGCAGTGCACGGCTGGCAATGTCTTCGGCACGTCTACTGCTCGACAGGCACAGTTGCCAACGTCGTCTGCACGTCCACTGCTCGCCATGCACAGGCTCGGCATTCACAGTTGCCAACGTCTTCGGCACGTCTACGGCTCGGCATTCACAGTTGCCAACGTCGTCGGCACGTCTACGGCTCGCAGTGCACGGCTGCCAACGTCTTTGGCACGTCTACGGCCCGACATTCACAGTTGCCAACGTCGTCGGCACGTCTACGGCTCGGCATGCACAGTTGCCACAGTTGTCAACGTCTTCAGCACGTCTACGGCTCGACATGCACAGCTGCCAACGTGTTCGGCACGTCTACTGCTCGCAGTGCACGGCTTGCAATGTTTTCGGCACGTCTACGGCTCGCAATGCACGGCTTGCAATGTCTTCGGCACGTCTACGGCTCGCAATGCACAGCTGCCAACGTCTTCCGCACGTCTACGGCTCGACATTCACAGTTGCCAACGTCGTCGGCACGTCCACTGCTCGCCATGCACAGGCTCGGCATTCACAGTTGCCAACGTCGTCGGCACGTCTACGGCTCGGCATTCACAGTTGCCAACGTCGTCGGCAGGTCTACGGCTCGCCATTCACAGTTGCCAACGTCGTCGGCACGTCTACGGCTCGCAATGCACGGCTTGCAATGTCTTGGGCACGTCTACGGCTCGACATTCACAGTTGCCAACGTCTTCGGCACGTCTACGGCTCGGCATTCACAGTTGCCAACGTCGTCGGCACGTCTACGGCTCGCAATGCACGGCTTGCAATGTCTTGGGCACGTCTACGGCTCGACATTCACAGTGCCAACGTCGTCGGCACGTCTACGGCTCGGCATTCACAGTTGCCAACGTCGTCGGCACGTCTAGGCTCGGCATTCACAGTTGCCAACGTCTTCGGCACGTCTACGGCTCGGCATTCACAATTGCCAACGTCGTCGGCACGTCTAGGCTCGGCATTCACAGTTGCCAACGTCGTCGGCACGTCCACTGCTCGCCATGCACAGGCTCGGCATTCACAGTTGCTAAAGTCGTCGGCATGTCTACGGCTCGCAGTGCACGGCTGGCAATGTCTTCGGCACGTCTACGGCTCGACAGGCATAGTTGCCAACGTCTTCGGCACGTCTACGGCTCGCAGTGCACGGCTGCCAACGTCTTTGGCACGTCTACGGCTCAACATTCACAGTTGCCAACGTCGTCGGCACGTCTACGGCTCGGCATGCACAGTTGCCACAGTTGTCAACGTCTTCAGCACGTCTACGGCTCGACATGCACAGCTGCCAACGTGTTCGGCACGTCTACTGCTCGCAATGCACGGCTTGCAATGTCTTCGGCACGTCTACGGCTCGCAATGCACGGCTGGCAATGTCTTCGGCACGTCTACGGCTCGACATTCACAGTTGCCAACGTCGTCGGCACGTCTACGGCTCGGCATTCACAGTTGCCAACGTCGTCGGCACGTCTAGGCTCGGCATTCACAGTTGCCAACGTCTTCGGCACGTCTACGGCTCGGCATTCACAATTGCCAACGTCGTCGGCACGTCTAGGCTCGGCATTCACAGTTGCCAACGTCGTCGGCACGTCCACTGCTCGCCATGCACAGGCTCGGCATTCACAGTTGCTAACGTCGTCGGCATGTCTACGGCTCGCAGTGCACGGCTGGCAATGTCTTCGGCACGTCTACTGCTCGACAGGCACAGTTGCCAACGTCGTCGGCACGTCCACTGCTCGCCATGCACAGGCTCGGCATTCACAGTTGCCAACGTCGTCGGCATGTCTACGGCTCGCAGTGCACGGCTGGCAATGTCTTCGGCACGTCTACGGCTCGACATTCACAGTTGCCAACGTCGTCGGCACGTCTACGGCTCGGCATTCACAGTTGCCAACGTCTTCGGCACGTCTACGGCTCGGCATTCACAGTTGCCAACGTCGTCGGCACGTCTACGGCTCGCAGTGCACGGCTGCCAACGTCTTTGGCACGTCTACGGCTCGACATTCACAGTTGCCAACGTCGTCGGCACGTCTACGGCTCGCAATGCACAGTTGTCAACGTCTTCAGCACGTCTACTGCTCGACAGGCACAGTTGCCAACGTCGTCGGCACGTCCACTGCTCGCCATGCACAGGCTCGGCATTCACAGTTGCCAACGTCGTCGGCATGTCTACGGCTCGCAGTGCACGGCTGGCAATGTCTTCGGCACGTCTACGGCTCGACATTCACAGTTGCCAACGTCGTCGGCACGTCTACGGCTCGGCATTCACAGTTGCCAACGTCTTCGGCACGTCTACGGCTCGGCATTCACAGTTGCCAACGTCGTCGGCACGTCTACGGCTCGCAGTGCACGGCTGCCAACGTCTTTGGCACGTCTACGGCTCGACATTCACAGTTGCCAACGTCGTCGGCACGTCTACGGCTCGCAATGCACAGTTGTCAACGTCTTCAGCACGTCTACGGCTCGACAGGCACAGTTGCCAACGTCGTAGGCACGTCTACGGCTCGCCATTCACAGCTGCCAACGTGTTCGGCACGTCTACTGCTCGCAGTGCACGGCTTGCAATGTTTTCGGCACGTCTACGGCTCGCAATGCACGGCTTGCAATGTCTTCGGCACGTCTACGGCTCGCAATGCACAGCTGCCAACGTCTTCCGCACGTCTACGGCTCGACATTCACAGTTGCCAACGTCGTCGGCACGTCCACTGCTCGCCATGCACAGGCTCGGCATTCACAGTTGCCAACGTCGTCGGCACGTCTACGGCTCGGCATTCACAGTTGCCAACGTCGTCGGCAGGTCTACGGCTCGCAATGCACGGCTTGCAATGTCTTGGGCACGTCTACGGCTCGACATTCACAGTTGCCAACGTCTTCGGCACGTCTACGGCTCGGCATTCACAGTTGCCAACGTCGTCGGCACGTCCACTGCTCGCCATGCACAGGCTCGGCATTCACAGTTGCCAACGTCGTCGGCACGTCTACGGCTCGCCATTCACAGTTGCCAACGTCGTCGGCACGTCTACGGCTCGCAATGCACGGCTTGCAATGTCTTGGGCACGTCTACGGCTCGACATTCACAGTTGCCAACGTCTTCGGCACGTCTACGGCTCGGCATTCACAGTTGCCAACGTCGTCGGCACGTCTACGGCTCGCAATGCACGGCTTGCAATGTCTTGGGCACGTCTACGGCTCGACATTCACAGTGCCAACGTCGTCGGCACGTCTACGGCTCGGCATTCACAGTTGCCAACGTCGTCGGCACGTCTAGGCTCGGCATTCACAGTTGCCAACGTCTTCGGCACGTCTACGGCTCGGCATTCACAATTGCCAACGTCGTCGGCACGTCTAGGCTCGGCATTCACAGTTGCCAACGTCGTCGGCACGTCCACTGCTCGCCATGCACAGGCTCGGCATTCACAGTTGTTAACGTCGTCGGCATGTCTACGGCTCGCAGTGCACGGCTGGCAATGTCTTCGGCACGTCTACGGCTCGACAGGCACAGTTGCCAACGTCTTCGGCACGTCTACGGCTCGCAGTGCACGGCTGCCAACGTCTTTGGCACGTCTACGGCTCGACATTCACAGTTGCCAACGTCGTCGGCACGTCTACGGCTCGGCATGCACAGTTGCCACAGTTGTCAACGTCTTCAGCACGTCTACGGCTCGACATGCACAGCTGCCAACGTGTTCGGCACGTCTACTGCTCGCAATGCACGGCTTGCAATGTCTTCGGCACGTCTACGGCTCGCAATGCACGGCTGGCAATGTCTTCGGCACGTCTACGGCTCGACATTCACAGTTGCCAACGTCGTCGGCACGTCTACGGCTCGGCATTCACAGTTGCCAACGTCGTCGGCACGTCTAGGCTCGGCATTCACAGTTGCCAACGTCTTCGGCACGTCTACGGCTCGGCATTCACAATTGCCAACGTCGTCGGCACGTCTAGGCTCGGCATTCACAGTTGCCAACGTCGTCGGCACGTCCACTGCTCGCCATGCACAGGCTCGGCATTCACAGTTGCTAACGTCGTCGGCATGTCTACGGCTCGCAGTGCACGGCTGGCAATGTCTTCGGCACGTCTACTGCTCGACAGGCACAGTTGCCAACGTCGTCGGCACGTCCACTGCTCGCCATGCACAGGCTCGGCATTCACAGTTGCCAACGTCGTCGGCATGTCTACGGCTCGCAGTGCACGGCTGGCAATGTCTTCGGCACGTCTACGGCTCGACATTCACAGTTGCCAACGTCGTCGGCACGTCCACTGCTCGCCATGCACAGGCTCGGCATTCACAGTTGCCAATGTCTTCGGCACGTCTACGGCTCGCAATGCACAGCTGCCAACGTCTTCCGCACGTCTACGGCTCGACATTCACAGTTGCCAACGTCGTCGGCACGTCCACTGCTCGCCATGCACAGGCTCGGCATTCACAGTTGCCAACGTCGTCGGCACGTCTACGGCTCGGCATTCACAGTTGCCAACGTCGTCGGCAGGTCTACGGCTCGCCATTCACAGTTGCCAACGTCGTCGGCACGTCTACGGCTCGCAATGCACGGCTTGCAATGTCTTGGGCACGTCTACGGCTCGACATTCACAGTTGCCAACGTCTTCGGCACGTCTACGGCTCGGCATTCACAGTTGCCAACGTCGTCGGCACGTCTACGGCTCGCAATGCACGGCTTGCAATGTCTTGGGCACGTCTACGGCTCGACATTCACAGTGCCAACGTCGTCGGCACGTCTACGGCTCGGCATTCACAGTTGCCAACGTCGTCGGCACGTCTAGGCTCGGCATTCACAGTTGCCAACGTCTTCGGCACGTCTACGGCTCGGCATTCACAATTGCCAACGTCGTCGGCACGTCTAGGCTCGGCATTCACAGTTGCCAACGTCGTCGGCACGTCCACTGCTCGCCATGCACAGGCTCGGCATTCACAGTTGCTAACGTCGTCGGCATGTCTACGGCTCGCAGTGCACGGCTGGCAATGTCTTCGGCACGTCTACGGCTCGACAGGCACAGTTGCCAACGTCTTCGGCACGTCTACGGCTCGCAGTGCACGGCTGCCAACGTCTTTGGCACGTCTACGGCTCGACATTCACAGTTGCCAACGTCGTCGGCACGTCTACGGCTCGGCATGCACAGTTGCCACAGTTGTCAACGTCTTCAGCACGTCTACGGCTCGACATGCACAGCTGCCAACGTGTTCGGCACGTCTACTGCTCGCAATGCACGGCTTGCAATGTCTTCGGCACGTCTACGGCTCGCAATGCACGGCTGGCAATGTCTTCGGCACGTCTACGGCTCGACATTCACAGTTGCCAACGTCGTCGGCACGTCTACGGCTCGACATTCACAGTTGCCAACGTCGTCGGCACGTCTACGGCTCGGCATGCACAGTTGCCACAGTTGTCAACGTCTTCAGCACGTCTACGGCTCGACATGCACAGCTGCCAACGTCTTCGGCACGTCTACGGCTCGCAATGCACGGCTTGCAATGTCTTGGGCACGTCTACGGCTCGACATTCACAGTGCCAACGTCGTCGGCACGTCTACGGCTCGGCATTCACAGTTGCCAACGTCGTCGGCACGTCTAGGCTCGGCATTCACAGTTGCCAACGTCTTCGGCACGTCTACGGCTCGGCATTCACAATTGCCAACGTCGTCGGCACGTCTAGGCTCGGCATTCACAGTTGCCAACGTCGTCGGCACGTCCACTGCTCGCCATGCACAGGCTCGGCATTCACAGTTGCTAACGTCGTCGGCATGTCTACGGCTCGCAGTGCACGGCTGGCAATGTCTTCGGCACGTCTACGGCTCGACAGGCACAGTTGCCAACGTCTTCGGCACGTCTACGGCTCGCAGTGCACGGCTGCCAACGTCTTTGGCACGTCTACGGCTCGACATTCACAGTTGCCAACGTCGTCGGCACGTCTACGGCTCGGCATGCACAGTTGCCACAGTTGTCAACGTCTTCAGCACGTCTACGGCTCGACATGCACAGCTGCCAACGTGTTCGGCACGTCTACTGCTCGCAATGCACGGCTTGCAATGTCTTCGGCACGTCTACGGCTCGCAATGCACGGCTGGCAATGTCTTCGGCACGTCTACGGCTCGACATTCACAGTTGCCAACGTCGTCGGCACGTCTACGGCTCGACATTCACAGTTGCCAACGTCGTCGGCACGTCTACGGCTCGGCATGCACAGTTGCCACAGTTGTCAACGTCTTCAGCACGTCTACGGCTCGACATGCACAGCTGCCAACGTCTTCGGCACGTCTACGGCTCGCAGTGCACGGCTGCCAACGTCTTTGGCACGTCTACGGCTCGACATTCACAGTTGCCAACGTCGTCGGCACGTCTACGGCTCGGCATGCACAGTTGCCAACGTCTTCGGCACGTCTACGGCTCGACAGGCACAGCTGCCAACGTCTTCGGCACGTCTACGGCTCGCAGTGCACGGCTGCCAACGTCTTTGGCACGTCTACGGCTCGACATTCACAGTTGCCAACGTCGTCGGCACGTCTACGGCTCGGCATGCACAGTTGCCACAGTTGTCAACGTCTTCAGCACGTCTACGGCTCGACATGCACAGCTGCCAACGTGTTCGGCACGTCTACTGCTCGCAATGCACGGCTTGCAATGTCTTCGGCACGTCTACGGCTCGCAATGCACGGCTGGCAATGTCTTCGGCACGTCTACGGCTCGACATTCACAGTTGCCAACGTCGTCGGCACGTCTACGGCTCGGCATTCACAGTTGCCAACGTCGTCGGCACGTCTAGGCTCGGCATTCACAGTTGCCAACGTCTTCGGCACGTCTACGGCTCGACATTCACAATTGCCAACGTCGTCGGCACGTCTAGGCTCGGCATTCACAGTTGCCAACGTCGTCGGCACGTCCACTGCTCGCCATGCACAGGCTCGGCATTCACAGTTGCTAACGTCGTCGGCATGTCTACGGCTCGCAGTGCACGGCTGGCAATGTCTTCGGCACGTCTACTGCTCGACAGGCACAGTTGCCAACGTCGTCGGCACGTCCACTGCTCGCCATGCACAGGCTCGGCATTCACAGTTGCTAACGTCGTCGGCATGTCTACGGCTCGCAGTGCACGGCTGGCAATGTCTTCGGCACGTCTACGGCTCGACATTCACAATTGCCAACGTCGTCGGCACGTCTAGGCTCGGCATTCACAGTTGCCAACGTCGTCGGCACGTCCACTGCTCGCCATGCACAGGCTCGGCATTCACAGTTGCTAACGTCGTCGGCATGTCTACGGCTCGCAGTGCACGGCTGGCAATGTCTTCGGCACGTCTACTGCTCGACAGGCACAGTTGCCAACGTCGTCGGCATGTCTACGGCTCGCAGTGCACGGCTGGCAATGTCTTCGGCACGTCTACGGCTCGACATTCACAGTTGCCAACGTCGTCGGCACGTCTACGGCTCGGCATTCACAGTTGCCAACGTCTTCGGCACGTCTACGGCTCGGCATTCACAGTTGCCAACGTCGTCGGCACGTCTACGGCTCGCAGTGCACGGCTGCCAACGTCTTTGGCACGTCTACGGCTCGACATTCACAGTTGCCAACGTCGTCGGCACGTCTACGGCTCGCAATGCACAGTTGTCAACGTCTTCAGCACGTCTACGGCTCGACAGGCACAGTTGCCAACGTCGTAGGCACGTCTACGGCTCGCCATTCACAGCTGCCAACGTCGTCGGCACGTCTAGGCTCGGCATTCACAGTTGCCAACGTCGTCGGCACGTCTACGGCTCGCAATGCACGGCTGCCAACGTCTTCGGCACGTCTACGGCTCGACATTTACAGTTGCCAACGTCGTCGGCACGTCTACGGCTCGGCATTCACAGTTGCCAACGTCGTCGGCACGTCTAGGCTCGGCATTCACAGTTGCCAATGTCTTCAGCACGTCTACGGCTCGACATGCACAGCTGCCAACGTGTTCGGCACGTCTACGGCTCGGCATTCACAGTTGCCAACGTCGTCGGCACGTCTACGGCTCGGCATGCACAGTTGTCAACGTCTTCAGCACGTCTACGGCTCGACAGGCACAGTTGCCAACGTCGTAGGCACGTCTACGGCTCGCCAATCACAGCTGCCAACGTCGTCGGCACGTCTAGGCTCGGCATTCACAGTTGCCAACGTCTCCGGCACGTCCACTGCTCGCCATGCACAGGCTCGGCATTCACAGTTGCCAACGTCGTCGGCATGTCTACGGCTCGCAGTGCACGGCTGGCAATGTCTTCGGCACGTCTACGGCTCGACAGGCACAGTTGCCAACGTCTTCGGCACGTCTACGGCTCGGCATTCACAGTTGCCAACGTCGTCGGCACGTCTACGGCTCGCAGTGCACGGCTGGCAATGTCTTCAGCACGTCTACGGCTCGCCATTCACAGTTGCCAACGTCTTCGGCACGTCTACGGCTCGGCATTCACAATTGCCAACGTCGTCGGCACGTCTAGGCTCGGCATTCACAGTTGCCAACGTCGTCGGCACGTCCACTGCTCGCCATGCACAGGCTCGGCATTCACAGTTGCCAACGTCGTCGGCATGTCTACGGCTCGCAGTGCACGGCTGGCAATGTCTTCGGCACGTCTACGGCTCGGCATTCACAGTTGCCAACGTCTTCGGCACGTCTACGGCTCGGCATTCACAATTGCCAACGTCGTCGGCACGTCTAGGCTCGGCATTCACAGTTGCCAACGTCGTCGGCACGTCCACTGCTCGCCATGCACAGGCTCGGCATTCACAGTTGCCAACGTCGTCGGCATGTCTACGGCTCGCAGTGCACGGCTGGCAATGTCTTCGGCACGTCTACGGCTCGACAGGCACAGTTGCCAACGTCTTCGGCACGTCTACGGCTCGGCATTCACAGTTGCCAACGTCGTCGGCACGTCTACGGCTCGGCATGCACAGCTGCCACAGTTGTCAACGTCTTCAGCACGTCTACGGCTCGACATGCACAGCTGCCAACGTCGTCGGCACGTCTACGGCTCGGCATGCACAGCTGCCACAGTTGTCAACGTCTTCAGCACGTCTACGGCTCGACATGCACAGCTGCCAACGTGTTCGGCACGTCTACTGCTCGCAATGCACGGCTTGCAATGTCTTCGGCACGTCTACGGCTCGCAATGCACGGCTTGCAATGTCTTCGGCACGTCTAGGGCTCGCAATGCACAGCTGCCAACGTCTTCGGCACGTCTACGGCTCGACATTCACAGTTGCCAACGTCGTCGGCACGTCTACGGCTCGGCATGCACAGCTGCCACAGTTGTCAACGTCTTCAGCACGTCTACGGCTCGACATGCACAGCTGCCAACGTGTTCGGCACGTCTACTGCTCGCAATGCACGGCTTGCAATGTCTTCGGCACGTCTACGGCTCGCAATGCACGGCTTGCAATGTCTTCGGCACGTCTAGGGCTCGCAATGCACAGCTGCCAACGTCTTCGGCACGTCTACGGCTCGACATTCACAGTTGCCAACGTCGTCGGCACGTCTACGGCTCGGCATTCACAGTTGCCAACGTCGTCGGCAGGTCTACGGCTCGCCATTCACAGTTGCCAACGTCGTCGGCACGTCTACGGCTCGCAATGCACGGCTTGCAATGTCTTGGGCACGTCTACGGCTCGACATTCACAGTTGCCAACGTCTTCGGCACGTCTACGGCTCGACATTCACAGTTGCCAACGTCGTCGGCACGTCTACGGCTCGCAATGCACAGCTGCCAACGTCTTCGGCACGTCTACGGCTCGACATTCACAGTTGCCAACGTCGTCGGCACGTCTACGGCTCGGCATTCACAGTTGCCAACGTCGTCGGCACGTCTAGGCTCGGCATTCACAGTTGCCAACGTCTTCGGCACGTCTACGGCTCGGCATTCACAATTGCCAACGTCGTCGGCACGTCTAGGCTCGGCATTCACAGTTGCCAACGTCGTCGGCACGTCCACTGCTCGCCATGCACAGGCTCGGCATTCACAGTTGCCAACGTCGTCGGCATGTCTACGGCTCGCAGTGCACGGCTGGCAATGTCTTCGGCACGTCTACGGCTCGACATTCACAGTTGCCAACGTCGTCGGAACGTCTACGGCTCGGCATTCACAGTTGCCAACGTCGTCGGCACGTCTAGGCTCGGCATTCACAGTTGCCAACGTCTTCGGCACGTCTACGGCTCGGCATTCACAATTGCCAACGTCGTCGGCACGTCTAGGCTCGGCATTCACAGCTGCCAACGTCGTCGGCACGTCTACGGCTTGCAGTGCACAGCTGCCAACGTCTTCGGCACGTCTACGGCTCGACATTCACAGTTGCCAACGTCGTCGGCACGTCTACGGCTCGGCATTCACAGTTGCCAACGTCGTCGGCACGTCTAGGCTCGGCATTCACAGTTGCCAACGTCTTCGGCACGTCTACGGCTCGGCATTCACAATTGCCAACGTCGTCGGCACGTCTAGGCTCGGCATTCACAGTTGCCAACGTCGTCGGCACGTCCACTGCTCGCCATGCACAGGCTCGGCATTCACAGTTGCCAACGTCGTCGGCATGTCTACGGCTCGCAGTGCAAGGCTGGCAATGTCTTCGGCACGTCTACGGCTCGACATTCACAGTTGCCAACGTCGTCGGCACGTCTACGGCTCGGCATTCACAGTTGCCAACGTCGTCGGCACGTCTAGGCTCGGCATTCACAGTTGCCAACGTCTTCGGCACGTCTACGGCTCGGCATTCACAATTGCCAACGTCGTCGGCACGTCTAGGCTCGGCATTCACAGCTGCCAACGTCGTCGGCACGTCTACGGCTCGCAGTGCACGGCTGGCAATGTCTTCGGCACGTCTACGGCTCGACAGGCACAGTTGCCAACGTCGTAGGCACGTCTACGGCTCGCCATTCACAGCTGCCAACGTCGTCGGCACGTCTAGGCTCGGCATTCACAGTTGCCAACGTCGTCGGCACGTCTAGGCTCGGCATTCACAGTTGCCAACGTCGTCGGCACGTCCACTGCTCGCCATGCACAGGCTCGGCATTCACAGTTGCCAACGTCGTCGGCATGTCTACGGCTCGCAGTGCACGGCTGGCAATGTCTTCGGCACGTCTACGGCTCGACATTCACAGCTGCCAACGTCGTCGGCACATCTACGGCTCGGCATTCACAGTTGCCAACGTCGTCGGCACGTCTAGGCTCGGCATTCACAGTTGCCAACGTCTTCGGCACGTCTACGGCTCGGCATTCACAATTGCCAACGTCGTCGGCACGTCTAGGCTCGGCATTCACAGTTGCCAACGTCGTCGGCACGTCCACTGCTCGCCATGCACAGGCTCGGCATTCACAGTTGCTAACGTCGTCGGCATGTCTACGGCTCGCAGTGCACGGCTGGCAATGTCTTCGGCACGTCTACTGCTCGACAGGCACAGTTGCCAACGTCGTCGGCACGTCCACTGCTCGCCATGCACAGGCTCGGCATTCACAGTTGCCAACGTCGTCGGCATGTCTACGGCTCGCAGTGCACGGCTGGCAATGTCTTCGGCACGTCTACGGCTCGACATTCACAGTTGCCAACGTCGTCGGCACGTCTACGGCTCGGCATTCACAGTTGCCAACGTCTTCGGCACGTCTACGGCTCGGCATTCACAGTTGCCAACGTCGTCGGCACGTCTACGGCTCGCAGTGCACGGCTGCCAACGTCTTTGGCACGTCTACGGCTCGACATTCACAGTTGCCAACGTCGTCGGCACGTCTACGGCTCGCAATGCACAGTTGTCAACGTCTTCAGCACGTCTACGGCTCGACAGGCACAGTTGCCAACGTCGTAGGCACGTCTACGGCTCGCCATTCACAGCTGCCAACGTCGTCGGCACGTCTAGGCTCGGCATTCACAGTTGCCAACGTCGTCGGCACGTCTACGGCTCGGCATTCACAGTTGCCAACGTCGTCGGCACGTCTAGGCTCGGCATTCACAGTTGCCAATGTCTTCAGCACGTCTACGGCTCGACATGCACAGCTGCCAACGTGTTCGGCACGTCTAGGCATTCACAGTTGCCAACGTCGTCGGCACGTCTACGGCTCGGCATGCACAGTTGTCAACGTCTTCAGCACGTCTACGGCTCGACAGGCACAGTTGCCAACGTCGTAGGCACGTCTACGGCTCGCAGTGCACGGCTGGCAATGTCTTCAGCACGTCTACGGCTCGCCATTCACAGCTGCCAACGTCGTCGGCACGTCTACGGCTCGACAGGCACAGTTGCCAACGTCGTAGGCACGTCTACGGCTCGCCATTCACAGCTGCCAACGTCGTCGGCACGTCTAGGCTCGGCATTCACAGTTGCCAACGTCGTCGGCACGTCTAGGCTCGGCATTCACAGTTGCCAACGTCTTCGGCACGTCTACGGCTCGGCATTCACAATTGCCAACGTCGTCGGCACGTCTAGGCTCGGCATTCACAGTTGCCACAGTTGTCAACGTCTTCAGCACGTCTACGGCTCGACATGCACAGCTGCCAACGTGTTCGGCACGTCTACTGCTCGCAATGCACGGCTTGCAATGTCTTCGGCACGTCTACGGCTCGCAATGCACGGCTGGCAATGTCTTCGGCACGTCTACGGCTCGACATTCACAGTTGCCAACGTCGTCGGCACGTCTACGGCTCGGCATTCACAGTTGCCAACGTCGTCGGCACGTCCACTGCTCGCCATGCACAGGCTCGGCATTCACAGTTGCTAACGTCGTCGGCATGTCTACGGCTCGCAGTGCACGGCTGGCAATGTCTTCGGCACGTCTACGGCTCGACATTCACAGTTGCCAACGTCGTCGGCACGTCTACGGCTCGGCATTCACAGTTGCCAACGTCGTCGGCACGTCCACTGCTCGCCATGCACAGGCTCGGCATTCACAGTTGCTAACGTCGTCGGCATGTCTACGGCTCGCAGTGCACGGCTGGCAATGTCTTCGGCACGTCTACGGCTCGACAGGCACAGTTGCCAACGTCTTCGGCACGTCTACGGCTCGCAGTGCACGGCTGCCAACGTCTTTGGCACGTCTACGGCTCGACATTCACAGTTGCCAACGTCGTCGGCACGTCTACGGCTCGGCATGCACAGTTGCCACAGTTGTCAACGTCTTCAGCACGTCTACGGCTCGACATGCACAGCTGCCAACGTGTTCGGCACGTCTACTGCTCGCAATGCACGGCTTGCAATGTCTTCGGCACGTCTACGGCTCGCAATGCACGGCTGGCAATGTCTTCGGCACGTCTACGGCTCGACATTCACAGTTGCCAACGTCGTCGGCACGTCTACGGCTCGGCATTCACAGTTGCCAACGTCGTCGGCACGTCTAGGCTCGGCATTCACAGTTGCCAACGTCTTCGGCACGTCTACGGCTCGGCATTCACAATTGCCAACGTCGTCGGCACCTCTAGGCTCGGCATTCACAGTTGCCAACGTTGTCGGCACGTCCACTGCTCGCCATGCACAGGCTCGGCATTCACAGTTGCTAACGTCGTCGGCATGTCTACGGCTCGCAGTGCACGGCTGGCAATGTCTTCGGCACGTCTACTGCTCGACAGGCACAGTTGCCAACGTCGTCGGCACGTCCACTGCTCGCCATGCACAGGCTCGGCATTCACAGTTGCCAACGTCGTCGGCATGTCTACGGCTCGCAGTGCACGGCTGGCAATGTCTTCGGCACGTCTACGGCTCGACATTCACAGTTGCCAACGTCGTCGGCACGTCTACGGCTCGGCATTCACAGTTGCCAACGTCTTCGGCACGTCTACGGCTCGGCATTCACAGTTGCCAACGTCGTCGGCACGTCTACGGCTCGCAGTGCACGGCTGCCAACGTCTTTGGCACGTCTACGGCTCGACATTCACAGTTGCCAACGTCGTCGGCACGTCTACGGCTCGCAATGCACAGTTGTCAACGTCTTCAGCACGTCTACGGCTCGACAGGCACAGTTGCCAACGTCGTAGGCACGTCTACGGCTCGCCAATCACAGCTGCCAACGTCGTCGGCACGTCTAGGCTCGGCATTCACAGTTGCCAACGTCTCCGGCACGTCCACTGCTCGCCATGCACAGGCTCGGCATTCACAGTTGCCAACGTCGTCGGCATGTCTACGGCTCGCAGTGCACGGCTGGCAATGTCTTCGGCACGTCTACGGCTCGACAGGCACAGTTGCCAACGTCTTCGGCACGTCTACGGCTCGGCATTCACAGTTGCCAACGTCTTCGGCACGTCTACGGCTCGGCATTCACAGTTGCCAACGTCGTCGGCACGTCTACGGCTCGCAGTGCACGGCTGGCAATGTCTTCAGCACGTCTACGGCTCGCCATTCACAGTTGCCAACGTCTTCGGCACGTCTACGGCTCGGCATTCACAATTGCCAACGTCGTCGGCACGTCTAGGCTCGGCATTCACAGTTGCCAACGTCGTCGGCACGTCCACTGCTCGCCATGCACAGGCTCGGCATTCACAGTTGCCAACGTCGTCGGCATGTCTACGGCTCGCAGTGCACGGCTGGCAATGTCTTCGGCACGTCTACGGCTCGGCATTCACAGTTGCCAACGTCTTCGGCACGTCTACGGCTCGGCATTCACAATTGCCAACGTCGTCGGCACGTCTAGGCTCGGCATTCACAGTTGCCAACGTCGTCGGCACGTCCACTGCTCGCCATGCACAGGCTCGGCATTCATAGTTGCCAACGTCGTCGGCATGTCTACGGCTCGCAGTGCACGGCTGGCAATGTCTTCGGCACGTCTACGGCTCGACAGGCACAGTTGCCAACGTCTTCGGCACGTCTACGGCTCGGCATTCACAGTTGCCAACGTCGTCGGCACGTCTACGGCTCGCAGTGCACGGCTGCCAACGTCTTTGGCACGTCTACGGCTCGCAGTGCACGGCTGCCAACGTCGTCGGCACGTCTACGGCTCGGCATGCACAGTTGCCACAGTTGTCAACGTCTTCAGCACGTCTACGGCTCGACATGCACAGCTGCCAACGTGTTCGGCACGTCTACTGCTCGCAATGCACGGCTTGCAATGTCTTCGGCACGTCTACGGCTCGCAATGCACGGCTTGCAATGTCTTCGGCACGTCTAGGGCTCGCAATGCACAGCTGCCAACGTCTTCGGCACGTCTACGGCTCGACATTCACAGTTGCCAACGTCGTCGGCACGTCTACGGCTCGGCATTCACAGTTGCCAACGTCGTCGGCAGGTCTACGGCTCGCCATTCACAGTTGCCAACGTCGTCGGCACGTCTACGGCTCGCAATGCACGGCTTGCAATGTCTTGGGCACGTCTACGGCTCGACATTCACAGTTGCCAACGTCTTCGGCACGTCTACGGCTCGACATTCACAGTTGCCAACGTCGTCGGCACGTCTACGGCTCGCAATGCACAGCTGCCAACGTCTTCGGCACGTCTACGGCTCGACATTCACAGTTGCCAACGTCGTCGGCACGTCTACGGCTCGGCATTCACAGTTGCCAACGTCGTCGGCACGTCTAGGCTCGGCATTCACAGTTGCCAACGTCTTCGGCACGTCTACGGCTCGGCATTCACAATTGCCAACGTCGTCGGCACGTCTAGGCTCGGCATTCACAGTTGCCAACGTCGTCGGCACGTCCACTGCTCGCCATGCACAGGCTCGGCATTCACAGTTGCCAACGTCGTCGGCATGTCTACGGCTCGCAGTGCACGGCTGGCAATGTCTTCGGCACGTCTACGGCTCGACATTCACAGTTGCCAACGTCGTCGGAACGTCTACGGCTCGGCATTCACAGTTGCCAACGTCGTCGGCACGTCTAGGCTCGGCATTCACAGTTGCCAACGTCTTCGGCACGTCTACGGCTCGGCATTCACAATTGCCAACGTCGTCGGCACGTCTAGGCTCGGCATTCACAGCTGCCAACGTCGTCGGCACGTCTACGGCTTGCAGTGCACAGCTGCCAACGTCTTCGGCACGTCTACGGCTCGACATTCACAGTTGCCAACGTCGTCGGCACGTCTACGGCTCGGCATTCACAGTTGCCAACGTCGTCGGCACGTCTAGGCTCGGCATTCACAGTTGCCAACGTCTTCGGCACGTCTACGGCTCGGCATTCACAATTGCCAACGTCGTCGGCACGTCTAGGCTCGGCATTCACAGTTGCCAACGTCGTCGGCACGTCCACTGCTCGCCATGCACAGGCTCGGCATTCACAGTTGCCAACGTCGTCGGCATGTCTACGGCTCGCAGTGCAAGGCTGGCAATGTCTTCGGCACGTCTACGGCTCGACATTCACAGTTGCCAACGTCGTCGGCACGTCTACGGCTCGGCATTCACAGTTGCCAACGTCGTCGGCACGTCTAGGCTCGGCATTCACAGTTGCCAACGTCTTCGGCACGTCTACGGCTCGGCATTCACAATTGCCAACGTCGTCGGCACGTCTAGGCTCGGCATTCACAGCTGCCAACGTCGTCGGCACGTCTACGGCTCGCAGTGCACGGCTGGCAATGTCTTCGGCACGTCTACGGCTCGACAGGCACAGTTGCCAACGTCGTAGGCACGTCTACGGCTCGCCATTCACAGCTGCCAACGTCGTCGGCACGTCTAGGCTCGGCATTCACAGTTGCCAACGTCGTCGGCACGTCTAGGCTCGGCATTCACAGTTGCCAACGTCGTCGGCACGTCCACTGCTCGCCATGCACAGGCTCGGCATTCACAGTTGCCAACGTCGTCGGCATGTCTACGGCTCGCAGTGCACGGCTGGCAATGTCTTCGGCACGTCTACGGCTCGACATTCACAGCTGCCAACGTCGTCGGCACGTCTACGGCTCGGCATTCACAGTTGCCAACGTCGTCGGCACGTCTAGGCTCGGCATTCACAGTTGCCAACGTCTTCGGCACGTCTACGGCTTGGCATTCACAATTGCCAACGTCGTCGGCACGTCTAGGCTCGGCATTCACAGTTGCCAACGTCGTCGGCACGTCCACTGCTCGCCATGCACAGGCTCGGCATTCACAGTTGCTAACGTCGTCGGCATGTCTACGGCTCGCAGTGCACGGCTGGCAATGTCTTCGGCACGTCTACTGCTCGACAGGCACAGTTGCCAACGTCGTCGGCACGTCCACTGCTCGCCATGCACAGGCTCGGCATTCACAGTTGCCAACGTCGTCGGCATGTCTACGGCTCGCAGTGCACGGCTGGCAATGTCTTCGGCACGTCTACGGCTCGACATTCACAGTTGCCAACGTCGTCGGCACGTCTACGGCTCGCAGTGCACGGCTGGCAATGTCTTCAGCACGTCTACGGCTCGCCATTCACAGCTGCCAACGTCGTCGGCACGTCTACGGCTCGACAGGCACAGTTGCCAACGTCGTAGGCACGTCTACGGCTCGCCATTCACAGCTGCCAACGTCGTCGGCACGTCTAGGCTCGGCATTCACAGTTGCCAACGTCGTCGGCACGTCTAGGCTCGGCATTCACAGTTGCCAACGTCTTCGGCACGTCTACGGCTCGGCATTCACAATTGCCAACGTCGTCGGCACGTCTAGGCTCGGCATTCACAGTTGCCACAGTTGTCAACGTCTTCAGCACGTCTACGGCTCGACATGCACAGCTGCCAACGTGTTCGGCACGTCTACTGCTCGCAATGCACGGCTTGCAATGTCTTCGGCACGTCTACGGCTCGCAATGCACGGCTGGCAATGTCTTCGGCACGTCTACGGCTCGACATTCACAGTTGCCAACGTCGTCGGCACGTCTACGGCTCGGCATTCACAGTTGCCAACGTCGTCGGCACGTCCACTGCTCGCCATGCACAGGCTCGGCATTCACAGTTGCTAACGTCGTCGGCATGTCTACGGCTCGCAGTGCACGGCTGGCAATGTCTTCGGCACGTCTACGGCTCGACATTCACAGTTGCCAACGTCGTCGGCACGTCTACGGCTCGGCATTCACAGTTGCCAACGTCGTCGGCACGTCCACTGCTCGCCATGCACAGGCTCGGCATTCACAGTTGCTAACGTCGTCGGCATGTCTACGGCTCGCAGTGCACGGCTGGCAATGTCTTCGGCACGTCTACGGCTCGACAGGCACAGTTGCCAACGTCTTCGGCACGTCTACGGCTCGCAGTGCACGGCTGCCAACGTCTTTGGCACGTCTACGGCTCGACATTCACAGTTGCCAACGTCGTCGGCACGTCTACGGCTCGGCATGCACAGTTGCCACAGTTGTCAACGTCTTCAGCACGTCTACGGCTCGACATGCACAGCTGCCAACGTGTTCGGCACGTCTACTGCTCGCAATGCACGGCTTGCAATGTCTTCGGCACGTCTACGGCTCGCAATGCACGGCTGGCAATGTCTTCGGCACGTCTACGGCTCGACATTCACAGTTGCCAACGTCGTCGGCACGTCTACGGCTCGGCATTCACAGTTGCCAACGTCGTCGGCACGTCTAGGCTCGGCATTCACAGTTGCCAACGTCTTCGGCACGTCTACGGCTCGGCATTCACAATTGCCAACGTCGTCGGCACCTCTAGGCTCGGCATTCACAGTTGCCAACGTTGTCGGCACGTCCACTGCTCGCCATGCACAGGCTCGGCATTCACAGTTGCTAACGTCGTCGGCATGTCTACGGCTCGCAGTGCACGGCTGGCAATGTCTTCGGCACGTCTACTGCTCGACAGGCACAGTTGCCAACGTCGTCGGCACGTCCACTGCTCGCCATGCACAGGCTCGGCATTCACAGTTGCCAACGTCGTCGGCATGTCTACGGCTCGCAGTGCACGGCTGGCAATGTCTTCGGCACGTCTACGGCTCGACATTCACAGTTGCCAACGTCGTCGGCACGTCTACGGCTCGGCATTCACAGTTGCCAACGTCTTCGGCACGTCTACGGCTCGGCATTCACAGTTGCCAACGTCGTCGGCACGTCTACGGCTCGCAGTGCACGGCTGCCAACGTCTTTGGCACGTCTACGGCTCGACATTCACAGTTGCCAACGTCGTCGGCACGTCTACGGCTCGCAATGCACAGTTGTCAACGTCTTCAGCACGTCTACGGCTCGACAGGCACAGTTGCCAACGTCGTAGGCACGTCTACGGCTCGCCAATCACAGCTGCCAACGTCGTCGGCACGTCTAGGCTCGGCATTCACAGTTGCCAACGTCTCCGGCACGTCCACTGCTCGCCATGCACAGGCTCGGCATTCACAGTTGCCAACGTCGTCGGCATGTCTACGGCTCGCAGTGCACGGCTGGCAATGTCTTCGGCACGTCTACGGCTCGACAGGCACAGTTGCCAACGTCTTCGGCACGTCTACGGCTCGGCATTCACAGTTGCCAACGTCTTCGGCACGTCTACGGCTCGGCATTCACAGTTGCCAACGTCGTCGGCACGTCTACGGCTCGCAGTGCACGGCTGGCAATGTCTTCAGCACGTCTACGGCTCGCCATTCACAGTTGCCAACGTCTTCGGCACGTCTACGGCTCGGCATTCACAATTGCCAACGTCGTCGGCACGTCTAGGCTCGGCATTCACAGTTGCCAACGTCGTCGGCACGTCCACTGCTCGCCATGCACAGGCTCGGCATTCACAGTTGCCAACGTCGTCGGCATGTCTACGGCTCGCAGTGCACGGCTGGCAATGTCTTCGGCACGTCTACGGCTCGGCATTCACAGTTGCCAACGTCTTCGGCACGTCTACGGCTCGGCATTCACAATTGCCAACGTCGTCGGCACGTCTAGGCTCGGCATTCACAGTTGCCAACGTCGTCGGCACGTCCACTGCTCGCCATGCACAGGCTCGGCATTCATAGTTGCCAACGTCGTCGGCATGTCTACGGCTCGCAGTGCACGGCTGGCAATGTCTTCGGCACGTCTACGGCTCGACAGGCACAGTTGCCAACGTCTTCGGCACGTCTACGGCTCGGCATTCACAGTTGCCAACGTCGTCGGCACGTCTACGGCTCGCAGTGCACGGCTGCCAACGTCTTTGGCACGTCTACGGCTCGCAGTGCACGGCTGCCAACGTCGTCGGCACGTCTACGGCTCGGCATGCACAGTTGCCACAGTTGTCAACGTCTTCAGCACGTCTACGGCTCGACATGCACAGCTGCCAACGTGTTCGGCACGTCTACTGCTCGCAATGCACGGCTTGCAATGTCTTCGGCACGTCTACGGCTCGCAATGCACGGCTTGCAATGTCTTCGGCACGTCTAGGGCTCGCAATGCACAGCTGCCAACGTCTTCGGCACGTCTACGGCTCGACATTCACAGTTGCCAACGTCGTCGGCACGTCTACGGCTCGGCATTCACAGTTGCCAACGTCGTCGGCAGGTCTACGGCTCGCCATTCACAGTTGCCAACGTCGTCGGCACGTCTACGGCTCGCAATGCACGGCTTGCAATGTCTTGGGCACGTCTACGGCTCGACATTCACAGTTGCCAACGTCTTCGGCACGTCTACGGCTCGACATTCACAGTTGCCAACGTCGTCGGCACGTCTACGGCTCGCAATGCACAGCTGCCAACGTCTTCGGCACGTCTACGGCTCGACATTCACAGTTGCCAACGTCGTCGGCACGTCTACGGCTCGGCATTCACAGTTGCCAACGTCGTCGGCACGTCTAGGCTCGGCATTCACAGTTGCCAACGTCTTCGGCACGTCTACGGCTCGGCATTCACAATTGCCAACGTCGTCGGCACGTCTAGGCTCGGCATTCACAGTTGCCAACGTCGTCGGCACGTCCACTGCTCGCCATGCACAGGCTCGGCATTCACAGTTGCCAACGTCGTCGGCATGTCTACGGCTCGCAGTGCACGGCTGGCAATGTCTTCGGCACGTCTACGGCTCGACATTCACAGTTGCCAACGTCGTCGGAACGTCTACGGCTCGGCATTCACAGTTGCCAACGTCGTCGGCACGTCTAGGCTCGGCATTCACAGTTGCCAACGTCTTCGGCACGTCTACGGCTCGGCATTCACAATTGCCAACGTCGTCGGCACGTCTAGGCTCGGCATTCACAGCTGCCAACGTCGTCGGCACGTCTACGGCTTGCAGTGCACAGCTGCCAACGTCTTCGGCACGTCTACGGCTCGACATTCACAGTTGCCAACGTCGTCGGCACGTCTACGGCTCGGCATTCACAGTTGCCAACGTCGTCGGCACGTCTAGGCTCGGCATTCACAGTTGCCAACGTCTTCGGCACGTCTACGGCTCGGCATTCACAATTGCCAACGTCGTCGGCACGTCTAGGCTCGGCATTCACAGTTGCCAACGTCGTCGGCACGTCCACTGCTCGCCATGCACAGGCTCGGCATTCACAGTTGCCAACGTCGTCGGCATGTCTACGGCTCGCAGTGCAAGGCTGGCAATGTCTTCGGCACGTCTACGGCTCGACATTCACAGTTGCCAACGTCGTCGGCACGTCTACGGCTCGGCATTCACAGTTGCCAACGTCGTCGGCACGTCTAGGCTCGGCATTCACAGTTGCCAACGTCTTCGGCACGTCTACGGCTCGGCATTCACAATTGCCAACGTCGTCGGCACGTCTAGGCTCGGCATTCACAGCTGCCAACGTCGTCGGCACGTCTACGGCTCGCAGTGCACGGCTGGCAATGTCTTCGGCACGTCTACGGCTCGACAGGCACAGTTGCCAACGTCGTAGGCACGTCTACGGCTCGCCATTCACAGCTGCCAACGTCGTCGGCACGTCTAGGCTCGGCATTCACAGTTGCCAACGTCGTCGGCACGTCTAGGCTCGGCATTCACAGTTGCCAACGTCGTCGGCACGTCCACTGCTCGCCATGCACAGGCTCGGCATTCACAGTTGCCAACGTCGTCGGCATGTCTACGGCTCGCAGTGCACGGCTGGCAATGTCTTCGGCACGTCTACGGCTCGACATTCACAGCTGCCAACGTCGTCGGCACGTCTACGGCTCGGCATTCACAGTTGCCAACGTCGTCGGCACGTCTAGGCTCGGCATTCACAGTTGCCAACGTCTTCGGCACGTCTACGGCTTGGCATTCACAATTGCCAACGTCGTCGGCACGTCTAGGCTCGGCATTCACAGTTGCCAACGTCGTCGGCACGTCCACTGCTCGCCATGCACAGGCTCGGCATTCACAGTTGCTAACGTCGTCGGCATGTCTACGGCTCGCAGTGCACGGCTGGCAATGTCTTCGGCACGTCTACTGCTCGACAGGCACAGTTGCCAACGTCGTCGGCACGTCCACTGCTCGCCATGCACAGGCTCGGCATTCACAGTTGCCAACGTCGTCGGCATGTCTACGGCTCGCAGTGCACGGCTGGCAATGTCTTCGGCACGTCTACGGCTCGACATTCACAGTTGCCAACGTCGTCGGCACGTCTACGGCTCGGCATTCACAGTTGCCAACGTCTTCGGCACGTCTACGGCTCGGCATTCACAGTTGCCAACGTCGTCGGCACGTCTACGGCTCGCAGTGCACGGCTGCCAACGTCTTTGGCACGTCTACGGCTCGACATTCACAGTTGCCAACGTCGTCGGCACGTCTACGGCTCGCAATGCACAGTTGTCAACGTCTTCAGCACGTCTACGGCTCGACAGGCACAGTTGCCAACGTCGTAGGCACGTCTACGGCTCGCCATTCACAGCTGCCAACGTCGTCGGCACGTCTAGGCTCGGCATTCACAGTTGCCAACGTCGTCGGCACGTCTACGGCTCGGCAATCACAGTTGCCAACGTCGTCGGCACGTCTAGGCTCGGCATTCACAGTTGCCAATGTCTTCAGCACGTCTACGGCTCGACATGCACAGCTGCCAACGTGTTCGGCACGTCTAGGCATTCACAGTTGCCAACGTCGTCGGCACGTCTACGGCTCGGCATGCACAGTTGTCAACGTCTTCAGCACGTCTACGGCTCGACAGGCACAGTTGCCAACGTCGTAGGCACGTCTACGGCTCGCCATTCACAGCTGCCAACGTCGTCGGCACGTCTAGGCTCGGCATTCACAGTTGCCAACGTCTTCGGCACGTCCACTGCTCGCCATGCACAGGCTCGGCATTCACAGTTGCCAACGTCGTCGGCATGTCTACGGCTCGCAGTGCACGGCTGGCAATGTCTTCGGCACGTCTACGGCTCGACAGGCACAGTTGCCAACGTCTTCGGCACGTCTACGGCTCGGCATTCACAGTTGCCAACGTCTTCGGCACGTCTACGGCTCGCAGTGCACGGCTGGCAATGTCTTCAGCACGTCTACGGCTCG
Source organism: Heligmosomoides polygyrus polygyrus (assembly GCA_947396885.1). Taxonomy (NCBI): domain Eukaryota; kingdom Metazoa; phylum Nematoda; class Chromadorea; order Rhabditida; family Heligmosomidae; genus Heligmosomoides; species Heligmosomoides polygyrus. The sequence goes on from OX377206.1 coordinate 55,411,287, forward strand.
CCATTCACAGCTGCCAACGTCGTCGGCACGTCTACGGCTCGGCATTCACAGTTGCCAACGTCGTCGGCACGTCTAGGCTCGGCATTCACAGTTGCCAATGTCTTCAGCACGTCTACGGCTCGACATGCACAGCTGCCAACGTGTTCGGCACGTCTAGGCATTCACAGTTGCCAACGTCGTCGGCACGTCTACGGCTCGGCATGCACAGTTGTCAACGTCTTCAGCACGTCTACGGCTCGACAGGCACAGTTGCCAACGTCGTAGGCACGTCTACGGCTCGCCATTCACAGCTGCCAACGTCGTCGGCACGTCTAGGCTCGGCAGTCACAGTTGCCAACGTCTTCGGCACGTCCACTGCTCGCCATGCACAGGCTCGGCATTCACAGTTGCCAACGTCGTCGGCATGTCTACGGCTCGCAGTGCACGGCTGGCAATGTCTTCGGCACGTCTACGGCTCGACAGGCACAGTTGCCAACGTCTTCGGCACGTCTACGGCTCGGCATTCACAGTTGCCAACGTCTTCGGCACGTCTACGGCTCGGCATTCACAGTTGCCAACGTCGTCGGCACGTCTACGGCTCGCAGTGCACGGCTGGCAATGTCTTCAGCACGTCTACGGCTCGCCATTCACAGCTGCCAACGTCGTCGGCACGTCTACGGCTCGACAGGCACAGTTGTCAACGTCTTCAGCACGTCTAAGGCTCGACAGGCACAGTTGCCAACGTCTTCGGCACGTCTACGGCTCGGCATTCACAGTTGCCAACGTCGTCGGCACGTCTACGGCTCGGCATGCACAGTTGTCAACGTCTTCAGCACGTCTAAGGCTCGACAGGCACAGTTGCCAACGTCTTCGGCACGTCTACGGCTCGGCATTCACAGTTGCCAACGTCGTCGGCACGTCTACGGCTCGGCATGCACAGTTGCCAACGTCGTCGGCACGTCTACGGCTCGGCATTCACAGTTGCCAACGTCGTCGGCACGTCTAGGCTCGGCATTCACAGTTGCCAATGTCTTCAGCACGTCTACGGCTCGACATGCACAGCTGCCAACGTGTTCGGCACGTCTAGGCATTCACAGTTGCCAACGTCGTCGGCACGTCTACGGCTCGGCATGCACAGTTGTCAACGTCTTCAGCACGTCTACGGCTCGCAGTGCACAGGCTCGGCATTCACAGTTGCTAACGTCGTCGGCATGTCTACGGCTCGCAGTGCACGGCTGGCAATGTCTTCGGCACGTCTACTGCTCGACAGGCACAGTTGCCAACGTCGTCGGCACGTCCACTGCTCGCCATGCACAGGCTCGGCATTCACAGTTGCCAACGTCGTCGGCATGTCTACGGCTCGCAGTGCACGGCTGGCAATGTCTTCGGCACGTCTACGGCTCGACATTCACAGTTGCCAACGTCGTCGGCACGTCTACGGCTCGGCATTCACAGTTGCCAACGTCTTCGGCACGTCTACGGCTCGGCATTCACAGTTGCCAACGTCGTCGGCACGTCTACGGCTCGCAGTGCACGGCTGCCAACGTCCTTGGCACGTCTACGGCTCGACATTCACAGTTGCCAACGTCGTGGGCACGTCTACGGCTCGCAATGCACAGTTGTCAACGTCTTCAGCACGTCTACGGCTCGACAGGCACAGTTGCCAACGTCGTAGGCACGTCTACGGCTCGCCATTCACAGCTGCCAACGTCGTCGGCACGTCTAGGCTCGCAATGCACAGCTGCCAACGTCTTCGGCACGTCTACGGCTCGACATTTACAGTTGCCAACGTCGTCGGCACGTCTACGGCTCGGCATTCACAGTTGCCAACGTCGTCGGCACGTCTAGGCTCGGCATTCACAGTTGCCAATGTCTTCAGCACGTCTACGGCTCGACATGCACAGCTGCCAACGTGTTCGGCACGTCTACGGCTCGGCATTCACAGTTGCCAACGTCGTCGGCACGTCTACGGCTCGGCATGCACAGTTGTCAACGTCTTCAGCACGTCTACGGCTCGCCATTCACAGCTGCCAACGTCGTCGGCACGTCTAGGCTCGGCATTCACAGTTGCCAACGTCTTCGGCACGTCTACGGCTCGGCATTCACAATTGCCAACGTCGTCGGCACGTCTAGGCTCGGCATTCACAGTTGCCAACGTCGTCGGCACGTCCACTGCTCGCCATGCACAGGCTCGGCATTCACAGTTGCTAACGTCGTCGGCATGTCTACGGCTCGCAGTGCACGGCTGGCAATGTCTTCGGCACGTCTACGGCTCGACAGGCACAGTTGCCAACGTATTCGGCACGTCTACGGCTCGGCATTCACAGTTGCCAACGTCGTCGGCACGTCTACGGCTCGCAGTGCACGGCTGGCAATGTCTTCGGCACGTCTACGGCTCGACATTCACAGTTGCCAACGTCGTAGGCACGTCTACGGCTCGCCATTCACAGCTGCCAACGTCGTCGGCACGTCTAGGCTCGGCATTCACAGTTGCCAACGTCGTCGGCACGTCTACGGCTCGGCATGCACAGTTGTCAACGTCTTCAGCACGTCTAAGGCTCGACAGGCACAGTTGCCAACGTCTTCGGCACGTCTACGGCTCGGCATTCACAGTTGCCAACGTCGTCGGCACGTCTACGGCTCGGCATGCACAGTTGTCAACGTCGTCGGCACGTCTAGGCTCGGCATTCACAGCTGCCGACGTCGTCGGCACGTCTACGGCTCGGCATTCACAGTTGCCAACGTCGTCGGCACGTCTAGGCTCGGCATTCACAGTTGCCAACGCCTTCGGCACGTCTACGGCTCGGCATTCACAATTGCCAACGTCGTCGGCACGTCTAGGCTCGGCATTCACAGTTGCCAACGTCGTCGGCACGTCCACTGCTCGCCATGCACAGGCTCGGCATTCACAGTTGCCAACGTCGTCGGCATGTCTACGGCTCGCAGTGCACGGCTGGCAATGTCTTCGGCACGTCTACGGCTCGACATTCACAGTTGCCAACGTCGTCGGCACGTCTACGGCTCGGCATTCACAGTTGCCAACGTCGTCGGCACGTCTAGGCTCGGCATTCACAGTTGCCAACGTCTTCGGCACGTCTACGGCTCGGCATTCACAATTGCCAACGTCGTCGGCACGTCTAGGCTCGGCATTCACAGTTGCCAACGTCGTCGGCACGTCCACTGCTCGCCATGCACAGGCTCGGCATTCACAGTTGCTAACGTCGTCGGCATGTCTACGGCTCGCAGTGCACGGCTGGCAATGTCTTCGGCACGTCTACTGCTCGACAGGCACAGTTGCCAACGTCGTCGGCACGTCCACTGCTCGCCATGCACAGGCTCGGCATTCACAGTTGCCAACGTCGTCGGCATGTCTACGGCTCGCAGTGCACGGCTGGCAATGTCTTCGGCACGTCTACGGCTCGACATTCACAGTTGCCAACGTCGTCGGCACGTCTACGGCTCGGCATTCACAGTTGCCAACGTCTTCGGCACGTCTACGGCTCGGCATTCACAGTTGCCAACGTCGTAGGCACGTCTACGGCTCGCCATTCACAGCTGCCAACGTCGTCGGCACGTCTAGGCTCGGCATTCACAGTTGCCAACGTCGTCGGCACGTCTACGGCTCGCAATGCACAGCTGCCAACGTCTTCGGCACGTCTACGGCTCGACATGCACAGCTGCCAACGTGTTCGGCACGTCTAGGCATTCACAGTTGCCAACGTCGTCGGCACGTCTACGGCTCGGCATGCACAGTTGTCAACGTCTTCAGCACGTCTACGGCTCGACAGGCACAGTTGCCAACGTCGTCGGCACGTCTACGGCTCGGCATTCACAGTTGCCAACGTCGTCGGCACGTCTAGGCTCGGCATTCACAGTTGCCAATGTCTTCAGCACGTCTACGGCTCGACATTTACAGTTGCCAACGTCGTCGGCACGTCTACGGCTCGGCATGCACAGTTGCCAACGTCGTCGGCACGTCCACTGCTCGCCATGCACAGGCTCGGCATTCACAGTTGCCAACGTCGTCGGCATGTCTACGGCTCGCAGTGCACGGCTGGCAATGTCTTCGGCACGTCTACGGCTCGACATTCACAGTTGCCAACGTCGTCGGCACGTCTACGGCTCGGCATTCACAGTTGCCAACGTCTTCGGCACGTCTACGGCTCGGCATTCACAGTTGCCAACGTCGTCGGCACGTCTACGGCTCGCAGTGCACGGCTGCCAACGTCTTTGGCACGTCTACGGCTCGACATTCACAGTTGCCAACGTCGTGGGCACGTCTACGGCTCGCAATGCACAGTTGTCAACGTCTTCAGCACGTCTACGGCTCGACAGGCACAGTTGCCAACGTCGTAGGCACGTCTACGGCTCGCCATTCACAGCTGCCAACGTCGTCGGCACGTCTAGGCTCGCAATGCACAGCTGCCAACGTCTTCGGCACGTCTACGGCTCGACATTTACAGTTGCCAACGTCGTCGGCACGTCTACGGCTCGGCATTCACAGTTGCCAACGTCGTCGGCACGTCTAGGCTCGGCATTCACAGTTGCCAATGTCTTCAGCACGTCTACGGCTCGACATGCACAGCTGCCAACGTGTTCGGCACGTCTACGGCTCGGCATTCACAGTTGCCAACGTCGTCGGCACGTCTACGGCTCGGCATGCACAGTTGTCAACGTCTTCAGCACGTCTACGGCTCGCCATTCACAGCTGCCAACGTCGTCGGCACGTCTAGGCTCGGCATTCACAGTTGCCAACGTCTTCGGCACGTCTACGGCTCGGCATTCACAATTGCCAACGTCGTCGGCACGTCTAGGCTCGGCATTCACAGTTGCCAACGTCGTCGGCACGTCCACTGCTCGCCATGCACAGGCTCGGCATTCACAGTTGCTAACGTCGTCGGCATGTCTACGGCTCGCAGTGCACGGCTGGCAATGTCTTCGGCACGTCTACGGCTCGACAGGCACAGTTGCCAACGTATTCGGCACGTCTACGGCTCGGCATTCACAGTTGCCAACGTCGTCGGCACGTCTACGGCTCGCAGTGCACGGCTGGCAATGTCTTCGGCACGTCTACGGCTCGACATTCACAGTTGCCAACGTCGTAGGCACGTCTACGGCTCGCCATTCACAGCTGCCAACGTCGTCGGCACGTCTAGGCTCGGCATTCACAGTTGCCAACGTCGTCGGCACGTCTACGGCTCGGCATGCACAGTTGTCAACGTCTTCAGCACGTCTAAGGCTCGACAGGCACAGTTGCCAACGTCTTCGGCACGTCTACGGCTCGGCATTCACAGTTGCCAACGTCGTCGGCACGTCTACGGCTCGGCATGCACAGTTGTCAACGTCGTCGGCACGTCTAGGCTCGGCATTCACAGCTGCCGAAGTCGTCGGCACGTCTACGGCTCGGCATTCACAGTTGCCAACGTCGTCGGCACGTCTAGGCTTGGCATTCACAGTTGCCAACGCCTTCGGCACGTCTACGGCTCGGCATTCACAATTGCCAACGTCGTCGGCACGTCTAGGCTCGGCATTCACAGTTGCCAACGTCGTCGGCACGTCCACTGCTCGCCATGCACAGGCTCGGCATTCACAGTTGCCAACGTCGTCGGCACGTCCACTGCTCGCCATGCACAGGCTCGGCATTCACAGTTGCTAACGTCGTCGGCATGTCTACGGCTCGCAGTGCACGGCTGGCAATGTCTTCGGCACGTCTACTGCTCGACAGGCACAGTTGCCAACGTCGTCGGCACGTCCACTGCTCGCCATGCACAGGCTCGGCATTCACAGTTGCCAACGTCGTCGGCATGTCTACGGCTCGCAGTGCACGGCTGGCAATGTCTTCGGCACGTCTACGGCTCGACATTCACAGTTGCCAACGTCGTCGGCACGTCTACGGCTCGGCATTCACAGTTGCCAACGTCTTCGGCACGTCTACGGCTTGGCATTCACAGTTGCCAACGTCGTAGGCACGTCTACGGCTCGCCATTCACAGCTGCCAACGTCGTCGGCACGTCTAGGCTCGGCATTCACAGTTGCCAACGTCGTCGGCACGTCTACGGCTCGCAATGCACAGCTGCCAACGTCTTCGGCACGTCTACGGCTCGACATGCACAGCTGCCAACGTGTTCGGCACGTCTAGGCATTCACAGTTGCCAACGTCGTCGGCACGTCTACGGCTCGGCATGCACAGTTGTCAACGTCTTCAGCACGTCTACGGCTCGACAGGCACAGTTGCCAACGTCGTCGGCACGTCTACGGCTCGGCATTCACAGTTGCCAACGTCGTCGGCACGTCTAGGCTCGGCATTCACAGTTGCCAATGTCTTCAGCACGTCTACGGCTCGACATGCACAGCTGCCAACGTGTTCGGCACGTCTAGGCATTCACAGTTGCCAACGTCGTCGGCACGTCTACGGCTCGGCATGCACAGTTGTCAACGTCTTCAGCACGTCTACGGCTCGACAGGCACAGTTGCCAACGTCGTAGGCACGTCTACGGCTCGCCATTCACAGCTGCCAACGTCGACGGCACGTCTAGGCTCGGCATTCACAGTTGCCAACGTCTTCGGCACGTCCACTGCTCGCCATGCACAGGCTCGGCATTCACAGTTGCGAACGTCGTCGGCATGTCTACGGCTCGCAGTGCACGGCTGGCAATGTCTTCGGCACGTCTACGGCTCGACAGGCACAGTTGCCAACGTCTTCGGCACGTCTACGGCTCGGCATTCACAGTTGCCAACGTCTTCGGCACGTCTACGGCTCGACATGCACAGCTGCCAACGTGTTCGGCACGTCTAGGCATTCACAGTTGCCAACGTCGTCGGCACGTCTACGGCTCGGCATGCACAGTTGTCAACGTCTTCAGCACGTCTACGGCTCGACAGGCACAGTTGCCAACGTCGTCGGCACGTCTACGGCTCGGCATTCACAGTTGCGAACGTCGTCGGCATGTCTACGGCTCGCAGTGCACGGCTGGCAATGTCTTCGGCACGTCTACGGCTCGACAGGCACAGTTGCCAACGTCTTCGGCACGTCTACGGCTCGCAATGCACAGCTGCCAACGTCTTCGGCACGTCTACGGCTCGACATGCACAGCTGCCAACGTGTTCGGCACGTCTAGGCATTCACAGTTGCCAACGTCGTCGGCACGTCTACGGCTCGGCATGCACAGTTGTCAACGTCTTCAGCACGTCTACGGCTCGACAGGCACAGTTGCCAACGTCGTCGGCACGTCTACGGCTCGGCATTCACAGTTGCCAACGTCGTCGGCACGTCTAGGCTCGGCATTCACAGTTGCCAATGTCTTCAGCACGTCTACGGCTCGACATTTACAGTTGCCAACGTCGTCGGCACGTCTACGGCTCGGCATGCACAGTTGCCAACGTCGTCGGCACGTCCACTGCTCGCCATGCACAGGCTCGGCATTCACAGTTGCCAACGTCGTCGGCATGTCTACGGCTCGCAGTGCACGGCTGGCAATGTCTTCGGCACGTCTACGGCTCGACATTCACAGTTGCCAACGTCGTCGGCACGTCTACGGCTCGGCATTCACAGTTGCCAACGTCTTCGGCACGTCTACGGCTCGGCATTCACAGTTGCCAACGTCGTCGGCACGTCTACGGCTCGCAGTGCACGGCTGCCAACGTCTTTGGCACGTCTACGGCTCGACATTCACAGTTGCCAACGTCGTGGGCACGTCTACGGCTCGCAATGCACAGTTGTCAACGTCTTCAGCACGTCTACGGCTCGCAGTGCACGGCTGGCAATGTCTTCGGCACGTCTACGGCTCGACAGGCACAGTTGCCAACGTGTTCGGCACGTCTACGGCTCGGCATTCACAATTGCCAACGTCGTCGGCACGTCTAGGCTCGGCATTCACAGTTGCCAACGTCGTCGGCACGTCCACTGCTCGCCATGCACAGGCTCGGCATTCACAGTTGCTAACGTCGTCGGCATGTCTACGGCTCGCAGTGCACGGCTGGCAATGTCTTCGGCACGTCTACGGCTCGACAGGCACAGTTGCCAACGTATTCGGCACGTCTACGGCTCGGCATTCACAGTTGCCAACGTCGTCGGCACGTCTACGGCTCGCAGTGCACGGCTGCCAACGTCTTCGGCACGTCTACGGCTCGCAATGCACAGCTGCCAACGTCTTCGGCACGTCTACGGCTCGACATGCACAGCTGCCAACGTGTTCGGCACGTCTAGGCATTCACAGTTGCCAACGTCGTCGGCACGTCTACGGCTCGGCATGCACAGTTGTCAACGTCTTCAGCACGTCTACGGCTCGACAGGCACAGTTGCCAACGTCGTAGGCACGTCTACGGCTCGCCATTCACAGCTGCCAACGTCGTCGGCACGTCTAGGCTCGCAATGCACAGCTGCCAACGTCTTCGGCACGTCTACGGCTCGACATTTACAGTTGCCAACGTCGTCGGCACGTCTACGGCTCGGCATTCACAGTTGCCAACGTCGTCGGCACGTCTAGGCTCGGCATTCACAGTTGCCAATGTCTTCAGCACGTCTACGGCTCGACATGCACAGCTGCCAACGTGTTCGGCACGTCTACGGCTCGGCATTCACAGTTGCCAACGTCGTCGGCACGTCTACGGCTCGGCATGCACAGTTGTCAACGTCTTCAGCACGTCTACGGCTCGCCATTCACAGCTGCCAACGTCGTCGGCACGTCTAGGCTCGGCATTCACAGTTGCCAACGTCTGCGGCACGTCTACGGCTCGCAGTGCACGGCTGGCAATGTCTTCGGCACGTCTACGGCTCGACAGGCACAGTTGCCAACGTGTTCGGCACGTCTACGGCTCGGCATTCACAATTGCCAACGTCGTCGGCACGTCTAGGCTCGGCATTCACAGTTGCCAACGTCGTCGGCACGTCCACTGCTCGCCATGCACAGGCTCGGCATTCACAGTTGCTAACGTCGTCGGCATGTCTACGGCTCGCAGTGCACGGCTGGCAATGTCTTCGGCACGTCTACGGCTCGACAGGCACAGTTGCCAACGTATTCGGCACGTCTACGGCTCGGCATTCACAGTTGCCAACGTCGTCGGCACGTCTACGGCTCGCAGTGCACGGCTGGCAATGTCTTCGGCACGTCTACGGCTCGACATTCACAGTTGCCAACGTCGTAGGCACGTCTACGGCTCGCCATTCACAGCTGCCAACGTCGTCGGCACGTCTAGGCTCGGCATTCACAGTTGCCAACGTCGTCGGCACGTCTACGGCTCGGCATGCACAGTTGTCAACGTCTTCAGCACGTCTAAGGCTCGACAGGCACAGTTGCCAACGTCTTCGGCACGTCTACGGCTCGGCATTCACAGTTGTCAACGTCGTCGGCACGTCTAGGCTCGGCATTCACAGCTGCCGAAGTCGTCGGCACGTCTACGGCTCGGCATTCACAATTGCCAACGTCGTCGGCACGTCTAGGCTCGGCATTCACAGTTGCCAACGTCGTCGGCACGTCCACTGCTCGCCATGCACAGGCTCGGCATTCACAGTTGCCAACGTCGTCGGCACGTCCACTGCTCGCCATGCACAGGCTCGGCATTCACAGTTGCTAACGTCGTCGGCATGTCTACGGCTCGCAGTGCACGGCTGGCAATGTCTTCGGCACGTCTACTGCTCGACAGGCACAGTTGCCAACGTCGTCGGCACGTCCACTGCTCGCCATGCACAGGCTCGGCATTCACAGTTGCCAACGTCGTCGGCATGTCTACGGCTCGCAGTGCACGGCTGGCAATGTCTTCGGCACGTCTACGGCTCGACATTCACAGTTGCCAACGTCGTCGGCACGTCTACGGCTCGGCATTCACAGTTGCCAACGTCTTCGGCACGTCTACGGCTCGGCATTCACAGTTGCCAACGTCGTAGGCACGTCTACGGCTCGCCATTCACAGCTGCCAACGTCGTCGGCACGTCTAGGCTCGGCATTCACAGTTGCCAACGTCGTCGGCACGTCTACGGCTCGCAATGCACAGCTGCCAACGTCTTCGGCACGTCTACGGCTCGACATGCACAGCTGCCAACGTGTTCGGCACGTCTAGGCATTCACAGTTGCCAACGTCGTCGGCACGTCTACGGCTCGGCATGCACAGTTGTCAACGTCTTCAGCACGTCTACGGCTCGACAGGCACAGTTGCCAACGTCGTCGGCACGTCTACGGCTCGGCATTCACAGTTGCCAACGTCGTCGGCACGTCTAGGCTCGGCATTCACAGTTGCCAATGTCTTCAGCACGTCTACGGCTCGACATGCACAGCTGCCAACGTGTTCGGCACGTCTAGGCATTCACAGTTGCCAACGTCGTCGGCACGTCTACGGCTCGGCATGCACAGTTGCCAACGTCGTAGGCACGTCTACGGCTCGCCATTCACAGCTGCCAACGTCGACGGCACGTCTAGGCTCGGCATTCACAGTTGCCAACGTCTTCGGCACGTCCACTGCTCGCCATGCACAGGCTCGGCATTCACAGTTGCGAACGTCGTCGGCATGTCTACGGCTCGACAGGCACAGTTGCCAACGTCTTCGGCACGTCTACGGCTCGGCATTCACAGTTGCCAACGTCTTCGGCACGTCTACGGCTCGGCATTCACAGTTGCCAACGTCGTCGGCACGTCTACGGCTCGCAGTGCACGGCTGGCAATGTATTCAGCACGTCTAGGCTCGGCATTCACAGTTGCCAATGTCTTCAGCACGTCTACGGCTCGGCATTCACAGTTGCCAACGTCTTCGGCACGTCTACGGCTCGGCATTCACAGTTGCCAACGTCGTAGGCACGTCTACGGCTCGCCATTCACAGCTGCCAACGTCGTCGGCACGTCTAGGCTCGGCATGCACAGTTGTCAACGTCTTCAGCACGTCTAAGGCTCGACAGGCACAGTTGCCAACGTCTTCAGCACGTCTAAGGCTCGACAGGCACAGTTGCCAACGTCTTCGGCACGTCTACGGCTCGGCATTCACAGTTGCCAACGTCGTCGGCACGTCTACGGCTCGGCATGCACAGTTGTCAACGTCGTCGGCACGTCTAGGCTCGGCATTCACAGTTGCCAACGTCGTCGGCACGTCCACTGCTCGCAGTGCACGGCTGGCAATGTCTTCGGCACGTCTACGGCTCGACAGGCACAGTTGCCAACGTATTCGGCACGTCTACGGCTCGGCATTCACAGTTGCCAACGTCGTCGGCACGTCTACGGCTCGCAGTGCACGGCTGGCAATGTCTTCAGCACGTCTACGGCTCGACATGCACAGCTGCCAACGTGTTCGGCACGTCTAGGCTCGGCATTCACAGCTGCCAACGTCTTCGGCACGTCTACGGCTCGACAGGCACAGTTGCCAACGTCTTCGGCACGTCTACGGCTCGGCGTTCACAGTTGCCAACGTCGTCGGCACGTCTACGGCTCGGCATGCACAGTTGTCAACGTCTTCAGCACGTCTACGGCTCGGCGTTCACAGTTGCCAACGTCGTCGGCACGTCTACGGCTCGGCATGCACAGTTGTCAACGTCTTCAGCACGTCTACGGCTCGACATTCACAGTTGCCAACGTCGTCGGCATGTCTACGGCTCGCAGTGCACGGCTGGCAATGTCTTCGGCACGTCTACGGCTCGGCATGCACAGTTGTCAACGTCGTCGGCACGTCTAGGCTCGGCATTCACAGTTGCCAACGTCGTCGGCACGTCTAGGCTCGGCATTCACAGTTGCCAACGTCGTCGGCACGTCTACGGCTCGGCATGCACAGTTGTCAACGTCTTCAGCACGTCTACGGCTCGGCATGCACAGTTGTCAACGTCTTCAGCACGTCTACGGCTCGACATTCACAGTTGCCAACGTCGTCGGCATGTCTACGGCTCGCAGTGCACGGCTGGCAATGTCTTCAGCACGTCTACGGCTCGACAGGCACAGTTGCCAACGTCGTCGGCACGTCTACGGCTCGGCATTCACAGTTGCCAACGTCGTCGGCACGTCTAGGCTCGGCATTCACAGTTGCCAATGTCTTCAGCACGTCTACGGCTCGACATGCACAGCTGCCAACGTGTTCGGCACGTCTAGGCATTCACAGTTGCCAACGTCGTCGGCACGTCTACGGCTCGGCATGCACAGTTGTCAACGTCTTCAGCACGTCTACGGCTCGACAGGCACAGTTGCCAACGTCGTAGGCACGTCTACGGCTCGCCATTCACAGCAGCCAACGTCGACGGCACGTCTAGGCTCGGCATTCACAGTTGCCAACGTCTTCGGCACGTCCACTGCTCGCCATGCACAGGCTCGGCATTCACAGTTGCTAACGTCGTCGGCATGTCTACGGCTCGCAGTGCACGGCTGGCAATGTCTTCGGCACGTCTACTGCTCGACAGGCACAGTTGCCAACGTCGTCGGCACGTCCACTGCTCGCCATGCACAGGCTCGGCATTCACAGTTGCCAACGTCGTCGGCATGTCTACGGCTCGCAGTGCACGGCTGGCAATGTCTTCGGCACGTCTACGGCTCGACATTCACAGTTGCCAACGTCGTCGGCACGTCTACGGCTCGGCATTCACAGTTGCCAACGTCTTCGGCACGTCTACGGCTCGGCATTCACAGTTGCCAACGTCGTAGGCACGTCTACGGCTCGCCATTCACAGCTGCCAACGTCGTCGGCACGTCTAGGCTCGGCATTCACAGTTGCCAACGTCGTCGGCACGTCTACGGCTCGCAATGCACAGCTGCCAACGTCTTCGGCACGTCTACGGCTCGACATGCACAGCTGCCAACGTGTTCGGCACGTCTAGGCATTCACAGTTGCCAACGTCGTCGGCACGTCTACGGCTCGGCATGCACAGTTGTCAACGTCTTCAGCACGTCTACGGCTCGACAGGCACAGTTGCCAACGTCGTCGGCACGTCTACGGCTCGGCATTCACAGTTGCCAACGTCGTCGGCACGTCTAGGCTCGGCATTCACAGTTGCCAATGTCTTCAGCACGTCTACGGCTCGACATGCACAGCTGCCAACGTGTTCGGCACGTCTAGGCATTCACAGTTGCCAACGTCGTCGGCACGTCTACGGCTCGGCATGCACAGTTGCCAACGTCGTAGGCACGTCTACGGCTCGCCATTCACAGCTGCCAACGTCGACGGCACGTCTAGGCTCGGCATTCACAGTTGCCAACGTCTTCGGCACGTCCACTGCTCGCCATGCACAGGCTCGGCATTCACAGTTGCGAACGTCGTCGGCATGTCTACGGCTCGACAGGCACAGTTGCCAACGTCTTCGGCACGTCTACGGCTCGGCATTCACAGTTGCCAACGTCTTCGGCACGTCTACGGCTCGGCATTCACAGTTGCCAACGTCGTCGGCACGTCTACGGCTCGCAGTGCACGGCTGGCAATGTATTCAGCACGTCTAGGCTCGGCATTCACAGTTGCCAATGTCTTCAGCACGTCTACGGCTCGGCATTCACAGTTGCCAACGTCTTCGGCACGTCTACGGCTCGGCATTCACAGTTGCCAACGTCGTAGGCACGTCTACGGCTCGCCATTCACAGCTGCCAACGTCGTCGGCACGTCTAGGCTCGGCATGCACAGTTGTCAACGTCTTCAGCACGTCTAAGGCTCGACAGGCACAGTTGCCAACGTCTTCAGCACGTCTAAGGCTCGACAGGCACAGTTGCCAACGTCTTCGGCACGTCTACGGCTCGGCATTCACAGTTGCCAACGTCGTCGGCACGTCTACGGCTCGGCATGCACAGTTGTCAACGTCGTCGGCACGTCTAGGCTCGGCATTCACAGTTGCCAACGTCGTCGGCACGTCCACTGCTCGCAGTGCACGGCTGGCAATGTCTTCGGCACGTCTACGGCTCGACAGGCACAGTTGCCAACGTATTCGGCACGTCTACGGCTCGGCATTCACAGTTGCCAACGTCGTCGGCACGTCTACGGCTCGCAGTGCACGGCTGGCAATGTCTTCAGCACGTCTACGGCTCGACATGCACAGCTGCCAACGTGTTCGGCACGTCTAGGCTCGGCATTCACAGCTGCCAACGTCTTCGGCACGTCTACGGCTCGACAGGCACAGTTGCCAACGTCTTCGGCACGTCTACGGCTCGGCGTTCACAGTTGCCAACGTCGTCGGCACGTCTACGGCTCGGCATGCACAGTTGTCAACGTCTTCAGCACGTCTACGGCTCGGCGTTCACAGTTGCCAACGTCGTCGGCACGTCTACGGCTCGGCATGCACAGTTGTCAACGTCTTCAGCACGTCTACGGCTCGACATTCACAGTTGCCAACGTCGTCGGCATGTCTACGGCTCGCAGTGCACGGCTGGCAATGTCTTCGGCACGTCTACGGCTCGGCATGCACAGTTGTCAACGTCGTCGGCACGTCTAGGCTCGGCATTCACAGTTGCCAACGTCGTCGGCACGTCTAGGCTCGGCATTCACAGTTGCCAACGTCGTCGGCACGTCTACGGCTCGGCATGCACAGTTGTCAACGTCTTCAGCACGTCTACGGCTCGGCATGCACAGTTGTCAACGTCTTCAGCACGTCTACGGCTCGACATTCACAGTTGCCAACGTCGTCGGCATGTCTACGGCTCGCAGTGCACGGCTGGCAATGTCTTCAGCACGTCTACGGCTCGACAGGCACAGTTGCCAACGTCGTCGGCACGTCTACGGCTCGGCATTCACAGTTGCCAACGTCGTCGGCACGTCTAGGCTCGGCATTCACAGTTGCCAATGTCTTCAGCACGTCTACGGCTCGACATGCACAGCTGCCAACGTGTTCGGCACGTCTAGGCATTCACAGTTGCCAACGTCGTCGGCACGTCTACGGCTCGGCATGCACAGTTGTCAACGTCTTCAGCACGTCTACGGCTCGACAGGCACAGTTGCCAACGTCGTAGGCACGTCTACGGCTCGCCATTCACAGCAGCCAACGTCGACGGCACGTCTAGGCTCGGCATTCACAGTTGCCAACGTCTTCGGCACGTCCACTGCTCGCCATGCACAGGCTCGGCATTCACAGTTGCGAACGTCGTCGGCATGTCTACGGCTCGCAGTGCACGGCTGGCAATGTCTTCGGCACGTCTACGGCTCGACAGGCACAGTTGCCAACGTCTTCGGCACGTCTACGGCTCGGCATTCACAGTTGCCAACGTCTTCGGCACGTCTACGGCTCGCAGTGCACGGCTGGCAATGTCTTCAGCACGTCTAGGCTCGGCATTCACAGTTGCCAATGTCTTCAGCACGTCTACGGCTCGGCATTCACAGTTGCCAACGTCTTCGGCACGTCTACGGCTCGGCATTCACAGTTGCCAACGTCGTAGGCACGTCTACGGCTCGCCATTCACAGCTGCCAACGTCGTCGGCACGTCTAGGCTCGGCATTCACAGTTGCCAACGTCGTCGGCACGTCTACGGCTCGCAATGCACAGCTGCCAACGTCTTCGGCACGTCTACGGCTCGACATTTACAGTTGCCAACGTCGTCGGCACGTCTACGGCTCGGCATTCACAGTTGCCAACGTCGTAGGCACGTCTACGGCTCGCCATTCACAGCTGCCAACGTCGACGGCACGTCTAGGCTCGGCATTCACAGTTGCCAACGTCTTCGGCACGTCCACTGCTCGCCATGCACAGGCTCGGCATTCACAGTTGCGAACGTCGTCGGCATGTCTACGGCTCGCAGTGCACGGCTGGCAATGTCTTCGGCACGTCTACGGCTCGACAGGCACAGTTGCCAACGTCTTCGGCACGTCTACGGCTCGGCATTCACAGTTGCCAACGTCTTCGGCACGTCTACGGCTCGGCATTCACAGTTGCCAACGTCGTCGGCACGTCTACGGCTCGCAGTGCACGGCTGGCAATGTCTTCAGCACGTCTAGGCTCGGCATTCACAGTTGCCAATGTCTTCAGCACGTCTACGGCTCGGCATTCACAGTTGCCAACGTCTTCGGCACGTCTACGGCTCGGCATTCACAGTTGCCAACGTCGTAGGCACGTCTACGGCTCGCCATTCACAGCTGCCAACGTCGTCGGCACGTCTAGGCTCGGCATTCACAGTTGCCAACGTCGTCGGCACGTCTAGGCTCGGCATTCACAGTTGCCAATGTCTTCAGCACTTCTACGGCTCGACATGCACAGCTGCCAACGTGTTCGGCACGTCTAGGCATTCACAGTTGCCAACGTCGTCGGCACGTCTACGGCTCGGCATGCACAGTTGTCAACGTCTTCAGCACGTCTACGGCTCGACAGGCACAGTTGCCAACGTCGTAGGCACGTCTACGGCTCGCCATTCACAGCTGCCAACGTCGTCGGCACGTCTAGGCTCGGCATTCACAGTTGCCAACGTCTTCGGCACGTCCACTGCTCGCCATGCACAGGCTCGGCATTCACAGTTGCGAACGTCGTCGGCATGTCTACGGCTCGCAGTGCACGGCTGGCAATGTCTTCGGCACGTCTACGGCTCGACAGGCACAGTTGCCAACGTCTTCGGCACGTCTACGGCTCGGCATTCACAGTTGCCAACGTCTTCGGCACGTCTACGGCTCGGCATTCACAGTTGCCAACGTCGTCGGCACGTCTACGGCTCGCAGTGCACGGCTGGCAATGTCTTCAGCACGTCTACGGCTCGCCATTCACAGCTGCCAACGTCGTCGGCACGTCTACGGCTCGACAGGCACAGTTGCCAACGTCGTAGGCACGTCTACGGCTCGCCATTCACAGCTGCCAACGTCGTCGGCACGTCTAGGCTCGGCATTCACAGTTGCCAACGTCGTCGGCACGTCTACGGCTCGCAATGCACAGCTGCCAACGTCTTCGGCACGTCTACGGCTCGACATTTACAGTTGCCAACGTCGTCGGCACGTCTACGGCTCGGCATTCACAGTTGCCAACGTCGTCGGCACGTCTAGGCTCGGCATTCACAGTTGCCAATGTCTTCAGCACGTCTACGGCTCGACATGCACAGCTGCCAACGTGTTCGGCACGTCTACGGCTCGGCATTCACAGTTGCCAACGTCTTCAGCACGTCTACGGCTCGCCATTCACAGCTGCCAACGTCGTCGGCACGTCTAGGCTCGGCATTCACAGTTGCCAACGTCTTCGGCACGTCTACGGCTCGGCATTCACAATTGCCAACGTCGTCGGCACGTCTAGGCTCGGCATTCACAGTTGCCAACGTCGTCGGCACGTCCACTGCTCGCAGTGCACGGCTGGCAATGTCTTCGGCACGTCTACGGCTCGACAGGCACAGTTGCCAACGTATTCGGCACGTCTACGGCTCGGCATTCACAGTTGCCAACGTCGTCGGCACGTCTACGGCTCGGCATGCACAGTTGTCAACGTCTTCAGCACGTCTAAGGCTCGACAGGCACAGTTGCCAACGTCTTCAGCACGTCTAAGGCTCGACAGGCACAGTTGCCAACGTCTTCGGCACGTCTACGGCTCGGCATTCACAGTTGCCAACGTCGTCGGCACGTCTACGGCTCGGCATGCACAGTTGTCAACGTCGTCGGCACGTCTAGGCTCGGCATTCACAGTTGCCAACGTCGTCGGCACGTCCACTGCTCGCAGTGCACGGCTGGCAATGTCTTCGGCACGTCTACGGCTCGACAGGCACAGTTGCCAACGTATTCGGCACGTCTACGGCTCGGCATTCACAGTTGCCAACGTCGTCGGCACGTCTACGGCTCGCAGTGCACGGCTGGCAATGTCTTCAGCACGTCTACGGCTCGACATGCACAGCTGCCAACGTGTTCGGCACGTCTAGGCTCGGCATTCACAGCTGCCAACGTCTTCGGCACGTCTACGGCTCGACAGGCACAGTTGCCAACGTCTTCGGCACGTCTACGGCTCGGCGTTCACAGTTGCCAACGTCGTCGGCACGTCTACGGCTCGGCATGCACAGTTGTCAACGTCTTCAGCACGTCTACGGCTCGGCGTTCACAGTTGCCAACGTCGTCGGCACGTCTACGGCTCGGCATGCACAGTTGTCAACGTCTTCAGCACGTCTACGGCTCGACATTCACAGTTGCCAACGTCGTCGGCATGTCTACGGCTCGCAGTGCACGGCTGGCAATGTCTTCGGCACGTCTACGGCTCGGCATGCACAGTTGTCAACGTCGTCGGCACGTCTAGGCTCGGCATTCACAGTTGCCAACGTCGTCGGCACGTCTAGGCTCGGCATTCACAGTTGCCAACGTCGTCGGCACGTCTACGGCTCGGCATGCACAGTTGTCAACGTCTTCAGCACGTCTAGGCTCGGCATTCACAGTTGCCAACGTCTTCGGCACGTCTACGGCTCGGCATTCACAATTGCCAACGTCGTCGGCACGTCTAGGCTCGGCATTCACAGTTGCCAACGTCGTCGGCACGTCCACTGCTCGCCATGCACAGGCTCGGCATTCACAGTTGCTAACGTCGTCGGCATGTCTACGGCTCGCAGTGCACGGCTGGCAATGTCTTCGGCACGTCTACGGCTCGACAGGCACAGTTGCCAACGTATTCGGCACGTCTACGGCTCGGCATTCACAGTTGCCAACGTCGTCGGCACGTCTACGGCTCGCAGTGCACGGCTGGCAATGTCTTCGGCACGTCTACGGCTCGACATTCACAGTTGCCAACGTCGTAGGTACGTCTACGGCTCGCCATTCACAGCTGCCAACGTCGTCGGCACGTCTAGGCTCGGCATTCACAGTTGCCAACGTCGTCGGCACGTCTACGGCTCGGCATGCACAGTTGTCAACGTCTTCAGCACGTCTAAGGCTCGACAGGCACAGTTGCCAACGTCTTCGGCACGTCTACGGCTCGGCATTCACAGTTGCCAACGTCGTCGGCACGTCTACGGCTCGGCATGCACAGTTGTCAACGTCGTCGGCACGTCTAGGCTCGGCATTCACAGCTGCCGACGTCGTCGGCACGTCTACGGCTCGGCATTCACAGTTGCCAACGTCGTCGGCACGTCTAGGCTCGGCATTCACAGTTGCCAACGTCGTCGGCACGTCTAGGCTCGGCATTCACAGTTGCCAACGTCGTCGGCACGTCCACTGCTCGCCATGCACAGGCTCGGCATTCACAGTTGCTAACGTCGTCGGCATGTCTACGGCTCGCAGTGCACGGCTGGCAATGTCTTCGGCACGTCTACGGCTCGACAGGCACAGTTGCCAACGTCGTCGGCACGTCTACGGCTCGCAGTGCACGGCTGGCAATGTCTTCGGCACGTCTACGGCTCGACATTCACAGTTGCCAACGTCGTAGGTACGTCTACGGCTCGCCATTCACAGCTGCCAACGTCGTCGGCACGTCTAGGCTCGGCATTCACAGTTGCCAACGTCGTCGGCACGTCTACGGCTCGGCATGCACAGTTGTCAACGTCTTCGGCACGTCTACGGCTCGGCATTCACAGTTGCCAACGTCGTCGGCACGTCTACTGCTCGGCATGCACAGTTGTCAACGTCGTAGGCACGTCTACGGCTCGCCATTCACAGCTGCCAACGTCGTCGGCACGTCTAGGCTCGGCATTCACAGTTGCCAACGTCTTCGGCACGTCCACTGCTCGCCATGCACAGGCTCGGCATTCACAGTTGCCAACGTCGTCGGCATGTCTACGGCTCGCAGTGCACGGCTGGCAATGTCTTCGGCACGTCTACGGCTCGACAGGCACAGTTGCCAACGTCTTCGGCACGTCTACGGCTCGGCATTCACAGTTGCCAACGTCTTCGGCACGTCTACGGCTCGGCATTCACAGTTGCCAACGTCGTCGGCACGTCTACGGCTCGCAGTGCACGGCTGGCAATGTCTTCAGCACGTCTACGGCTCGCCATTCACAGCTGCCAACGTCGTCGGCACGTCTACGGCTCGGCATTCACAGTTGCCAACGTCGTCGGCACGTCTAGGCTCGGCATTCACAGTTGCCAATGTCTTCAGCACGTCTACGGCTCGACATGCACAGCTGCCAACGTGTTCGGCACGTCTAGGCATTCACAGTTGCCAACGTCGTCGGCACGTCTACGGCTCGGCATGCACAGTTGTCAACGTCTTCAGCACGTCTACGGCTCGACAGGCACAGTTGCCAACGTCGTAGGCACGTCTACGGCTCGCCATTCACAGCTGCCAACGTCGTCGGCACGTCTACGGCTCGGCATTCACAGTTGCCAACGTCGTCGGCACGTCTAGGCTCGGCATTCACGGTTGCCAATGTCTTCAGCACGTCTACGGCTCGACATGCACAGCTGCCAACGTGTTCGGCACGTCTACGGCTCGACATTCACAGTTGCCAACGTCGTCGGCACGTCTAGGCTCGGCATTCACAGTTGCCAACGTCGTCGGCACGTCTAGGCTCGGCATTCACAGTTGCCAACGTCGTCGGCACGTCTAGGCTCGGCATTCACAGTTGCCAACGTCGTCGGCACGTCCACTGCTCGCCATGCACAGGCTCGGCATTCACAGTTGCTAACGTCGTCGGCATGTCTACGGCTCGCAGTGCACGGCTGGCAATGTCTTCGGCACGTCTACGGCTCGACAGGCACAGTTGCCAACGTATTCGGCACGTCTACGGCTCGGCATTCACAGTTGCCAACGTCGTCGGCACGTCTACGGCTCGCAGTGCACGGCTGGCAATGTCTTCGGCACGTCTACGGCTCGACATTCACAGTTGCCAACGTCGTAGGTACGTCTACGGCTCGCCATTCACAGCTGCCAACGTCGTCGGCACGTCTAGGCTCGGCATTCACAGTTGCCAACGTCGTCGGCACGTCTACGGCTCGGCATGCACAGTTGTCAACGTCTTCGGCACGTCTACGGCTCGGCATTCACAGTTGCCAACGTCGTCGGCACGTCTAGGCTCGGCATTCACGGTTGCCAATGTCTTCAGCACGTCTACGGCTCGACATGCACAGCTGCCAACGTGTTCGGCACGTCTACGGCTCGACATTCACAGTTGCCAACGTCGTCGGCACGTCTAGGCTCGGCATTCACAGTTGCCAACGTCGTCGGCACGTCTAGGCTCGGCATTCACAGTTGCCAACGTCGTCGGCACGTCTAGGCTCGGCATTCACAGTTGCCAACGTCGTCGGCACGTCCACTGCTCGCCATGCACAGGCTCGGCATTCACAGTTGCTAACGTCGTCGGCATGTCTACGGCTCGCAGTGCACGGCTGGCAATGTCTTCGGCACGTCTACGGCTCGACAGGCACAGTTGCCAACGTCGTCGGCACGTCTACGGCTCGCAGTGCACGGCTGGCAATGTCTTCGGCACGTCTACGGCTCGACATTCACAGTTGCCAACGTCGTAGGTACGTCTACGGCTCGCCATTCACAGCTGCCAACGTCGTCGGCACGTCTAGGCTCGGCATTCACAGTTGCCAACGTCGTCGGCACGTCTACGGCTCGGCATGCACAGTTGTCAACGTCTTCGGCACGTCTACGGCTCGGCATTCACAGTTGCCAACGTCGTCGGCACGTCTACTGCTCGGCATGCACAGTTGTCAACGTCGTAGGCACGTCTACGGCTCGCCATTCACAGCTGCCAACGTCGTCGGCACGTCTAGGCTCGGCATTCACAGTTGCCAACGTCTTCGGCACGTCCACTGCTCGCCATGCACAGGCTCGGCATTCACAGTTGCCAACGTCGTCGGCATGTCTACGGCTCGCAGTGCACGGCTGGCAATGTCTTCGGCACGTCTACGGCTCGACAGGC
Source organism: Heligmosomoides polygyrus polygyrus (assembly GCA_947396885.1). NCBI lineage: Eukaryota > Metazoa > Nematoda > Chromadorea > Rhabditida > Heligmosomidae > Heligmosomoides > Heligmosomoides polygyrus. The sequence goes on from OX377206.1 coordinate 55,432,946, forward strand.
ACAGTTGCCAACGTCGTCGGCACGTCTACGGCTCGGCATTCACAGTTGCCAACGTCGTCGGCACGTCTACGGCTCGCAATGCACAGCTGCCAACGTCTTCGGCACGTCTACGGCTCGGCATTCACAGTTGCCAACGTCGTCGGCACGTCTACGGCTCGCAATGCACAGCTGCCAACGTCTTCGGCACGTCTACGGCTCGCAATGCACAGCTGCCAACGTCTTCGGCACGTCTACGGCTCGGCATTCACAGTTGCCAACGTCGTCGGCACGTCTACGGCTCGCAATGCACAGCTGCCAACGTCTTCGGCACGTCTACGGCTCGGCATTCACAGTTGCCAACGTCGTCGGCACGTCTACGGCTCGCAATGCACAGCTGCCAACGTCTTCGGCACGTCTACGGCTCGCAATGCACAGCTGCCAACGTCTTCGGCACGTCTACGGCTCGCAATGCACAGCTGCCAACGTCTTCGGCACGTCTACGGCTCGGCATTCACAGTTGCCAACGTCGTCGGCACGTCTACGGCTCGCAATGCACAGCTGCCAACGTCTTCGGCACGTCTACTGCTCGGCATGCACAGTTGTCAACGTCGTAGGCACGTCTACGGCTCGCCATTCACAGCTGCCAACGTCGTCGGCACGTCTAGGCTCGGCATTCACAGTTGCCAACGTCTTCGGCACGTCCACTGCTCGCCATGCACAGGCTCGGCATTCACAGTTGCCAACGTCGTCGGCATGTCTACGGCTCGCAGTGCACGGCTGGCAATGTCTTCGGCACGTCTACGGCTCGACAGGCACAGTTGCCAACGTCTTCGGCACGTCTACGGCTCGGCATTCACAGTTGCCAACGTCTTCGGCACGTCTACGGCTCGGCATTCACAGTTGCCAACGTCGTCGGCACGTCTACGGCTCGCAGTGCACGGCTGGCAATGTCTTCGGCACGTCTACGGCTCGACATTCACAGTTGCCAACGTCGTAGGTACGTCTACGGCTCGCCATTCACAGCTGCCAACGTCGTCGGCACGTCTAGGCTCGGCATTCACAGTTGCCAACGTCGTCGGCACGTCTACGGCTCGGCATGCACAGTTGTCAACGTCTTCGGCACGTCTACGGCTCGGCATTCACAGTTGCCAACGTCGTCGGCACGTCTAGGCTCGGCATTCACGGTTGCCAATGTCTTCAGCACGTCTACGGCTCGACATGCACAGCTGCCAACGTGTTCGGCACGTCTACGGCTCGACATTCACAGTTGCCAACGTCGTCGGCACGTCTAGGCTCGGCATTCACAGTTGCCAACGTCGTCGGCACGTCTAGGCTCGGCATTCACAGTTGCCAACGTCGTCGGCACGTCTAGGCTCGGCATTCACAGTTGCCAACGTCGTCGGCACGTCCACTGCTCGCCATGCACAGGCTCGGCATTCACAGTTGCTAACGTCGTCGGCATGTCTACGGCTCGCAGTGCACGGCTGGCAATGTCTTCGGCACGTCTACGGCTCGACAGGCACAGTTGCCAACGTCGTCGGCACGTCTACGGCTCGCAGTGCACGGCTGGCAATGTCTTCGGCACGTCTACGGCTCGACATTCACAGTTGCCAACGTCGTAGGTACGTCTACGGCTCGCCATTCACAGCTGCCAACGTCGTCGGCACGTCTAGGCTCGGCATTCACAGTTGCCAACGTCGTCGGCACGTCTACGGCTCGGCATGCACAGTTGTCAACGTCTTCGGCACGTCTACGGCTCGGCATTCACAGTTGCCAACGTCGTCGGCACGTCTACTGCTCGGCATGCACAGTTGTCAACGTCGTAGGCACGTCTACGGCTCGCCATTCACAGCTGCCAACGTCGTCGGCACGTCTAGGCTCGGCATTCACAGTTGCCAACGTCTTCGGCACGTCCACTGCTCGCCATGCACAGGCTCGGCATTCACAGTTGCCAACGTCGTCGGCATGTCTACGGCTCGCAGTGCACGGCTGGCAATGTCTTCGGCACGTCTACGGCTCGACAGGCACAGTTGCCAACGTCGTCGGCACGTCTACGGCTCGGCATTCACAGTTGCCAACGTCGTCGGCACGTCTACGGCTCGCAATGCACAGCTGCCAACGTCTTCGGCACGTCTACGGCTCGGCATTCACAGTTGCCAACGTCGTCGGCACGTCTACGGCTCGCAATGCACAGCTGCCAACGTCTTCGGCACGTCTACGGCTCGCAATGCACAGCTGCCAACGTCTTCGGCACGTCTACGGCTCGGCATTCACAGTTGCCAACGTCGTCGGCACGTCTACGGCTCGCAATGCACAGCTGCCAACGTCTTCGGCACGTCTACGGCTCGGCATTCACAGTTGCCAACGTCGTCGGCACGTCTACGGCTCGCAATGCACAGCTGCCAACGTCTTCGGCACGTCTACGGCTCGCAATGCACAGCTGCCAACGTCTTCGGCACGTCTACGGCTCGCAATGCACAGCTGCCAACGTCTTCGGCACGTCTACGGCTCGGCATTCACAGTTGCCAACGTCGTCGGCACGTCTACGGCTCGCAATGCACAGCTGCCAACGTCTTCGGCACGTCTACTGCTCGGCATGCACAGTTGTCAACGTCGTAGGCACGTCTACGGCTCGCCATTCACAGCTGCCAACGTCGTCGGCACGTCTAGGCTCGGCATTCACAGTTGCCAACGTCTTCGGCACGTCCACTGCTCGCCATGCACAGGCTCGGCATTCACAGTTGCCAACGTCGTCGGCATGTCTACGGCTCGCAGTGCACGGCTGGCAATGTCTTCGGCACGTCTACGGCTCGACAGGCACAGTTGCCAACGTCTTCGGCACGTCTACGGCTCGGCATTCACAGTTGCCAACGTCGTCGGCACGTCTACGGCTCGCAGTGCACGGCTGGCAATGTCTTCAGCACGTCTACGGCTCGCCATTCACAGCTGCCAACGTCGTCGGCACGTCTACGGCTCGGCATTCACAGTTGCCAACGTCGTCGGCACGTCTAGGCTCGGCATTCACAGTTGCCAATGTCTTCAGCACGTCTACGGCTCGACATGCACAGCTGCCAACGTGTTCGGCACGTCTAGGCATTCACAGTTGCCAACGTCGTCGGCACGTCTACGGCTCGGCATGCACAGTTGTCAACGTCTTCAGCACGTCTACGGCTCGACAGGCACAGTTGCCAACGTCGTAGGCACGTCTACGGCTCGCCATTCACAGCTGCCAACGTCGTCGGCACGTCTACGGCTCGGCATTCACAGTTGCCAACGTCGTCGGCACGTCTAGGCTCGGCATTCACGGTTGCCAATGTCTTCAGCACGTCTACGGCTCGACATGCACAGCTGCCAACGTGTTCGGCACGTCTACGGCTCGACATTCACAGTTGCCAACGTCGTCGGCACGTCTAGGCTCGGCATTCACAGTTGCCAACGTCGTCGGCACGTCTACGGCTCGCAATGCACAGCTGCCAACGTCTTCGGCACGTCTACGGCTCGGCATTCACAGTTGCCAACGTCGTCGGCACGTCTACGGCTCGCAATGCACAGCTGCCAACGTCTTCGGCACGTCTACGGCTCGCAATGCACAGCTGCCAACGTCTTCGGCACGTCTACGGCTCGACATTTACAGTTGCCAACGTCGTCGGCACGTCTACGGCTCGGCATTCACAGTTGCCAACGTCTTCGGCACGTCCACTGCTCGCCATGCACAGGCTCGGCATTCACAGTTGCCAACGTCGTCGGCATGTCTACGGCTCGCAGTGCACGGCTGGCAATGTCTTCGGCACGTCTACGGCTCGACAGGCACAGTTGCCAACGTCTTCGGCACGTCTACGGCTCGGCATTCACAGTTGCCAACGTCTTCGGCACGTCTACGGCTCGGCATTCACAGTTGCCAACGTCGTCGGCACGTCTACGGCTCGCAGTGCACGGCTGGCAATGTCTTCAGCACGTCTACGGCTCGCCATTCACAGCTGCCAACGTCGTCGGCACGTCTACGGCTCGGCATTCACAGTTGCCAACGTCGTCGGCACGTCTAGGCTCGGCATTCACAGTTGCCAATGTCTTCAGCACGTCTACGGCTCGACATGCACAGCTGCCAACGTGTTCGGCACGTCTAGGCATTCACAGTTGCCAACGTCGTCGGCACGTCTACGGCTCGGCATGCACAGTTGTCAACGTCTTCAGCACGTCTACGGCTCGACATTCACAGTTGCCAACGTCGTCGGCACGTCTAGGCTCGGCATTCACAGTTGCCAACGTCGTCGGCACGTCTACGGCTCGCAATGCACAGCTGCCAACGTCTTCGGCACGTCTACGGCTCGGCATTCACAGTTGCCAACGTCGTCGGCAGGTCTACGGCTCGCAATGCACAGCTGCCAACGTCTTCGGCACGTCTACGGCTCGCAATGCACAGCTGCCAACGTCTTCGGCACGTCTACGGCTCGACATTTACAGTTGCCAACGTCGTCGGCACGTCTACGGCTCGGCATTCACAGTTGCCAACGTCGTCGGCACGTCTAGGCTCGGCATTCACGGTTGCCAATGTCTTCAGCACGTCTACGGCTCGGCATGCACAGTTGTCAACGTCTTCAGCACGTCTAGGCTCGGCATTCACAGTTGCCAACGTCGTCGGCACGTCCACTGCTCGCCATGCACAGGCTCGGCATTCACAGTTGCCAACGTCTTCGGCACGTCTACGGCTCGGCATTCACAGTTGCCAACGTCGTCGGCACGTCTACGGCTCGCAGTGCACGGCTGGCAATGTCTTCAGCACGTCTACGGCTCGCCATTCACAGCTGCCAACGTCGTCGGCACGTCTACGGCTCGACAGGCACAGTTGCCAACGTCGTAGGCACGTCTACGGCTCGCCATTCACAGCTGCCAACGTCTTCGGCACGTCTACGGCTCGGCATGCACAGTTGTCAACGTCTTCAGCACGTCTACGGCTCGACATGCACAGCTGCCAACGTGTTCGGCACGTCTACGGCTCGGCATTCACAGCTGCCAACGTCGTCGGCACGTCTACGGCTCGGCATTCACAGTTGCCAACGTCGTCGGCACGTCTAGGCTCGGCATTCACAGTTGCCAATGTCTTCAGCACGTCTACGGCTCGACATGCACAGCTGCCAACGTGTTCGGCACGTCTAGGCATTCACAGTTGCCAACGTCGTCGGCACGTCTACGGCTCGGCATGCACAGTTGTCAACGTCTTCAGCACGTCTACGGCTCGACAGGCACAGTTGCCAACGTCGTAGGCACGTCTACGGCTCGCCATTCACAGCTGCCAACGTCGTCGGCACGTCTACGGCTCGGCATTCACAGTTGCCAACGTCGTCGGCACGTCTAGGCTCGGCATTCACGGTTGCCAATGTCTTCAGCACGTCTACGGCTCGACATGCACAGCTGCCAACGTGTTCGGCACGTCTACGGCTCGACATTCACAGTTGCCAACGTCGTCGGCACGTCTAGGCTCGGCATTCACAGTTGCCAACGTCGTCGGCACGTCTACGGCTCGCAATGCACAGCTGCCAACGTCTTCGGCACGTCTACGGCTCGGCATTCACAGTTGCCAACGTCGTCGGCACGTCTACGGCTCGCAATGCACAGCTGCCAACGTCTTCGGCACGTCTACGGCTCGCAATGCACAGCTGCCAACGTCTTCGGCACGTCTACGGCTCGGCATTCACAGTTGCCAACGTCGTCGGCACGTCTACGGCTCGCAATGCACAGCTGCCAACGTCTTCGGCACGTCTACGGCTCGGCATTCACAGTTGCCAACGTCGTCGGCACGTCTACGGCTCGCAATGCACAGCTGCCAACGTCTTCGGCACGTCTACGGCTCGCAATGCACAGCTGCCAACGTCTTCGGCACGTCTACGGCTCGCAATGCACAGCTGCCAACGTCTTCGGCACGTCTACGGCTCGGCATTCACAGTTGCCAACGTCGTCGGCACGTCTACGGCTCGCAATGCACAGCTGCCAACGTCTTCGGCACGTCTACTGCTCGGCATGCACAGTTGTCAACGTCGTAGGCACGTCTACGGCTCGCCATTCACAGCTGCCAACGTCGTCGGCACGTCTAGGCTCGGCATTCACAGTTGCCAACGTCTTCGGCACGTCCACTGCTCGCCATGCACAGGCTCGGCATTCACAGTTGCCAACGTCGTCGGCATGTCTACGGCTCGCAGTGCACGGCTGGCAATGTCTTCGGCACGTCTACGGCTCGACAGGCACAGTTGCCAACGTCTTCGGCACGTCTACGGCTCGGCATTCACAGTTGCCAACGTCTTCGGCACGTCTACGGCTCGGCATTCACAGTTGCCAACGTCGTCGGCACGTCTACGGCTCGCAGTGCACGGCTGGCAATGTCTTCAGCACGTCTACGGCTCGCCATTCACAGCTGCCAACGTCGTCGGCACGTCTACGGCTCGGCATTCACAGTTGCCAACGTCGTCGGCACGTCTAGGCTCGGCATTCACAGTTGCCAATGTCTTCAGCACGTCTACGGCTCGACATGCACAGCTGCCAACGTGTTCGGCACGTCTAGGCATTCACAGTTGCCAACGTCGTCGGCACGTCTACGGCTCGGCATGCACAGTTGTCAACGTCTTCAGCACGTCTACGGCTCGACAGGCACAGTTGCCAACGTCGTAGGCACGTCTACGGCTCGCCATTCACAGCTGCCAACGTCGTCGGCACGTCTACGGCTCGGCATTCACAGTTGCCAACGTCGTCGGCACGTCTAGGCTCGGCATTCACGGTTGCCAATGTCTTCAGCACGTCTACGGCTCGACATGCACAGCTGCCAACGTGTTCGGCACGTCTACGGCTCGACATTCACAGTTGCCAACGTCGTCGGCACGTCTAGGCTCGGCATTCACAGTTGCCAACGTCGTCGGCACGTCTACGGCTCGCAATGCACAGCTGCCAACGTCTTCGGCACGTCTACGGCTCGGCATTCACAGTTGCCAACGTCGTCGGCACGTCTACGGCTCGCAATGCACAGCTGCCAACGTCTTCGGCACGTCTACGGCTCGCAATGCACAGCTGCCAACGTCTTCGGCACGTCTACGGCTCGACATTTACAGTTGCCAACGTCGTCGGCACGTCTACGGCTCGGCATTCACAGTTGCCAACGTCTTCGGCACGTCCACTGCTCGCCATGCACAGGCTCGGCATTCACAGTTGCCAACGTCGTCGGCATGTCTACGGCTCGCAGTGCACGGCTGGCAATGTCTTCGGCACGTCTACGGCTCGACAGGCACAGTTGCCAACGTCTTCGGCACGTCTACGGCTCGGCATTCACAGTTGCCAACGTCTTCGGCACGTCTACGGCTCGGCATTCACAGTTGCCAACGTCGTCGGCACGTCTACGGCTCGCAGTGCACGGCTGGCAATGTCTTCAGCACGTCTACGGCTCGCCATTCACAGCTGCCAACGTCGTCGGCACGTCTACGGCTCGGCATTCACAGTTGCCAACGTCGTCGGCACGTCTAGGCTCGGCATTCACAGTTGCCAATGTCTTCAGCACGTCTACGGCTCGACATGCACAGCTGCCAACGTGTTCGGCACGTCTAGGCATTCACAGTTGCCAACGTCGTCGGCACGTCTACGGCTCGGCATGCACAGTTGTCAACGTCTTCAGCACGTCTACGGCTCGACAGGCACAGTTGCCAACGTCGTAGGCACGTCTACGGCTCGCCATTCACAGCTGCCAACGTCGTCGGCACGTCTACGGCTCGGCATTCACAGTTGCCAACGTCGTCGGCACGTCTAGGCTCGGCATTCACGGTTGCCAATGTCTTCAGCACGTCTACGGCTCGACATGCACAGCTGCCAACGTGTTCGGCACGTCTACGGCTCGACATTCACAGTTGCCAACGTCGTCGGCACGTCTAGGCTCGGCATTCACAGTTGCCAACGTCGTCGGCACGTCTACGGCTCGCAATGCACAGCTGCCAACGTCTTCGGCACGTCTACGGCTCGGCATTCACAGTTGCCAACGTCGTCGGCAGGTCTACGGCTCGCAATGCACAGCTGCCAACGTCTTCGGCACGTCTACGGCTCGCAATGCACAGCTGCCAACGTCTTCGGCACGTCTACGGCTCGACATTTACAGTTGCCAACGTCGTCGGCACGTCTACGGCTCGGCATTCACAGTTGCCAACGTCGTCGGCACGTCTAGGCTCGGCATTCACGGTTGCCAATGTCTTCAGCACGTCTACGGCTCGGCATGCACAGTTGTCAACGTCTTCAGCACGTCTAGGCTCGGCATTCACAGTTGCCAACGTCGTCGGCACGTCCACTGCTCGCCATGCACAGGCTCGGCATTCACAGTTGCCAACGTCTTCGGCACGTCTACGGCTCGGCATTCACAGTTGCCAACGTCGTCGGCACGTCTACGGCTCGCAGTGCACGGCTGGCAATGTCTTCAGCACGTCTACGGCTCGCCATTCACAGCTGCCAACGTCGTCGGCACGTCTACGGCTCGACAGGCACAGTTGCCAACGTCGTAGGCACGTCTACGGCTCGCCATTCACAGCTGCCAACGTCTTCGGCACGTCTACGGCTCGGCATGCACAGTTGTCAACGTCTTCAGCACGTCTACGGCTCGACATGCACAGCTGCCAACGTGTTCGGCACGTCTACGGCTCGGCATTCACAGTTGCCAACGTCGTCGGCACGTCTACGGCTCGGCATGCACAGTTGTCAACGTCTTCAGCACGTCTACGGCTCGCCATTCACAGCTGCCAACGTCGTCGGCACGTCTAGGCTCGGCATTCACAGTTGCCAACGTCTTCGGCACGTCTACGGCTCGGCATTCACAATTGCCAACGTCGTCGGCACGTCTAGGCTCGGCATTCACAGTTGCCAACGTCGTCGGCACGTCCACTGCTCGCCATGCACAGGCTCGGCATTCACAGTTGCTAACGTCGTCGGCATGTCTACGGCTCGCAGTGCACGGCTGGCAATGTCTTCGGCACGTCTACGGCTCGACAGGCACAGTTGCCAACGTATTCGGCACGTCTACGGCTCGGCATTCACAGTTGCCAACGTCGTCGGCACGTCTACGGCTCGCAGTGCACGGCTGGCAATGTCTTCGGCACGTCTACGGCTCGACATTCACAGTTGCCAACGTCGTAGGTACGTCTACGGCTCGCCATTCACAGCTGCCAACGTCGTCGGCACGTCTACGGCTCGGCATGCACAGTTGTCAACGTCTTCAGCACGTCTAAGGCTCGACAGGCACAGTTGCCAACGTCTTCGGCACGTCTACGGCTCGGCATGCACAGTTGTCAACGTCGTCGGCACGTCTAGGCTCGGCATTCACAGTTGCCAACGTCGTCGGCACGTCTACGGCTCGGCATTCACAGTTGCCAACGTCGTCGGCACGTCCACTGCTCGCCATGCACAGGCTCGGCATTCACAGTTGCTAACGTCGTCGGCACGTCTACGGCTCGCAGTGCACGGCTGGCAATGTCTTCGGCACGTCTACGGCTCGACATTCACAGTTGCCAACGTCGTAGGTACGTCTACGGCTCGCCATTCACAGCTGCCAACGTCGTCGGCACGTCTACGGCTCGGCATGCACAGTTGTCAACGTCTTCAGCACGTCTAAGGCTCGACAGGCACAGTTGCCAACGTCTTCGGCACGTCTACGGCTCGGCATTCACAGTTGCCAACGTCGTCGGCACGTCTACGGCTCGGCATGCACAGTTGTCAACGTCGTCGGCACGTCTAGGCTCGGCATTCACAGCTGCCGACGTCGTCGGCACGTCTACGGCTCGGCATTCACAGTTGCCAACGTCGTCGGCACGTCTAGGCTCGGCATTCACAGTTGCCAACGTCGTCGGCACGTCTAGGCTCGGCATTCACAGTTGCCAACGTCGTCGGCACGTCCACTGCTCGCCATGCACAGGCTCGGCATTCACAGTTGCTAACGTCGTCGGCATGTCTACGGCTCGCAGTGCACGGCTGGCAATGTCTTCGGCACGTCTACGGCTCGACAGGCACAGTTGCCAACGTATTCGGCACGTCTACGGCTCGGCATTCACAGTTGCCAACGTCGTCGGCACGTCTACGGCTCGCAGTGCACGGCTGGCAATGTCTTCGGCACGTCTACGGCTCGACATTCACAGTTGCCAACGTCGTAGGTACGTCTACGGCTCGCCATTCACAGCTGCCAACGTCGTCGGCACGTCTAGGCTCGGCATTCACAGTTGCCAACGTCGTCGGCACGTCTACGGCTCGGCATGCACAGTTGTCAACGTCTTCAGCACGTCTAAGGCTCGACAGGCACAGTTGCCAACGTCTTCGGCACGTCTACGGCTCGGCATTCACAGTTGCCAACGTCGTCGGCACGTCTACGGCTCGGCATGCACAGTTGTCAACGTCGTCGGCACGTCTAGGCTCGGCATTCACAGCTGCCGACGTCGTCGGCACGTCTACGGCTCGGCATTCACAGTTGCCAACGTCGTCGGCACGTCTAGGCTCGGCATTCACAGTTGCCAACGTCGTCGGCACGTCTAGGCTCGGCATTCACAGTTGCCAACGTCGTCGGCACGTCCACTGCTCGCCATGCACAGGCTCGGCATTCACAGTTGCTAACGTCGTCGGCATGTCTACGGCTCGCAGTGCACGGCTGGCAATGTCTTCGGCACGTCTACGGCTCGACAGGCACAGTTGCCAACGTATTCGGCACGTCTACGGCTCGGCATTCACAGTTGCCAACGTCGTCGGCACGTCTACGGCTCGCAGTGCACGGCTGGCAATGTCTTCGGCACGTCTACGGCTCGACATTCACAGTTGCCAACGTCGTAGGTACGTCTACGGCTCGCCATTCACAGCTGCCAACGTCGTCGGCACGTCTACGGCTCGGCATGCACAGTTGTCAACGTCTTCAGCACGTCTAAGGCTCGACAGGCACAGTTGCCAACGTCTTCGGCACGTCTACGGCTCGGCATTCACAGTTGCCAACGTCGTCGGCACGTCTACGGCTCGGCATGCACAGTTGTCAACGTCGTCGGCACGTCTAGGCTCGGCATTCACAGCTGCCGACGTCGTCGGCACGTCTACGGCTCGGCATTCACAGTTGCCAACGTCGTCGGCACGTCTAGGCTCGGCATTCACAGTTGCCAACGTCGTCGGCACGTCTAGGCTCGGCATTCACAGTTGCCAACGTCGTCGGCACGTCCACTGCTCGCCATGCACAGGCTCGGCATTCACAGTTGCTAACGTCGTCGGCATGTCTACGGCTCGCAGTGCACGGCTGGCAATGTCTTCGGCACGTCTACGGCTCGACAGGCACAGTTGCCAACGTATTCGGCACGTCTACGGCTCGGCATTCACAGTTGCCAACGTCGTCGGCACGTCTACGGCTCGCAGTGCACGGCTGGCAATGTCTTCGGCACGTCTACGGCTCGACATTCACAGTTGCCAACGTCGTAGGTACGTCTACGGCTCGCCATTCACAGCTGCCAACGTCGTCGGCACGTCTAGGCTCGGCATTCACAGTTGCCAACGTCGTCGGCACGTCTACGGCTCGGCATGCACAGTTGTCAACGTCTTCGGCACGTCTACGGCTCGGCATTCACAGTTGCCAACGTCGTCGGCACGTCTAGGCTCGGCATTCACAGTTGCCAACGTCGTCGGCACGTCTACGGCTCGCAATGCACAGCTGCCAACGTCTTCGGCACGTCTACGGCTCGGCATTCACAGTTGCCAACGTCGTCGGCACGTCTACGGCTCGCAATGCACAGCTGCCAACGTCTTCGGCACGTCTACGGCTCGCAATGCACAGCTGCCAACGTCTTCGGCACGTCTACGGCTCGACATTTACAGTTGCCAACGTCGTCGGCACGTCTACGGCTCGGCATTCACAGTTGCCAACGTCTTCGGCACGTCCACTGCTCGCCATGCACAGGCTCGGCATTCACAGTTGCCAACGTCGTCGGCATGTCTACGGCTCGCAATGCACAGCTGCCAACGTCTTCGGCACGTCTACGGCTCGACATTTACAGTTGCCAACGTCGTCGGCACGTCTACGGCTCGGCATTCACAGTTGCCAACGTCTTCGGCACGTCCACTGCTCGCCATGCACAGGCTCGGCATTCACAGTTGCCAACGTCGTCGGCATGTCTACGGCTCGCAGTGCACGGCTGGCAATGTCTTCGGCACGTCTACGGCTCGACAGGCACAGTTGCCAACGTCTTCGGCACGTCTACGGCTCGGCATTCACAGTTGCCAACGTCTTCGGCACGTCTACGGCTCGGCATTCACAGTTGCCAACGTCGTCGGCACGTCTACGGCTCGCAGTGCACGGCTGGCAATGTCTTCAGCACGTCTACGGCTCGCCATTCACAGCTGCCAACGTCGTCGGCACGTCTACGGCTCGGCATTCACAGTTGCCAACGTCGTCGGCACGTCTAGGCTCGGCATTCACAGTTGCCAACGTCGTCGGCACGTCTAAGGCTCGACAGGCACAGTTGCCAACGTCTTCGGCACGTCTACGGCTCGGCATTCACAGTTGCCAACGTCGTCGGCACGTCTACGGCTCGGCATGCACAGTTGTCAACGTCGTCGGCACGTCTAGGCTCGGCATTCACAGCTGCCGACGTCGTCGGCACGTCTACGGCTCGGCATTCACAGTTGCCAACGTCGTCGGCACGTCTAGGCTCGGCATTCACAGTTGCTAACGTCGTCGGCATGTCTACGGCTCGCAGTGCACGGCTGGCAATGTCTTCGGCACGTCTACGGCTCGACAGGCACAGTTGCCAACGTATTCGGCACGTCTACGGCTCGGCATTCACAGTTGCCAACGTCGTCGGCACGTCTACGGCTCGCAGTGCACGGCTGGCAATGTCTTCGGCACGTCTACGGCTCGACATTCACAGTTGCCAACGTCGTAGGTACGTCTACGGCTCGCCATTCACAGCTGCCAACGTCGTCGGCACGTCTACGGCTCGGCATGCACAGTTGTCAACGTCTTCAGCACGTCTAAGGCTCGACAGGCACAGTTGCCAACGTCTTCGGCACGTCTACGGCTCGGCATTCACAGTTGCCAACGTCGTCGGCACGTCTACGGCTCGGCATGCACAGTTGTCAACGTCGTCGGCACGTCTAGGCTCGGCATTCACAGCTGCCGACGTCGTCGGCACGTCTACGGCTCGGCATTCACAGTTGCCAACGTCGTCGGCACGTCTAGGCTCGGCATTCACAGTTGCCAACGTCGTCGGCACGTCTAGGCTCGGCATTCACAGTTGCCAACGTCGTCGGCACGTCCACTGCTCGCCATGCACAGGCTCGGCATTCACAGTTGCTAACGTCGTCGGCATGTCTACGGCTCGCAGTGCACGGCTGGCAATGTCTTCGGCACGTCTACGGCTCGACAGGCACAGTTGCCAACGTATTCGGCACGTCTACGGCTCGGCATTCACAGTTGCCAACGTCGTCGGCACGTCTACGGCTCGCAGTGCACGGCTGGCAATGTCTTCGGCACGTCTACGGCTCGACATTCACAGTTGCCAACGTCGTAGGTACGTCTACGGCTCGCCATTCACAGCTGCCAACGTCGTCGGCACGTCTACGGCTCGGCATGCACAGTTGTCAACGTCTTCAGCACGTCTAAGGCTCGACAGGCACAGTTGCCAACGTCTTCGGCACGTCTACGGCTCGGCATTCACAGTTGCCAACGTCGTCGGCACGTCTACGGCTCGGCATGCACAGTTGTCAACGTCGTCGGCACGTCTAGGCTCGGCATTCACAGCTGCCGACGTCGTCGGCACGTCTACGGCTCGGCATTCACAGTTGCCAACGTCGTCGGCACGTCTAGGCTCGCCATTCACAGTTGCCAACGTCGTCGGCACGTCTAGGCTCGGCATTCACAGTTGCCAACGTCGTCGGCACGTCCACTGCTCGCCATGCACAGGCTCGGCATTCACAGTTGCTAACGTCGTCGGCATGTCTACGGCTCGCAGTGCACGGCTGGCAATGTCTTCGGCACGTCTACGGCTCGACAGGCACAGTTGCCAACGTATTCGGCACGTCTACGGCTCGGCATTCACAGTTGCCAACGTCGTCGGCACGTCTACGGCTCGCAGTGCACGGCTGGCAATGTCTTCGGCACGTCTACGGCTCGACATTCACAGTTGCCAACGTCGTAGGTACGTCTACGGCTCGCCATTCACAGCTGCCAACGTCGTCGGCACGTCTAGGCTCGGCATTCACAGTTGCCAACGTCGTCGGCACGTCTACGGCTCGGCATGCACAGTTGTCAACGTCTTCGGCACGTCTACGGCTCGGCATTCACAGTTGCCAACGTCGTCGGCACGTCTAGGCTCGGCATTCACAGTTGCCAACGTCGTCGGCACGTCTACGGCTCGCAATGCACAGCTGCCAACGTCTTCGGCACGTCTACGGCTCGGCATTCACAGTTGCCAACGTCGTCGGCACGTCTACGGCTCGCAATGCACAGCTGCCAACGTCTTCGGCACGTCTACGGCTCGCAATGCACAGCTGCCAACGTCTTCGGCACGTCTACGGCTCGACATTTACAGTTGCCAACGTCGTCGGCACGTCTACGGCTCGGCATTCACAGTTGCCAACGTCTTCGGCACGTCCACTGCTCGCCATGCACAGGCTCGGCATTCACAGTTGCCAACGTCGTCGGCATGTCTACGGCTCGCAGTGCACGGCTGGCAATGTCTTCGGCACGTCTACGGCTCGACAGGCACAGTTGCCAACGTCTTCGGCACGTCTACGGCTCGGCATTCACAGTTGCCAACGTCTTCGGCACGTCTACGGCTCGGCATTCACAGTTGCCAACGTCGTCGGCACGTCTACGGCTCGCAGTGCACGGCTGGCAATGTCTTCAGCACGTCTACGGCTCGCCATTCACAGCTGCCAACGTCGTCGGCACGTCTACGGCTCGGCATTCACAGTTGCCAACGTCGTCGGCACGTCTAGGCTCGGCATTCACAGTTGCCAACGTCGTCGGCACGTCCACTGCTCGCCATGCACAGGCTCGGCATTCACAGTTGCTAACGTCGTCGGCATGTCTACGGCTCGCAGTGCACGGCTGGCAATGTCTTCGGCACGTCTACGGCTCGACAGGCACAGTTGCCAACGTATTCGGCACGTCTACGGCTCGGCATTCACAGTTGCCAACGTCGTCGGCACGTCTACGGCTCGCAGTGCACGGCTGGCAATGTCTTCGGCACGTCTACGGCTCGACATTCACAGTTGCCAACGTCGTAGGTACGTCTACGGCTCGCCATTCACAGCTGCCAACGTCGTCGGCACGTCTACGGCTCGGCATGCACAGTTGTCAACGTCTTCAGCACGTCTAAGGCTCGACAGGCACAGTTGCCAACGTCTTCGGCACGTCTACGGCTCGGCATTCACAGTTGCCAACGTCGTCGGCACGTCTACGGCTCGGCATGCACAGTTGTCAACGTCGTCGGCACGTCTAGGCTCGGCATTCACAGCTGCCGACGTCGTCGGCACGTCTACGGCTCGGCATTCACAGTTGCCAACGTCGTCGGCACGTCTAGGCTCGGCATTCACAGTTGCCAACGTCGTCGGCACGTCTAGGCTCGGCATTCACAGTTGCCAACGTCGTCGGCACGTCCACTGCTCGCCATGCACAGGCTCGGCATTCACAGTTGCTAACGTCGTCGGCATGTCTACGGCTCGCAGTGCACGGCTGGCAATGTCTTCGGCACGTCTACGGCTCGACAGGCACAGTTGCCAACGTATTCGGCACGTCTACGGCTCGGCATTCACAGTTGCCAACGTCGTCGGCACGTCTACGGCTCGCAGTGCACGGCTGGCAATGTCTTCGGCACGTCTACGGCTCGACATTCACAGTTGCCAACGTCGTAGGTACGTCTACGGCTCGCCATTCACAGCTGCCAACGTCGTCGGCACGTCTAGGCTCGGCATTCACAGTTGCCAACGTCGTCGGCACGTCTACGGCTCGGCATGCACAGTTGTCAACGTCTTCGGCACGTCTACGGCTCGGCATTCACAGTTGCCAACGTCGTCGGCACGTCTAGGCTCGGCATTCACAGTTGCCAACGTCGTCGGCACGTCTACGGCTCGCAATGCACAGCTGCCAACGTCTTCGGCACGTCTACGGCTCGGCATTCACAGTTGCCAACGTCGTCGGCACGTCTACGGCTCGCAATGCACAGCTGCCAACGTCTTCGGCACGTCTACGGCTCGCAATGCACAGCTGCCAACGTCTTCGGCACGTCTACGGCTCGACATTTACAGTTGCCAACGTCGTCGGCACGTCTACGGCTCGGCATTCACAGTTGCCAACGTCTTCGGCACGTCCACTGCTCGCCATGCACAGGCTCGGCATTCACAGTTGCCAACGTCGTCGGCATGTCTACGGCTCGCAGTGCACGGCTGGCAATGTCTTCGGCACGTCTACGGCTCGACAGGCACAGTTGCCAACGTCTTCGGCACGTCTACGGCTCGGCATTCACAGTTGCCAACGTCTTCGGCACGTCTACGGCTCGGCATTCACAGTTGCCAACGTCGTCGGCACGTCTACGGCTCGCAGTGCACGGCTGGCAATGTCTTCAGCACGTCTACGGCTCGCCATTCACAGCTGCCAACGTCGTCGGCACGTCTACGGCTCGGCATTCACAGTTGCCAACGTCGTCGGCACGTCTAGGCTCGGCATTCACAGTTGCCAATGTCTTCAGCACGTCTACGGCTCGACATGCACAGCTGCCAACGTGTTCGGCACGTCTAGGCATTCACAGTTGCCAACGTCGTCGGCACGTCTACGGCTCGGCATGCACAGTTGTCAACGTCTTCAGCACGTCTACGGCTCGACAGGCACAGTTGCCAACGTCGTAGGCACGTCTACGGCTCGCCATTCACAGCTGCCAACGTCGTCGGCACGTCTACGGCTCGGCATTCACAGTTGCCAACGTCGTCGGCACGTCTAGGCTCGGCATTCACGGTTGCCAATGTCTTCAGCACGTCTACGGCTCGACATGCACAGCTGCCAACGTGTTCGGCACGTCTACGGCTCGACATTCACAGTTGCCAACGTCGTCGGCACGTCTAGGCTCGGCATTCACAGTTGCCAACGTCGTCGGCACGTCTACGGCTCGCAATGCACAGCTGCCAACGTCTTCGGCACGTCTACGGCTCGGCATTCACAGTTGCCAACGTCGTCGGCAGGTCTACGGCTCGCAATGCACAGCTGCCAACGTCTTCGGCACGTCTACGGCTCGCAATGCACAGCTGCCAACGTCTTCGGCACGTCTACGGCTCGACATTTACAGTTGCCAACGTCGTCGGCACGTCTACGGCTCGGCATTCACAGTTGCCAACGTCGTCGGCACGTCTAGGCTCGGCATTCACGGTTGCCAATGTCTTCAGCACGTCTACGGCTCGGCATGCACAGTTGTCAACGTCTTCAGCACGTCTAGGCTCGGCATTCACAGTTGCCAACGTCGTCGGCACGTCCACTGCTCGCCATGCACAGGCTCGGCATTCACAGTTGCCAACGTCTTCGGCACGTCTACGGCTCGGCATTCACAGTTGCCAACGTCGTCGGCACGTCTACGGCTCGCAGTGCACGGCTGGCAATGTCTTCAGCACGTCTACGGCTCGCCATTCACAGCTGCCAACGTCGTCGGCACGTCTACGGCTCGACAGGCACAGTTGCCAACGTCGTAGGCACGTCTACGGCTCGCCATTCACAGCTGCCAACGTCGTCGGCACGTCTAGGCTCGGCATTCACAGTTGCCAACGTCGTCGGCACGTCTACGGCTCGCAATGCACAGCTGCCAACGTCTTCGGCACGTCTACGGCTCGACATTTACAGTTGCCAACGTCGTCGGCACGTCTACGGCTCGGCATTCACAGTTGCCAACGTCGTCGGCACGTCTAGGCTCGGCATTCACGGTTGCCAATGTCTTCAGCACGTCTACGGCTCGACATGCACAGCTGCCAACGTGTTCGGCACGTCTACGGCTCGGCATTCACAGTTGCCAACGTCGTCGGCACGTCTACGGCTCGGCATGCACAGTTGTCAACGTCTTCAGCACGTCTACGGCTCGCCATTCACAGCTGCCAACGTCGTCGGCACGTCTAGGCTCGGCATTCACAGTTGCCAACGTCTTCGGCACGTCTACGGCTCGGCATTCACAATTGCCAACGTCGTCGGCACGTCTAGGCTCGGCATTCACAGTTGCCAACGTCGTCGGCACGTCCACTGCTCGCCATGCACAGGCTCGGCATTCACAGTTGCTAACGTCGTCGGCATGTCTACGGCTCGCAGTGCACGGCTGGCAATGTCTTCGGCACGTCTACGGCTCGACAGGCACAGTTGCCAACGTATTCGGCACGTCTACGGCTCGGCATTCACAGTTGCCAACGTCGTCGGCACGTCTACGGCTCGCAGTGCACGGCTGGCAATGTCTTCGGCACGTCTACGGCTCGACATTCACAGTTGCCAACGTCGTAGGTACGTCTACGGCTCGCCATTCACAGCTGCCAACGTCGTCGGCACGTCTAGGCTCGGCATTCACAGTTGCCAACGTCGTCGGCACGTCTACGGCTCGGCATGCACAGTTGTCAACGTCTTCAGCACGTCTAAGGCTCGACAGGCACAGTTGCCAACGTCTTCGGCACGTCTACGGCTCGGCATTCACAGTTGCCAACGTCGTCGGCACGTCTACGGCTCGGCATGCACAGTTGTCAACGTCGTCGGCACGTCTAGGCTCGGCATTCACAGCTGCCGACGTCGTCGGCACGTCTACGGCTCGGCATTCACAGTTGCCAACGTCGTCGGCACGTCTAGGCTCGGCATTCACAGTTGCCAACGTCGTCGGCACGTCTAGGCTCGGCATTCACAGTTGCCAACGTCGTCGGCACGTCCACTGCTCGCCATGCACAGGCTCGGCATTCACAGTTGCTAACGTCGTCGGCATGTCTACGGCTCGCAGTGCACGGCTGGCAATGTCTTCGGCACGTCTACGGCTCGACAGGCACAGTTGCCAACGTATTCGGCACGTCTACGGCTCGGCATTCACAGTTGCCAACGTCGTCGGCACGTCTACGGCTCGCAGTGCACGGCTGGCAATGTCTTCGGCACGTCTACGGCTCGACATTCACAGTTGCCAACGTCGTAGGTACGTCTAGGCTCGGCATTCACAGTTGCCAACGTCGTCGGCACGTCTACGGCTCGGCATGCACAGTTGTCAACGTCTTCAGCACGTCTAAGGCTCGACAGGCACAGTTGCCAACGTCTTCGGCACGTCTACGGCTCGGCATTCACAGTTGCCAACGTCGTCGGCACGTCTACGGCTCGGCATGCACAGTTGTCAACGTCGTCGGCACGTCTAGGCTCGGCATTCACAGCTGCCGACGTCGTCGGCACGTCTACGGCTCGGCATTCACAGTTGCCAACGTCGTCGGCACGTCTAGGCTCGGCATTCACAGTTGCCAACGTCGTCGGCACGTCTAGGCTCGGCATTCACAGTTGCCAACGTCGTCGGCACGTCCACTGCTCGCCATGCACAGGCTCGGCATTCACAGTTGCTAACGTCGTCGGCATGTCTACGGCTCGCAGTGCACGGCTGGCAATGTCTTCGGCACGTCTACGGCTCGACAGGCACAGTTGCCAACGTATTCGGCACGTCTACGGCTCGGCATTCACAGTTGCCAACGTCGTCGGCACGTCTACGGCTCGCAGTGCACGGCTGGCAATGTCTTCGGCACGTCTACGGCTCGACATTCACAGTTGCCAACGTCGTAGGTACGTCTACGGCTCGCCATTCACAGCTGCCAACGTCGTCGGCACGTCTAGGCTCGGCATTCACAGTTGCCAACGTCGTCGGCACGTCTACGGCTCGGCATGCACAGTTGTCAACGTCTTCGGCACGTCTACGGCTCGGCATTCACAGTTGCCAACGTCGTCGGCACGTCTACTGCTCGGCATGCACAGTTGTCAACGTCGTAGGCACGTCTACGGCTCGCCATTCACAGCTGCCAACGTCGTCGGCACGTCTAGGCTCGCCATTCACAGCTGCCAACGTCGTCGGCACGTCTAGGCTCGGCATTCACAGTTGCCAACGTCGTCGGCACGTCTACGGCTCGGCATGCACAGTTGTCAACGTCTTCAGCACGTCTAAGGCTCGACAGGCACAGTTGCCAACGTCTTCGGCACGTCTACGGCTCGGCATTCACAGTTGCCAACGTCGTCGGCACGTCTACGGCTCGGCATGCACAGTTGTCAACGTCGTCGGCACGTCTAGGCTCGGCATTCACAGCTGCCGACGTCGTCGGCACGTCTACGGCTCGGCATTCACAGTTGCCAACGTCGTCGGCACGTCTAGGCTCGGCATTCACAGTTGCCAACGTCGTCGGCACGTCTAGGCTCGGCATTCACAGTTGCCAACGTCGTCGGCACGTCCACTGCTCGCCATGCACAGGCTCGGCATTCACAGTTGCTAACGTCGTCGGCATGTCTACGGCTCGCAGTGCACGGCTGGCAATGTCTTCGGCACGTCTACGGCTCGACAGGCACAGTTGCCAACGTATTCGGCACGTCTACGGCTCGGCATTCACAGTTGCCAACGTCGTCGGCACGTCTACGGCTCGCAGTGCACGGCTGGCAAAGTCTTCGGCACGTCTACGGCTCGACATTCACAGTTGCCAACGTCGTAGGTACGTCTACGGCTCGCCATTCACAGCTGCCAACGTCGTCGGCACGTCTAGGCTCGGCATTCACAGTTGCCAACGTCGTCGGCACGTCTACGGCTCGGCATGCACAGTTGTCAACGTCTTCGGCACGTCTACGGCTCGGCATTCACAGTTGCCAACGTCGTCGGCACGTCTACTGCTCGGCATGCACAGTTGTCAACGTCGTAGGCACGTCTACGGCTCGCCATTCACAGCTGCCAACGTCGTCGGCACGTCTAGGCTCGGCATTCACAGTTGCCAACGTCTTCGGCACGTCCACTGCTCGCCATGCACAGGCTCGGCATTCACAGTTGCCAACGTCGTCGGCATGTCTACGGCTCGCAGTGCACGGCTGGCAATGTCTTCGGCACGTCTACGGCTCGACAGGCACAGTTGCCAACGTCTTCGGCACGTCTACGGCTCGGCATTCACAGTTGCCAACGTCTTCGGCACGTCTACGGCTCGGCATTCACAGTTGCCAACGTCGTCGGCACGTCTACGGCTCGCAGTGCACGGCTGGCAATGTCTTCAGCACGTCTACGGCTCGCCATTCACAGCTGCCAACGTCGTCGGCACGTCTACGGCTCGGCATTCACAGTTGCCAACGTCGTCGGCACGTCTAGGCTCGGCATTCACAGTTGCCAATGTCTTCAGCACGTCTACGGCTCGACATGCACAGCTGCCAACGTGTTCGGCACGTCTAGGCATTCACAGTTGCCAACGTCGTCGGCACGTCTACGGCTCGGCATGCACAGTTGTCAACGTCTTCAGCACGTCTACGGCTCGACAGGCACAGTTGCCAACGTCGTAGGCACGTCTACGGCTCGCCATTCACAGCTGCCAACGTCGTCGGCACGTCTACGGCTCGGCATTCACAGTTGCCAACGTCGTCGGCACGTCTAGGCTCGGCATTCACGGTTGCCAATGTCTTCAGCACGTCTACGGCTCGACATGCACAGCTGCCAACGTGTTCGGCACGTCTACGGCTCGACATTCACAGTTGCCAACGTCGTCGGCACGTCTAGGCTCGGCATTCACAGTTGCCAACGTCGTCGGCACGTCTACGGCTCGCAATGCACAGCTGCCAACGTCTTCGGCACGTCTACGGCTCGGCATTCACAGTTGCCAACGTCGTCGGCACGTCTACGGCTCGCAATGCACAGCTGCCAACGTCTTCGGCACGTCTACGGCTCGCAATGCACAGCTGCCAACGTCTTCGGCACGTCTACGGCTCGACATTTACAGTTGCCAACGTCGTCGGCACGTCTACGGCTCGGCATTCACAGTTGCCAACGTCGTCGGCACGTCTAGGCTCGGCATTCACGGTTGCCAATGTCTTCAGCACGTCTACGGCTCGGCATGCACAGTTGTCAACGTCTTCAGCACGTCTAGGCTCGGCATTCACAGTTGCCAACGTCGTCGGCACGTCCACTGCTCGCCATGCACAGGCTCGGCATTCACAGTTGCCAACGTCTTCGGCACGTCTACGGCTCGGCATTCACAGTTGCCAACGTCGTCGGCACGTCTACGGCTCGCAGTGCACGGCTGGCAATGTCTTCAGCACGTCTACGGCTCGCCATTCACAGCTGCCAACGTCGTCGGCACGTCTACGGCTCGACAGGCACAGTTGCCAACGTCGTAGGCACGTCTACGGCTCGCCATTCACGGTTGCCAATGTCTTCAGCACGTCTACGGCTCGACATGCACAGCTGCCAACGTGTTCGGCACGTCTACGGCTCGGCATTCACAGTTGCCAACGTCGTCGGCACGTCTACGGCTCGGCATGCACAGTTGTCAACGTCTTCAGCACGTCTACGGCTCGCCATTCACAGCTGCCAACGTCGTCGGCACGTCTAGGCTCGGCATTCACAGTTGCCAACGTCTTCGGCACGTCTACGGCTCGGCATTCACAATTGCCAACGTCGTCGGCACGTCTAGGCTCGGCATTCACAGTTGCCAACGTCGTCGGCACGTCCACTGCTCGCCATGCACAGGCTCGGCATTCACAGTTGCTAACGTCGTCGGCATGTCTACGGCTCGCAGTGCACGGCTGGCAATGTCTTCGGCACGTCTACGGCTCGACAGGCACAGTTGCCAACGTATTCGGCACGTCTACGGCTCGGCATTCACAGTTGCCAACGTCGTCGGCACGTCTACGGCTCGCAGTGCACGGCTGGCAATGTCTTCGGCACGTCTACGGCTCGACATTCACAGTTGCCAACGTCGTAGGTACGTCTACGGCTCGCCATTCACAGCTGCCAACGTCGTCGGCACGTCTAGGCTCGGCATTCACAGTTGCCAACGTCGTCGGCACGTCTACGGCTCGGCATGCACAGTTGTCAACGTCTTCAGCACGTCTAAGGCTCGACAGGCACAGTTGCCAACGTCTTCGGCACGTCTACGGCTCGGCATTCACAGTTGCCAACGTCGTCGGCACGTCTACGGCTCGGCATGCACAGTTGTCAACGTCGTCGGCACGTCTAGGCTCGGCATTCACAGCTGCCGACGTCGTCGGCACGTCTACGGCTCGGCATTCACAGTTGCCAACGTCGTCGGCACGTCTAGGCTCGGCATTCACAGTTGCCAACGTCTTCGGCACGTCTACGGCTCGGCATTCACAATTGCCAACGTCGTCGGCACGTCTAGGCTCGGCATTCACAGTTGCCAACGTCGTCGGCACGTCCACTGCTCGCCATGCACAGGCTCGGCATTCACAGTTGCCAACGTCGTCGGCATGTCTACGGCTCGCAGTGCACGGCTGGCAATGTCTTCGGCACGTCTACGGCTCGACATTCACAGTTGCCAACGTCGTCGGCACGTCTACGGCTCGGCATTCACAGTTGCCAACGTCGTCGGCACGTCTAGGCTCGGCATTCACAGTTGCCAACGTCTTCGGCACGTCTACGGCTCGGCATTCACAATTGCCAACGTCGTCGGCACGTCTAGGCTCGGCATTCACAGTTGCCAACGTCGTCGGCACGTCCACTGCTCGCCATGCACAGGCTCGGCATTCACAGTTGCTAACGTCGTCGGCATGTCTACGGCTCGCAGTGCACGGCTGGCAATGTCTTCGGCACGTCTACTGCTCGACAGGCACAGTTGCCAACGTCGTCGGCACGTCCACTGCTCGCCATGCACAGGCTCGGCATTCACAGTTGCCAACGTCGTCGGCATGTCTACGGCTCGCAGTGCACGGCTGGCAATGTCTTCGGCACGTCTACGGCTCGACATTCACAGCTGCCAACGTCGTCGGCACGTCTACGGCTCGGCATTCACAGTTGCCAACGTCGTCGGCACGTCTAGGCTCGGCATTCACGGTTGCCAATGTCTTCAGCACGTCTACGGCTCGACATGCACAGCTGCCAACGTGTTCGGCACGTCTACGGCTCGACATTCACAGTTGCCAACGTCGTCGGCACGTCTAGGCTCGGCATTCACAGTTGCCAACGTCGTCGGCACGTCTACGGCTCGCAATGCACAGCTGCCAACGTCTTCGGCACGTCTACGGCTCGGCATTCACAGTTGCCAACGTCGTCGGCACGTCTACGGCTCGCAATGCACAGCTGCCAACGTCTTCGGCACGTCTACGGCTCGCAATGCACAGCTGCCAACGTCTTCGGCACGTCTACGGCTCGACATTTACAGTTGCCAACGTCGTCGGCACGTCTACGGCTCGGCATTCACAGTTGCCAACGTCGTCAGCACGTCTAGGCTCGGCATTCACGGTTGCCAATGTCTTCAGCACGTCTACGGCTCGGCATGCACAGTTGTCAACGTCTTCAGCACGTCTAGGCTCGGCATTCACAGTTGCCAACGTCGTCGGCACGTCCACTGCTCGCCATGCACAGGCTCGGCATTCACAGTTGCCAACGTCTTCGGCACGTCTACGGCTCGGCATTCACAGTTGCCAACGTCGTCGGCACGTCTACGGCTCGCAGTGCACGGCTGGCAATGTCTTCAGCACGTCTACGGCTCGCCATTCACAGCTGCCAACGTCGTCGGCACGTCTACGGCTCGACAGGCACAGTTGCCAACGTCGTAGGCACGTCTACGGCTCGCCATTCACAGCTGCCAACGTCGTCGGCACGTCTAGGCTCGGCATTCACAGTTGCCAACGTCGTCGGCACGTCTACGGCTCGCAATGCACAGCTGCCAACGTCTTCGGCACGTCTACGGCTCGACATTTACAGTTGCCAACGTCGTCGGCACGTCTACGGCTCGGCATTCACAGTTGCCAACGTCGTCGGCACGTCTAGGCTCGGCATTCACGGTTGCCAATGTCTTCAGCACGTCTACGGCTCGACATGCACAGCTGCCAACGTGTTCGGCACGTCTACGGCTCGGCATTCACAGTTGCCAACGTCGTCGGCACGTCTACGGCTCGGCATGCACAGTTGTCAACGTCTTCAGCACGTCTACGGCTCGCCATTCACAGCTGCCAACGTCGTCGGCACGTCTAGGCTCGGCATTCACAGTTGCCAACGTCTTCGGCACGTCTACGGCTCGGCATTCACAATTGCCAACGTCGTCGGCACGTCTAGGCTCGGCATTCACAGTTGCCAACGTCGTCGGCACGTCCACTGCTCGCCATGCACAGGCTCGGCATTCACAGTTGCTAACGTCGTCGGCATGTCTACGGCTCGCAGTGCACGGCTGGCAATGTCTTCGGCACGTCTACGGCTCGACAGGCACAGTTGCCAACGTATTCGGCACGTCTACGGCTCGGCATTCACAGTTGCCAACGTCGTCGGCACGTCTACGGCTCGCAGTGCACGGCTGGCAATGTCTTCGGCACGTCTACGGCTCGACATTCACAGTTGCCAACGTCGTAGGTACGTCTACGGCTCGCCATTCACAGCTGCCAACGTCGTCGGCACGTCTAGGCTCGGCATTCACAGTTGCCAACGTCGTCGGCACGTCTACGGCTCGGCATGCACAGTTGTCAACGTCTTCAGCACGTCTAAGGCTCGACAGGCACAGTTGCCAACGTCTTCGGCACGTCTACGGCTCGGCATTCACAGTTGCCAACGTCGTCGGCACGTCTACGGCTCGGCATGCACAGTTGTCAACGTCGTCGGCACGTCTAGGCTCGGCATTCACAGCTGCCGACGTCGTCGGCACGTCTACGGCTCGGCATTCACAGTTGCCAACGTCGTCGGCACGTCTAGGCTCGGCATTCACAGTTGCCAACGTCTTCGGCACGTCTACGGCTCGGCATTCACAATTGCCAACGTCGTCGGCACGTCTAGGCTCGGCATTCACAGTTGCCAACGTCGTCGGCACGTCCACTGCTCGCCATGCACAGGCTCGGCATTCACAGTTGCCAACGTCGTCGGCATGTCTACGGCTCGCAGTGCACGGCTGGCAATGTCTTCGGCACGTCTACGGCTCGACATTCACAGTTGCCAACGTCGTCGGCACGTCTACGGCTCGGCATTCACAGTTGCCAACGTCGTCGGCACGTCTAGGCTCGGCATTCACAGTTGCCAACGTCTTCGGCACGTCTACGGCTCGGCATTCACAATTGCCAACGTCGTCGGCACGTCTAGGCTCGGCATTCACAGTTGCCAACGTCGTCGGCACGTCCACTGCTCGCCATGCACAGGCTCGGCATTCACAGCTGCTAACGTCGTCGGCATGTCTACGGCTCGCAGTGCACGGCTGGCAATGTCTTCGGCACGTCTACTGCTCGACAGGCACAGTTGCCAACGTCGTCGGCACGTCCACTGCTCGCCATGCACAGGCTCGGCATTCACAGTTGCTAACGTCGTCGGCATGTCTACGGCTCGCAGTGCACGGCTGGCAATGTCTTCGGCACGTCTACGGCTCGACAGGCACAGTTGCCAACGTATTCGGCACGTCTACGGCTCGGCATTCACAGTTGCCAACGTCGTCGGCACGTCTACGGCTCGCAGTGCACGGCTGGCAATGTCTTCGGCACGTCTACGGCTCGACATTCACAGTTGCCAACGTCGTAGGTACGTCTACGGCTCGCCATTCACAGCTGCCAACGTCGTCGGCACGTCTAGGCTCGGCATTCACAGTTGCCAACGTCGTCGGCACGTCTACGGCTCGGCATGCACAGTTGTCAACGTCTTCAGCACGTCTAAGGCTCGACAGGCACAGTTGCCAACGTCTTCGGCACGTCTACGGCTCGGCATTCACAGTTGCCAACGTCGTCGGCACGTCTACGGCTCGGCATGCACAGTTGTCAACGTCGTCGGCACGTCTAGGCTCGGCATTCACAGCTGCCGACGTCGTCGGCACGTCTACGGCTCGGCATTCACAGTTGCCAACGTCGTCGGCACGTCTAGGCTCGGCATTCACAGTTGCCAACGTCTTCGGCACGTCTACGGCTCGGCATTCACAATTGCCAACGTCGTCGGCACGTCTAGGCTCGGCATTCACAGTTGCCAACGTCGTCGGCACGTCCACTGCTCGCCATGCACAGGCTCGGCATTCACAGTTGCCAACGTCGTCGGCATGTCTACGGCTCGCAGTGCACGGCTGGCAATGTCTTCGGCACGTCTACGGCTCGACATTCACAGTTGCCAACGTCGTCGGCACGTCTACGGCTCGGCATTCACAGTTGCCAACGTCGTCGGCACGTCTAGGCTCGGCATTCACAGTTGCCAACGTCTTCGGCACGTCTACGGCTCGGCATTCACAATTGCCAACGTCGTCGGCACGTCTAGGCTCGGCATTCACAGTTGCCAACGTCGTCGGCACGTCCACTGCTCGCCATGCACAGGCTCGGCATTCACAGTTGCTAACGTCGTCGGCATGTTACGGCTCGCAGTGCACGGCTGGCAATGTCTTCGGCACGTCTACTGCTCGACAGGCACAGTTGCCAACGTCGTCGGCACGTCCACTGCTCGCCATGCACAGGCTCGGCATTCACAGTTGCCAACGTCGTCGGCATGTCTACGGCTCGCAGTGCACGGCTGGCAATGTCTTCGGCACGTCTACGGCTCGACATTCACAGTTGCCAACGTCGTCGGCACGTCTACGGCTCGGCATTCACAGTTGCCAACGTCTTCGGCACGTCTACGGCTCGGCATTCACAGTTGCCAACGTCGTCGGCACGTCTACGGCTCGCAGTGCACGGCTGCCAACGTCTTTGGCACGTCTACGGCTCGACATTCACAGTTGCCAACGTCGTCGGCACGTCTAGGCTCGGCATTCACAGTTGCCAACGTCGTCGGCACGTCTACGGCTCGCAATGCACAGCTGCCAACGTCTTCGGCACGTCTACGGCTCGACATTTACAGTTGCCAACGTCGTCGGCACGTCTACGGCTCGGCATTCACAGTTGCCAACGTCGTCGGCACGTCTAGGCTCGGCATTCACGGTTGCCAATGTCTTCAGCACGTCTACGGCTCGACATGCACAGCTGCCAACGTGTTCGGCACGTCTAGGCATTCACAGTTGCCAACGTCTTCGGCACGTCCACTGCTCGCCATGCACAGGCTCGGCATTCACAGTTGCCAACGTCGTCGGCATGTCTACGGCTCGCAGTGCACGGCTGGCAATGTCTTCGGCACGTCTACGGCTCGACAGGCACAGTTGCCAACGTCTTCGGCACGTCTACGGCTCGGCATTCACAGTTGCCAACGTCTTCGGCACGTCTACGGCTCGGCATTCACAGTTGCCAACGTCGTCGGCACGTCTACGGCTCGCAGTGCACGGCTGGCAATGTCTTCAGCACGTCTACGGCTCGCCATTCACAGCTGCCAACGTCGTCGGCACGTCTACGGCTCGGCATTCACAGTTGCCAACGTCGTCGGCACGTCTAGGCTCGGCATTCACAGTTGCCAATGTCTTCAGCACGTCTACGGCTCGACATGCACAGCTGCCAACGTGTTCGGCACGTCTAGGCATTCACAGTTGCCAACGTCGTCGGCACGTCTACGGCTCGGCATGCACAGTTGTCAACGTCTTCAGCACGTCTACGGCTCGACAGGCACAGTTGCCAACGTCGTAGGCACGTCTACGGCTCGCCATTCACAGCTGCCAACGTCGTCGGCACGTCTACGGCTCGGCATTCACAGTTGCCAACGTCGTCGGCACGTCTAGGCTCGGCATTCACGGTTGCCAATGTCTTCAGCACGTCTACGGCTCGACATGCACAGCTGCCAACGTGTTCGGCACGTCTACGGCTCGACATTCACAGTTGCCAACGTCGTCGGCACGTCTAGGCTCGGCATTCACAGTTGCCAACGTCGTCGGCACGTCTACGGCTCGCAATGCACAGCTGCCAACGTCTTCGGCACGTCTACGGCTCGGCATTCACAGTTGCCAACGTCGTCGGCACGTCTACGGCTCGCAATGCACAGCTGCCAACGTCTTCGGCACGTCTACGGCTCGCAATGCACAGCTGCCAACGTCTTCGGCACGTCTACGGCTCGACATTTACAGTTGCCAACGTCGTCGGCACGTCTACGGCTCGGCATTCACAGTTGCCAACGTCGTCGGCACGTCTAGGCTCGGCATTCACGGTTGCCAATGTCTTCAGCACGTCTACGGCTCGGCATGCACAGTTGTCAACGTCTTCAGCACGTCTAGGCTCGGCATTCACAGTTGCCAACGTCGTCGGCACGTCCACTGCTCGCCATGCACAGGCTCGGCATTCACAGTTGCCAACGTCTTCGGCACGTCTACGGCTCGGCATTCACAGTTGCCAACGTCGTCGGCACGTCTACGGCTCGCAGTGCACGGCTGGCAATGTCTTCAGCACGTCTACGGCTCGCCATTCACAGCTGCCAACGTCGTCGGCACGTCTACGGCTCGACAGGCACAGTTGCCAACGTCGTAGGCACGTCTACGGCTCGCCATTCACAGCTGCCAACGTCGTCGGCACGTCTAGGCTCGGCATTCACAGTTGCCAACGTCGTCGGCACGTCTACGGCTCGCAATGCACAGCTGCCAACGTCTTCGGCACGTCTACGGCTCGACATTTACAGTTGCCAACGTCGTCGGCACGTCTACGGCTCGGCATTCACAGTTGCCAACGTCGTCGGCACGTCTAGGCTCGGCATTCACGGTTGCCAATGTCTTCAGCACGTCTACGGCTCGACATGCACAGCTGCCAACGTGTTCGGCACGTCTACGGCTCGGCATTCACAGTTGCCAACGTCGTCGGCACGTCTACGGCTCGGCATGCACAGTTGTCAACGTCTTCAGCACGTCTACGGCTCGCCATTCACAGCTGCCAACGTCGTCGGCACGTCTAGGCTCGGCATTCACAGTTGCCAACGTCTTCGGCACGTCTACGGCTCGGCATTCACAATTGCCAACGTCGTCGGCACGTCTAGGCTCGGCATTCACAGTTGCCAACGTCGTCGGCACGTCCACTGCTCGCCATGCACAGGCTCGGCATTCACAGTTGCTAACGTCGTCGGCATGTCTACGGCTCGCAGTGCACGGCTGGCAATGTCTTCGGCACGTCTACGGCTCGACAGGCACAGTTGCCAACGTATTCGGCACGTCTACGGCTCGGCATTCACAGTTGCCAACGTCGTCGGCACGTCTACGGCTCGCAGTGCACGGCTGGCAATGTCTTCGGCACGTCTACGGCTCGACATTCACAGTTGCCAACGTCGTAGGTACGTCTACGGCTCGCCATTCACAGCTGCCAACGTCGTCGGCACGTCTAGGCTCGGCATTCACAGTTGCCAACGTCGTCGGCACGTCTACGGCTCGGCATGCACAGTTGTCAACGTCTTCAGCACGTCTAAGGCTCGACAGGCACAGTTGCCAACGTCTTCGGCACGTCTACGGCTCGGCATTCACAGTTGCCAACGTCGTCGGCACGTCTACGGCTCGGCATGCACAGTTGTCAACGTCGTCGGCACGTCTAGGCTCGGCATTCACAGCTGCCGACGTCGTCGGCACGTCTACGGCTCGGCATTCACAGTTGCCAACGTCGTCGGCACGTCTAGGCTCGGCATTCACAGTTGCCAACGTCTTCGGCACGTCTACGGCTCGGCATTCACAATTGCCAACGTCGTCGGCACGTCTAGGCTCGGCATTCACAGTTGCCAACGTCGTCGGCACGTCCACTGCTCGCCATGCACAGGCTCGGCATTCACAGTTGCCAACGTCGTCGGCATGTCTACGGCTCGCAGTGCACGGCTGGCAATGTCTTCGGCACGTCTACGGCTCGACATTCACAGTTGCCAACGTCGTCGGCACGTCTACGGCTCGGCATTCACAGTTGCCAACGTCGTCGGCACGTCTAGGCTCGGCATTCACAGTTGCCAACGTCTTCGGCACGTCTACGGCTCGGCATTCACAATTGCCAACGTCGTCGGCACGTCTAGGCTCGGCATTCACAGTTGCCAACGTCGTCGGCACGTCCACTGCTCGCCATGCACAGGCTCGGCATTCACAGTTGCTAACGTCGTCGGCATGTCTACGGCTCGCAGTGCACGGCTGGCAATGTCTTCGGCACGTCTACTGCTCGACAGGCACAGTTGCCAACGTCGTCGGCACGTCCACTGCTCGCCATGCACAGGCTCGGCATTCACAGTTGCCAACGTCGTCGGCATGTCTACGGCTCGCAGTGCACGGCTGGCAATGTCTTCGGCACGTCTACGGCTCGACATTCACAGCTGCCAACGTCGTCGGCACGTCTACGGCTCGGCATTCACAGTTGCCAACGTCGTCGGCACGTCTAGGCTCGGCATTCACGGTTGCCAATGTCTTCAGCACGTCTACGGCTCGACATGCACAGCTGCCAACGTGTTCGGCACGTCTACGGCTCGACATTCACAGTTGCCAACGTCGTCGGCACGTCTAGGCTCGGCATTCACAGTTGCCAATGTCTTCAGCACGTCTACGGCTCGACATGCACAGCTGCCAACGTGTTCGGCACGTCTACGGCTCGACATTCACAGTTGCCAACGTCGTCGGCACGTCTAGGCTCGGCATTCACAGTTGCCAACGTCGTCGGCACGTCTACGGCTCGCAATGCACAGCTGCCAACGTCTTCGGCACGTCTACGGCTCGGCATTCACAGTTGCCAACGTCGTCGGCACGTCTACGGCTCGCAATGCACAGCTGCCAACGTCTTCGGCACGTCTACGGCTCGCAATGCACAGCTGCCAACGTCTTCGGCACGTCTACGGCTCGACATTTACAGTTGCCAACGTCGTCGGCACGTCTACGGCTCGGCATTCACAGTTGCCAACGTCGTCAGCACGTCTAGGCTCGGCATTCACGGTTGCCAATGTCTTCAGCACGTCTACGGCTCGGCATGCACAGTTGTCAACGTCTTCAGCACGTCTAGGCTCGGCATTCACAGTTGCCAACGTCGTCGGCACGTCCACTGCTCGCCATGCACAGGCTCGGCATTCACAGTTGCCAACGTCTTCGGCACGTCTACGGCTCGGCATTCACAGTTGCCAACGTCGTCGGCACGTCTACGGCTCGCAGTGCACGGCTGGCAATGTCTTCAGCACGTCTACGGCTCGCCATTCACAGCTGCCAACGTCGTCGGCACGTCTACGGCTCGACAGGCACAGTTGCCAACGTCGTAGGCACGTCTACGGCTCGCCATTCACAGCTGCCAACGTCGTCGGCACGTCTAGGCTCGGCATTCACAGTTGCCAACGTCGTCGGCACGTCTACGGCTCGCAATGCACAGCTGCCAACGTCTTCGGCACGTCTACGGCTCGACATTTACAGTTGCCAACGTCGTCGGCACGTCTACGGCTCGGCATTCACAGTTGCCAACGTCGTCGGCACGTCTAGGCTCGGCATTCACGGTTGCCAATGTCTTCAGCACGTCTACGGCTCGACATGCACAGCTGCCAACGTGTTCGGCACGTCTACGGCTCGGCATTCACAGTTGCCAACGTCGTCGGCACGTCTACGGCTCGGCATGCACAGTTGTCAACGTCTTCAGCACGTCTACGGCTCGCCATTCACAGCTGCCAACGTCGTCGGCACGTCTAGGCTCGGCATTCACAGTTGCCAACGTCTTCGGCACGTCTACGGCTCGGCATTCACAATTGCCAACGTCGTCGGCACGTCTAGGCTCGGCATTCACAGTTGCCAACGTCGTCGGCACGTCCACTGCTCGCCATGCACAGGCTCGGCATTCACAGTTGCTAACGTCGTCGGCATGTCTACGGCTCGCAGTGCACGGCTGGCAATGTCTTCGGCACGTCTACGGCTCGACAGGCACAGTTGCCAACGTATTCGGCACGTCTACGGCTCGGCATTCACAGTTGCCAACGTCGTCGGCACGTCTACGGCTCGCAGTGCACGGCTGGCAATGTCTTCGGCACGTCTACGGCTCGACATTCACAGTTGCCAACGTCGTAGGTACGTCTACGGCTCGCCATTCACAGCTGCCAACGTCGTCGGCACGTCTAGGCTCGGCATTCACAGTTGCCAACGTCGTCGGCACGTCTACGGCTCGGCATGCACAGTTGTCAACGTCTTCAGCACGTCTAAGGCTCGACAGGCACAGTTGCCAACGTCTTCGGCACGTCTACGGCTCGGCATTCACAGTTGCCAACGTCGTCGGCACGTCTACGGCTCGGCATGCACAGTTGTCAACGTCGTCGGCACGTCTAGGCTCGGCATTCACAGCTGCCGACGTCGTCGGCACGTCTACGGCTCGGCATTCACAGTTGCCAACGTCGTCGGCACGTCTAGGCTCGGCATTCACAGTTGCCAACGTCTTCGGCACGTCTACGGCTCGGCATTCACAATTGCCAACGTCGTCGGCACGTCTAGGCTCGGCATTCACAGTTGCCAACGTCGTCGGCACGTCCACTGCTCGCCATGCACAGGCTCGGCATTCACAGTTGCCAACGTCGTCGGCATGTCTACGGCTCGCAGTGCACGGCTGGCAATGTCTTCGGCACGTCTACGGCTCGACATTCACAGTTGCCAACGTCGTCGGCACGTCTACGGCTCGGCATTCACAGTTGCCAACGTCGTCGGCACGTCTAGGCTCGGCATTCACAGTTGCCAACGTCTTCGGCACGTATACGGCTCGGCATTCACAATTGCCAACGTCGTCGGCACGTCTAGGCTCGGCATTCACAGTTGCCAACGTCGTCGGCACGTCCACTGCTCGCCATGCACAGGCTCGGCATTCACAGTTGCTAACGTCGTCGGCATGTCTACGGCTCGCAGTGCACGGCTGGCAATGTCTTCGGCACGTCTACTGCTCGACAGGCACAGTTGCCAACGTCGTCGGCACGTCCACTGCTCGCCATGCACAGGCTCGGCATTCACAGTTGCCAACGTCGTCGGCATGTCTACGGCTCGCAGTGCACGGCTGGCAATGTCTTCGGCACGTCTACGGCTCGACATTCACAGTTGCCAACGTCGTCGGCACGTCTACGGCTCGGCATTCACAGTTGCCAACGTCTTCGGCACGTCTACGGCTCGGCATTCACAGTTGCCAACGTCGTCGGCACGTCTACGGCTCGCAGTGCACGGCTGCCAACGTCTTTGGCACGTCTACGGCTCGACATTCACAGTTGCCAACGTCGTCGGCACGTCTAGGCTCGGCATTCACAGTTGCCAACGTCGTCGGCACGTCTACGGCTCGCAATGCACAGCTGCCAACGTCTTCGGCACGTCTACGGCTCGACATTTACAGTTGCCAACGTCGTCGGCACGTCTACGGCTCGGCATTCACAGTTGCCAACGTCGTCGGCACGTCTAGGCTCGGCATTCACGGTTGCCAATGTCTTCAGCACGTCTACGGCTCGACATGCACAGCTGCCAACGTGTTCGGCACGTCTACGGCTCGGCATTCACAGTTGCCAACGTCGTCGGCACGTCTACGGCTCGGCATGCACAGTTGTCAACGTCTTCAGCACGTCTACGGCTCGCCATTCACAGCTGCCAACGTCGTCGGCACGTCTAGGCTCGGCATTCACAGTTGCCAACGTCTTCGGCACGTCTACGGCTCGGCATTCACAATTGCCAACGTCGTCGGCACGTCTAGGCTCGGCATTCACAGTTGCCAACGTCGTCGGCACGTCCACTGCTCGCCATGCACAGGCTCGGCATTCACAGTTGCTAACGTCGTCGGCATGTCTACGGCTCGCAGTGCACGGCTGGCAATGTCTTCGGCACGTCTACGGCTCGGCATTCACAGTTGCCAACGTCGTCAGCACGTCTAGGCTCGGCATTCACGGTTGCCAATGTCTTCAGCACGTCTACGGCTCGGCATGCACAGTTGTCAACGTCTTCAGCACGTCTAGGCTCGGCATTCACAGTTGCCAACGTCGTCGGCACGTCCACTGCTCGCCATGCACAGGCTCGGCATTCACAGTTGCCAACGTCTTCGGCACGTCTACGGCTCGGCATTCACAGTTGCCAACGTCGTCGGCACGTCTACGGCTCGCAGTGCACGGCTGGCAATGTCTTCAGCACGTCTACGGCTCGCCATTCACAGCTGCCAACGTCGTCGGCACGTCTACGGCTCGACAGGCACAGTTGCCAACGTCGTAGGCACGTCTACGGCTCGCCATTCACAGCTGCCAACGTCGTCGGCACGTCTAGGCTCGGCATTCACAGTTGCCAACGTCGTCGGCACGTCTACGGCTCGCAATGCACAGCTGCCAACGTCTTCGGCACGTCTACGGCTCGACATTTACAGTTGCCAACGTCGTCGGCACGTCTACGGCTCGGCATTCACAGTTGCCAACGTCGTCGGCACGTCTAGGCTCGGCATTCACGGTTGCCAATGTCTTCAGCACGTCTACGGCTCGACATGCACAGCTGCCAACGTGTTCGGCACGTCTACGGCTCGGCATTCACAGTTGCCAACGTCGTCGGCACGTCTACGGCTCGGCATGCACAGTTGTCAACGTCTTCAGCACGTCTACGGCTCGCCATTCACAGCTGCCAACGTCGTCGGCACGTCTAGGCTCGGCATTCACAGTTGCCAACGTCTTCGGCACGTCTACGGCTCGGCATTCACAATTGCCAACGTCGTCGGCACGTCTAGGCTCGGCATTCACAGTTGCCAACGTCGTCGGCACGTCCACTGCTCGCCATGCACAGGCTCGGCATTCACAGTTGCTAACGTCGTCGGCATGTCTACGGCTCGCAGTGCACGGCTGGCAATGTCTTCGGCACGTCTACGGCTCGACAGGCACAGTTGCCAACGTATTCGGCACGTCTACGGCTCGGCATTCACAGTTGCCAACGTCGTCGGCACGTCTACGGCTCGCAGTGCACGGCTGGCAATGTCTTCGGCACGTCTACGGCTCGACATTCACAGTTGCCAACGTCGTAGGTACGTCTACGGCTCGCCATTCACAGCTGCCAACGTCGTCGGCACGTCTAGGCTCGGCATTCACAGTTGCCAACGTCGTCGGCACGTCTACGGCTCGGCATGCACAGTTGTCAACGTCTTCAGCACGTCTAAGGCTCGACAGGCACAGTTGCCAACGTCTTCGGCACGTCTACGGCTCGGCATTCACAGTTGCCAACGTCGTCGGCACGTCTACGGCTCGGCATGCACAGTTGTCAACGTCGTCGGCACGTCTAGGCTCGGCATTCACAGCTGCCGACGTCGTCGGCACGTCTACGGCTCGGCATTCACAGTTGCCAACGTCGTCGGCACGTCTAGGCTCGGCATTCACAGTTGCCAACGTCTTCGGCACGTCTACGGCTCGGCATTCACAATTGCCAACGTCGTCGGCACGTCTAGGCTCGGCATTCACAGTTGCCAACGTCGTCGGCACGTCCACTGCTCGCCATGCACAGGCTCGGCATTCACAGTTGCCAACGTCGTCGGCATGTCTACGGCTCGCAGTGCACGGCTGGCAATGTCTTCGGCACGTCTACGGCTCGACATTCACAGTTGCCAACGTCGTCGGCACGTCTACGGCTCGGCATTCACAGTTGCCAACGTCGTCGGCACGTCTAGGCTCGGCATTCACAGTTGCCAACGTCTTCGGCACGTATACGGCTCGGCATTCACAATTGCCAACGTCGTCGGCACGTCTAGGCTCGGCATTCACAGTTGCCAACGTCGTCGGCACGTCCACTGCTCGCCATGCACAGGCTCGGCATTCACAGTTGCTAACGTCGTCGGCATGTCTACGGCTCGCAGTGCACGGCTGGCAATGTCTTCGGCACGTCTACTGCTCGACAGGCACAGTTGCCAACGTCGTCGGCACGTCCACTGCTCGCCATGCACAGGCTCGGCATTCACAGTTGCCAACGTCGTCGGCATGTCTACGGCTCGCAGTGCACGGCTGGCAATGTCTTCGGCACGTCTACGGCTCGACATTCACAGTTGCCAACGTCGTCGGCACGTCTACGGCTCGGCATTCACAGTTGCCAACGTCTTCGGCACGTCTACGGCTCGGCATTCACAGTTGCCAACGTCGTCGGCACGTCTACGGCTCGCAGTGCACGGCTGCCAACGTCTTTGGCACGTCTACGGCTCGACATTCACAGTTGCCAACGTCGTCGGCACGTCTAGGCTCGGCATTCACAGTTGCCAACGTCGTCGGCACGTCTACGGCTCGCAATGCACAGCTGCCAACGTCTTCGGCACGTCTACGGCTCGACATTTACAGTTGCCAACGTCGTCGGCACGTCTACGGCTCGGCATTCACAGTTGCCAACGTCGTCGGCACGTCTAGGCTCGGCATTCACGGTTGCCAATGTCTTCAGCACGTCTACGGCTCGACATGCACAGCTGCCAACGTGTTCGGCACGTCTACGGCTCGGCATTCACAGTTGCCAACGTCGTCGGCACGTCTACGGCTCGGCATGCACAGTTGTCAACGTCTTCAGCACGTCTACGGCTCGCCATTCACAGCTGCCAACGTCGTCGGCACGTCTAGGCTCGGCATTCACAGTTGCCAACGTCTTCGGCACGTCTACGGCTCGGCATTCACAATTGCCAACGTCGTCGGCACGTCTAGGCTCGGCATTCACAGTTGCCAACGTCGTCGGCACGTCCACTGCTCGCCATGCACAGGCTCGGCATTCACAGTTGCTAACGTCGTCGGCATGTCTACGGCTCGCAGTGCACGGCTGGCAATGTCTTCGGCACGTCTACGGCTCGACAGGCACAGTTGCCAACGTATTCGGCACGTCTACGGCTCGGCATTCACAGTTGCCAACGTCGTCGGCACGTCTACGGCTCGCAGTGCACGGCTGGCAATGTCTTCGGCACGTCTACGGCTCGACATTCACAGTTGCCAACGTCGTAGGTACGTCTACGGCTCGCCATTCACAGCTGCCAACGTCGTCGGCACGTCTAGGCTCGGCATTCACAGTTGCCAACGTCGTCGGCACGTCTACGGCTCGGCATGCACAGTTGTCAACGTCTTCAGCACGTCTAAGGCTCGACAGGCACAGTTGCCAACGTCTTCGGCACGTCTAGGCTCGGCATTCACAGCTGCCGACGTCGTCGGCACGTCTACGGCTCGGCATTCACAGTTGCCAACGTCGTCGGCACGTCTAGGCTCGGCATTCACAGTTGCCAACGTCTTCGGCACGTCTACGGCTCGGCATTCACAATTGCCAACGTCGTCGGCACGTCTAGGCTCGGCATTCACAGTTGCCAACGTCGTCGGCACGTCCACTGCTCGCCATGCACAGGCTCGGCATTCACAGTTGCCAACGTCGTCGGCATGTCTACGGCTCGCAGTGCACGGCTGGCAATGTCTTCGGCACGTCTACGGCTCGACAGGCACAGTTGCCAACGTATTCGGCACGTCTACGGCTCGGCATTCACAGTTGCCAACGTCGTCGGCACGTCTACGGCTCGCAGTGCACGGCTGGCAATGTCTTCGGCACGTCTACGGCTCGACATTCACAGTTGCCAACGTCGTAGGTACGTCTACGGCTCGCCATTCACAGCTGCCAACGTCGTCGGCACGTCTAGGCTCGGCATTCACAGTTGCCAACGTCGTCGGCACGTCTACGGCTCGGCATGCACAGTTGTCAACGTCTTCAGCACGTCTAAGGCTCGACAGGCACAGTTGCCAACGTCTTCGGCACGTCTACGGCTCGGCATTCACAGTTGCCAACGTCGTCGGCACGTCTACGGCTCGGCATGCACAGTTGTCAACGTCGTCGGCACGTCTAGGCTCGGCATTCACAGCTGCCGACGTCGTCGGCACGTCTACGGCTCGGCATTCACAGTTGCCAACGTCGTCGGCACGTCTAGGCTCGGCATTCACAGTTGCCAACGTCTTCGGCACGTCTACGGCTCGGCATTCACAATTGCCAACGTCGTCGGCACGTCTAGGCTCGGCATTCACAGTTGCCAACGTCGTCGGCACGTCCACTGCTCGCCATGCACAGGCTCGGCATTCACAGTTGCCAACGTCGTCGGCATGTCTACGGCTCGCAGTGCACGGCTGGCAATGTCTTCGGCACGTCTACGGCTCGACATTCACAGTTGCCAACGTCGTCGGCACGTCTACGGCTCGGCATTCACAGTTGCCAACGTCGTCGGCACGTCTAGGCTCGGCATTCACAGTTGCCAACGTCTTCGGCACGTATACGGCTCGGCATTCACAATTGCCAACGTCGTCGGCACGTCTAGGCTCGGCATTCACAGTTGCCAACGTCGTCGGCACGTCCACTGCTCGCCATGCACAGGCTCGGCATTCACAGTTGCTAACGTCGTCGGCATGTCTACGGCTCGCAGTGCACGGCTGGCAATGTCTTCGGCACGTCTACTGCTCGACAGGCACAGTTGCCAACGTCGTCGGCACGTCCACTGCTCGCCATGCACAGGCTCGGCATTCACAGTTGCCAACGTCGTCGGCATGTCTACGGCTCGCAGTGCACGGCTGGCAATGTCTTCGGCACGTCTACGGCTCGACATTCACAGTTGCCAACGTCGTCGGCACGTCTACGGCTCGGCATTCACAGTTGCCAACGTCTTCGGCACGTCTACGGCTCGGCATTCACAGTTGCCAACGTCGTCGGCACGTCTACGGCTCGCAGTGCACGGCTGCCAACGTCTTTGGCACGTCTACGGCTCGACATTCACAGTTGCCAACGTCGTCGGCACGTCTAGGCTCGGCATTCACAGTTGCCAACGTCGTCGGCACGTCTACGGCTCGCAATGCACAGCTGCCAACGTCTTCGGCACGTCTACGGCTCGACATTTACAGTTGCCAACGTCGTCGGCACGTCTACGGCTCGGCATTCACAGTTGCCAACGTCGTCGGCACGTCTAGGCTCGGCATTCACGGTTGCCAATGTCTTCAGCACGTCTACGGCTCGACATGCACAGCTGCCAACGTGTTCGGCACGTCTACGGCTCGGCATTCACAGTTGCCAACGTCGTCGGCACGTCTACGGCTCGGCATGCACAGTTGTCAACGTCTTCAGCACGTCTACGGCTCGCCATTCACAGCTGCCAACGTCGTCGGCACGTCTAGGCTCGGCATTCACAGTTGCCAACGTCTTCGGCACGTCTACGGCTCGGCATTCACAATTGCCAACGTCGTCGGCACGTCTAGGCTCGGCATTCACAGTTGCCAACGTCGTCGGCACGTCCACTGCTCGCCATGCACAGGCTCGGCATTCACAGTTGCTAACGTCGTCGGCATGTCTACGGCTCGCAGTGCACGGCTGGCAATGTCTTCGGCACGTCTACGGCTCGACAGGCACAGTTGCCAACGTATTCGGCACGTCTACGGCTCGGCATTCACAGTTGCCAACGTCGTCGGCACGTCTACGGCTCGCAGTGCACGGCTGGCAATGTCTTCGGCACGTCTACGGCTCGACATTCACAGTTGCCAACGTCGTAGGTACGTCTACGGCTCGCCATTCACAGCTGCCAACGTCGTCGGCACGTCTAGGCTCGGCATTCACAGTTGCCAACGTCGTCGGCACGTCTACGGCTCGGCATGCACAGTTGTCAACGTCTTCAGCACGTCTAAGGCTCGACAGGCACAGTTGCCAACGTCTTCGGCACGTCTAGGCTCGGCATTCACAGCTGCCGACGTCGTCGGCACGTCTACGGCTCGGCATTCACAGTTGCCAACGTCGTCGGCACGTCTAGGCTCGGCATTCACAGTTGCCAACGTCTTCGGCACGTCTACGGCTCGGCATTCACAATTGCCAACGTCGTCGGCACGTCTAGGCTCGGCATTCACAGTTGCCAACGTCGTCGGCACGTCCACTGCTCGCCATGCACAGGCTCGGCATTCACAGTTGCCAACGTCGTCGGCATGTCTACGGCTCGCAGTGCACGGCTGGCAATGTCTTCGGCACGTCTACGGCTCGACATTCACAGTTGCCAACGTCGTCGGCACGTCTACGGCTCGGCATTCACAGTTGCCAACGTCGTCGGCACGTCTAGGCTCGGCATTCACAGTTGCCAACGTCTTCGGCACGTATACGGCTCGGCATTCACAATTGCCAACGTCGTCGGCACGTCTAGGCTCGGCATTCACAGTTGCCAACGTCGTCGGCACGTCCACTGCTCGCCATGCACAGGCTCGGCATTCACAGTTGCTAACGTCGTCGGCATGTCTACGGCTCGCAGTGCACGGCTGGCAATGTCTTCGGCACGTCTACTGCTCGACAGGCACAGTTGCCAACGTCGTCGGCACGTCCACTGCTCGCCATGCACAGGCTCGGCATTCACAGTTGCCAACGTCGTCGGCATGTCTACGGCTCGCAGTGCACGGCTGGCAATGTCTTCGGCACGTCTACGGCTCGACATTCACAGTTGCCAACGTCGTCGGCACGTCTACGGCTCGGCATTCACAGTTGCCAACGTCTTCGGCACGTCTACGGCTCGGCATTCACAGTTGCCAACGTCGTCGGCACGTCTACGGCTCGCAGTGCACGGCTGCCAACGTCTTTGGCACGTCTACGGCTCGACATTCACAGTTGCCAACGTCGTCGGCACGTCTAGGCTCGGCATTCACAGTTGCCAACGTCGTCGGCACGTCTACGGCTCGCAATGCACAGCTGCCAACGTCTTCGGCACGTCTACGGCTCGACATTTACAGTTGCCAACGTCGTCGGCACGTCTACGGCTCGGCATTCACAGTTGCCAACGTCGTCGGCACGTCTAGGCTCGGCATTCACGGTTGCCAATGTCTTCAGCACGTCTACGGCTCGACATGCACAGCTGCCAACGTGTTCGGCACGTCTACGGCTCGGCATTCACAGTTGCCAACGTCGTCGGCACGTCTACGGCTCGGCATGCACAGTTGTCAACGTCTTCAGCACGTCTACGGCTCGCCATTCACAGCTGCCAACGTCGTCGGCACGTCTAGGCTCGGCATTCACAGTTGCCAACGTCTTCGGCACGTCTACGGCTCGGCATTCACAATTGCCAACGTCGTCGGCACGTCTAGGCTCGGCATTCACAGTTGCCAACGTCGTCGGCACGTCCACTGCTCGCCATGCACAGGCTCGGCATTCACAGTTGCTAACGTCGTCGGCATGTCTACGGCTCGCAGTGCACGGCTGGCAATGTCTTCGGCACGTCTACGGCTCGACAGGCACAGTTGCCAACGTATTCGGCACGTCTACGGCTCGGCATTCACAGTTGCCAACGTCGTCGGCACGTCTACGGCTCGCAGTGCACGGCTGGCAATGTCTTCGGCACGTCTACGGCTCGACATTCACAGTTGCCAACGTCGTAGGTACGTCTACGGCTCGCCATTCACAGCTGCCAACGTCGTCGGCACGTCTAGGCTCGGCATTCACAGTTGCCAACGTCGTCGGCACGTCTACGGCTCGGCATGCACAGCTGTCAACGTCTTCAGCACGTCTAAGGCTCGACAGGCACAGTTGCCAACGTCTTCGGCACGTCTACGGCTCGGCATTCACAGTTGCCAACGTCGTCGGCACGTCTACGGCTCGGCATGCACAGTTGTCAACGTCGTCGGCACGTCTAGGCTCGGCATTCACAGTTGCCAACGTCTTCGGCACGTCTACGGCTCGGCATTCACAATTGCCAACGTCGTCGGCACGTCTAGGCTCGGCATTCACAGTTGCCAACGTCGTCGGCACGTCCACTGCTCGCCATGCACAGGCTCGGCATTCACAGTTGCCAACGTCGTCGGCATGTCTACGGCTCGCAGTGCACGGCTGGCAATGTCTTCGGCACGTCTACGGCTCGACATTCACAGTTGCCAACGTCGTCGGCACGTCTACGGCTCGGCATTCACAGTTGCCAACGTCGTCGGCACGTCTAGGCTCGGCATTCACAGTTGCCAACGTCTTCGGCACGTCTACGGCTCGGCATTCACAATTGCCAACGTCGTCGGCACGTCTAGGCTCGGCATTCACAGTTGCCAACGTCGTCGGCACGTCCACTGCTCGCCATGCACAGGCTCGGCATTCACAGTTGCTAACGTCGTCGGCATGTCTACGGCTCGCAGTGCACGGCTGGCAATGTCTTCGGCACGTCTACTGCTCGACAGGCACAGTTGCCAACGTCGTCGGCACGTCCACTGCTCGCCATGCACAGGCTCGGCATTCACAGTTGCCAACGTCGTCGGCATGTCTACGGCTCGCAGTGCACGGCTGGCAATGTCTTCGGCACGTCTACGGCTCGACATTCACAGTTGCCAACGTCGTCGGCACGTCTACGGCTCGGCATTCACAGTTGCCAACGTCTTCGGCACGTCTACGGCTCGGCATTCACAGTTGCCAACGTCGTCGGCACGTCTACGGCTCGCAGTGCACGGCTGCCAACGTCTTTGGCACGTCTACGGCTCGACATTCACAGTTGCCAACGTCGTGGGCACGTCTACGGCTCGCAATGCACAGTTGTCAACGTCTTCAGCACGTCTACGGCTCGCAATGCACGGCTTGCAATGTCTTGGTCACGTCTACGGCTCGGCATGCACAGTTGTCAACGTCTTCAGCACGTCTACGGCTCGGCATGCACAGTTGTCAACGTCTTCAGCACGTCTACGGCTCGACATGCACAGCTGCCAACGTCGTCGGCACGTCTACGGCTCGCAGTGCACGGCTGGCAATGTCTTCAGCACGTCTACGGCTCGGAATGCACAGCTGCCAACGTCGTCGGCACGTCTACGGCTTGGCATGCACAGTTGTCAACGTCTTCAGCACGTCTACGGCTCGACAGGCACAGTTGCCAACGTCGTAGGCACGTCTACGGCTCGCCATTCACAGCTGCCAACGTCGTCGGCACGTCTACGGCTCGCAATGCACAGTTGTCAACGTCTTCAGCACGTCTACGGCTCGACATTCACAGTTGCCAACGTCGTAGGCACGTCTACGGCTCGCCATTCACAGCTGCCAACGTCGTCGGCACGTCTAGGCTCGGCATTCACAGTTGCCAACGTCGTCGGCACGTCTACGGCTTGGCATGCACAGTTGTCAACGTCTTCAGCACGTCTACGGCTCGACAGGCACAGTTGCCAACGTCGTAGGCACGTCTACGGCTCGCCATTCACAGCTGCCAACGTCGTAGGCACGTCTACGGCTCGCCATTCACAGCTGCCAACGTCGTCGGCA
This sequence comes from Heligmosomoides polygyrus polygyrus, assembly GCA_947396885.1. Taxonomy (NCBI): domain Eukaryota; kingdom Metazoa; phylum Nematoda; class Chromadorea; order Rhabditida; family Heligmosomidae; genus Heligmosomoides; species Heligmosomoides polygyrus. The sequence goes on from OX377206.1 coordinate 55,477,115, forward strand.
CGTCTAGGCTCCGCATTCACAGTTGCCAACGTCGTCGGCACGTCTACGGCTCGGCATGCACAGTTGTCAACGTCTTCAGCACGTCTAAGGCTCGACAGGCACAGTTGCCAACGTCTTCGGCACGTCTACGGCTCGGCATTCACAGTTGCCAACGTCGTCGGCACGTCTACGGCTCGGCATGCACAGTTGTCAACGTCGTCGGCACGTCTACGGCTCGGCATGCACAGTTGTCAACGTCTTCAGCACGTCTACGGCTCGGCATGCACAGTTGTCAACGTCTTCAGCACGTCTACGGCTCGACATGCACAGCTGCCAACGTGTTCGGCACGTCTACTGCTCGCAATGCACGGCTTGCAATGTCTTCGGCACGTCTACGGCTCGCAATGCACGGCTTGCAATGTCTTGGTCACGTCTACGGCTCGGCATGCACAGTTGTCAACGTCTTCAGCACGTCTACGGCTCGGCATGCACAGTTGTCAACGTCTTCAGCACGTCTACGGCTCGACATGCACAGCTGCCAACGTCGTCGGCACGTCTACGGCTCGCAGTGCACGGCTGGCAATGTCTTCAGCACGTCTACGGCTCGGAATGCACAGCTGCCAACGTCGTCGGCACGTCTACGGCTTGGCATGCACAGTTGTCAACGTCTTCAGCACGTCTACGGCTCGACAGGCACAGTTGCCAACGTCGTAGGCACGTCTACGGCTCGCCATTCACAGCTGCCAACGTCTTCAGCACGTCTAAGGCTCGACAGGCACAGTTGCCAACGTCTTCGGCACGTCTACGGCTCGGCATTCACAGTTGCCAACGTCGTCGGCACGTCTACGGCTCGCAATGCACAGCTGCCAACGTCGTCGGCACGTCTAGGCTCGGCATTCACAGTTGCCAACGTCGTCGGCACGTCTACGGCTCGCAATGCACAGCTGCCAACGTCTTCGGCACGTCTACGGCTCGACATTTACAGTTGCCAACGTCGTCGGCACGTCTACGGCTCGGCATTCACAGTTGCCAACGTCGTCGGCACGTCTAGGCTCGGCATTCACAGCTGCCAACGTCGTCGGCACGTCTACGGCTTGGCATGCACAGTTGTCAACGTCTTCAGCACGTCTACGGCTCGACAGGCACAGTTGCCAACGTCGTAGGCACGTCTACGGCTCGCCATTCACAGCTGCCAACGTCGTCGGCACGTCTACGGCTCGACAGGCACAGTTGCCAACGTCGTAGGCACGTCTACGGCTCGCAGTGCACGGCTGGCAATGTCTTCGGCACGTCTACGGCTCGACATTCACAGTTGCCAACGTCGTAGGTACGTCTACGGCTCGCCATTCACAGCTGCCAACGTCGTCGGCACGTCTAGGCTCGGCATTCACAGTTGCCAACGTCGTCGGCACGTCTACGGCTCGGCATGCACAGTTGTCAACGTCTTCAGCACGTCTAAGGCTCGACAGGCACAGTTGCCAACGTCTTCGGCACGTCTACGGCTCGGCATTCACAGTTGCCAACGTCTTCGGCACGTCTACGGCTCGGCATTCACAATTGCCAACGTCGTCGGCACGTCTAGGCTCGGCATTCACAGTTGCCAACGTCGTCGGCACGTCCACTGCTCGCCATGCACAGGCTCGGCATTCACAGTTGCCAACGTCGTCGGCATGTCTACGGCTCGCAGTGCACGGCTGGCAATGTCTTCGGCACGTCTACGGCTCGACATTCACAGTTGCCAACGTCGTCGGCACGTCTACGGCTCGGCATTCACAGTTGCCAACGTCGTCGGCACGTCTACGGCTCGCAGTGCACGGCTGGCAATGTCTTCGGCACGTCTACGGCTCGACATTCACAGTTGCCAACGTCGTAGGTACGTCTACGGCTCGCCATTCACAGCTGCCAACGTCGTCGGCACGTCTAGGCTCGGCATTCACAGTTGCCAACGTCGTCGGCACGTCTACGGCTCGGCATGCACAGTTGTCAACGTCTTCAGCACGTCTAAGGCTCGACAGGCACAGTTGCCAACGTCTTCGGCACGTCTACGGCTCGGCATTCACAGTTGCCAACGTCGTCGGCACGTCTACGGCTCGGCATGCACAGTTGTCAACGTCGTCGGCACGTCTAGGCTCGGCATTCACAGCTGCCGACGTCGTCGGCACGTCTACGGCTCGGCATTCACAGTTGCCAACGTCGTCGGCACGTCTAGGCTCGGCATTCACAGTTGCCAACGTCTTCGGCACGTCTACGGCTCGGCATTCACAATTGCCAACGTCGTCGGCACGTCTAGGCTCGGCATTCACAGTTGCCAACGTCGTCGGCACGTCCACTGCTCGCCATGCACAGGCTCGGCATTCACAGTTGCCAACGTCGTCGGCATGTCTACGGCTCGCAGTGCACGGCTGGCAATGTCTTCGGCACGTCTACGGCTCGACATTCACAGTTGCCAACGTCGTCGGCACGTCTACGGCTCGGCATTCACAGTTGCCAACGTCGTCGGCACGTCTAGGCTCGGCATTCACAGTTGCCAACGTCTTCGGCACGTCTACGGCTCGGCATTCACAATTGCCAACGTCGTCGGCACGTCTAGGCTCGGCATTCACAGTTGCCAACGTCGTCGGCACGTCCACTGCTCGCCATGCACAGGCTCGGCATTCACAGTTGCTAACGTCGTCGGCATGTTACGGCTCGCAGTGCACGGCTGGCAATGTCTTCGGCACGTCTACTGCTCGACAGGCACAGTTGCCAACGTCGTCGGCACGTCCACTGCTCGCCATGCACAGGCTCGGCATTCACAGTTGCCAACGTCGTCGGCATGTCTACGGCTCGCAGTGCACGGCTGGCAATGTCTTCGGCACGTCTACGGCTCGACATTCACAGTTGCCAACGTCGTCGGCACGTCTACGGCTCGGCATTCACAGTTGCCAACGTCTTCGGCACGTCTACGGCTCGGCATTCACAGTTGCCAACGTCGTCGGCACGTCTACGGCTCGCAGTGCACGGCTGCCAACGTCTTTGGCACGTCTACGGCTCGACATTCACAGTTGCCAACGTCGTCGGCACGTCTAGGCTCGGCATTCACAGTTGCCAACGTCGTCGGCACGTCTACGGCTCGCAATGCACAGCTGCCAACGTCTTCGGCACGTCTACGGCTCGACATTTACAGTTGCCAACGTCGTCGGCACGTCTACGGCTCGGCATTCACAGTTGCCAACGTCGTCGGCACGTCTAGGCTCGGCATTCACGGTTGCCAATGTCTTCAGCACGTCTACGGCTCGACATGCACAGCTGCCAACGTGTTCGGCACGTCTAGGCATTCACAGTTGCCAACGTCTTCGGCACGTCCACTGCTCGCCATGCACAGGCTCGGCATTCACAGTTGCCAACGTCGTCGGCATGTCTACGGCTCGCAGTGCACGGCTGGCAATGTCTTCGGCACGTCTACGGCTCGACAGGCACAGTTGCCAACGTCTTCGGCACGTCTACGGCTCGGCATTCACAGTTGCCAACGTCTTCGGCACGTCTACGGCTCGGCATTCACAGTTGCCAACGTCGTCGGCACGTCTACGGCTCGCAGTGCACGGCTGGCAATGTCTTCAGCACGTCTACGGCTCGCCATTCACAGCTGCCAACGTCGTCGGCACGTCTACGGCTCGGCATTCACAGTTGCCAACGTCGTCGGCACGTCTAGGCTCGGCATTCACAGTTCCCAATGTCTTCAGCACGTCTACGGCTCGACATGCACAGCTGCCAACGTGTTCGGCACGTCTAGGCATTCACAGTTGCCAACGTCGTCGGCACGTCTACGGCTCGGCATGCACAGTTGTCAACGTCTTCAGCACGTCTACGGCTCGACAGGCACAGTTGCCAACGTCGTAGGCACGTCTACGGCTCGCCATTCACAGCTGCCAACGTCGTCGGCACGTCTACGGCTCGGCATTCACAGTTGCCAACGTCGTCGGCACGTCTAGGCTCGGCATTCACGGTTGCCAATGTCTTCAGCACGTCTACGGCTCGACATGCACAGCTGCCAACGTGTTCGGCACGTCTACGGCTCGACATTCACAGTTGCCAACGTCGTCGGCACGTCTAGGCTCGGCATTCACAGTTGCCAACGTCGTCGGCACGTCTACGGCTCGCAATGCACAGCTGCCAACGTCTTCGGCACGTCTACGGCTCGGCATTCACAGTTGCCAACGTCGTCGGCACGTCTACGGCTCGCAATGCACAGCTGCCAACGTCTTCGGCACGTCTACGGCTCGCAATGCACAGCTGCCAACGTCTTCGGCACGTCTACGGCTCGACATTTACAGTTGCCAACGTCGTCGGCACGTCTACGGCTCGGCATTCACAGTTGCCAACGTCGTCGGCACGTCTAGGCTCGGCATTCACGGTTGCCAATGTCTTCAGCACGTCTACGGCTCGGCATGCACAGTTGTCAACGTCTTCAGCACGTCTAGGCTCGGCATTCACAGTTGCCAACGTCGTCGGCACGTCCACTGCTCGCCATGCACAGGCTCGGCATTCACAGTTGCCAACGTCTTCGGCACGTCTACGGCTCGGCATTCACAGTTGCCAACGTCGTCGGCACGTCTACGGCTCGCAGTGCACGGCTGGCAATGTCTTCAGCACGTCTACGGCTCGCCATTCACAGCTGCCAACGTCGTCGGCACGTCTACGGCTCGACAGGCACAGTTGCCAACGTCGTAGGCACGTCTACGGCTCGCCATTCACAGCTGCCAACGTCGTCGGCACGTCTAGGCTCGGCATTCACAGTTGCCAACGTCGTCGGCACGTCTACGGCTCGCAATGCACAGCTGCCAACGTCTTCGGCACGTCTACGGCTCGACATTTACAGTTGCCAACGTCGTCGGCACGTCTACGGCTCGGCATTCACAGTTGCCAACGTCGTCGGCACGTCTAGGCTCGGCATTCACGGTTGCCAATGTCTTCAGCACGTCTACGGCTCGACATGCACAGCTGCCAACGTGTTCGGCACGTCTACGGCTCGGCATTCACAGTTGCCAACGTCGTCGGCACGTCTACGGCTCGGCATGCACAGTTGTCAACGTCTTCAGCACGTCTACGGCTCGCCATTCACAGCTGCCAACGTCGTCGGCACGTCTAGGCTCGGCATTCACAGTTGCCAACGTCTTCGGCACGTCTACGGCTCGGCATTCACAATTGCCAACGTCGTCGGCACGTCTAGGCTCGGCATTCACAGTTGCCAACGTCGTCGGCACGTCCACTGCTCGCCATGCACAGGCTCGGCATTCACAGTTGCTAACGTCGTCGGCATGTCTACGGCTCGCAGTGCACGGCTGGCAATGTCTTCGGCACGTCTACGGCTCGACAGGCACAGTTGCCAACGTATTCGGCACGTCTACGGCTCGGCATTCACAGTTGCCAACGTCGTCGGCACGTCTACGGCTCGCAGTGCACGGCTGGCAATGTCTTCGGCACGTCTACGGCTCGACATTCACAGTTGCCAACGTCGTAGGTACGTCTACGGCTCGCCATTCACAGCTGCCAACGTCGTCGGCACGTCTAGGCTCGGCATTCACAGTTGCCAACGTCGTCGGCACGTCTACGGCTCGGCATGCACAGTTGTCAACGTCTTCAGCACGTCTAAGGCTCGACAGGCACAGTTGCCAACGTCTTCGGCACGTCTACGGCTCGGCATTCACAGTTGCCAACGTCGTCGGCACGTCTACGGCTCGGCATGCACAGTTGTCAACGTCGTCGGCACGTCTAGGCTCGGCATTCACAGCTGCCGACGTCGTCGGCACGTCTACGGCTCGGCATTCACAGTTGCCAACGTCGTCGGCACGTCTAGGCTCGGCATTCACAGTTGCCAACGTCTTCGGCACGTCTACGGCTCGGCATTCACAATTGCCAACGTCGTCGGCACGTCTAGGCTCGGCATTCACAGTTGCCAACGTCGTCGGCACGTCCACTGCTCGCCATGCACAGGCTCGGCATTCACAGTTGCCAACGTCGTCGGCATGTCTACGGCTCGCAGTGCACGGCTGGCAATGTCTTCGGCACGTCTACGGCTCGACATTCACAGTTGCCAACGTCGTCGGCACGTCTACGGCTCGGCATTCACAGTTGCCAACGTCGTCGGCACGTCTAGGCTCGGCATTCACAGTTGCCAACGTCTTCGGCACGTATACGGCTCGGCATTCACAATTGCCAACGTCGTCGGCACGTCTAGGCTCGGCATTCACAGTTGCCAACGTCGTCGGCACGTCCACTGCTCGCCATGCACAGGCTCGGCATTCACAGTTGCTAACGTCGTCGGCATGTCTACGGCTCGCAGTGCACGGCTGGCAATGTCTTCGGCACGTCTACTGCTCGACAGGCACAGTTGCCAACGTCGTCGGCACGTCCACTGCTCGCCATGCACAGGCTCGGCATTCACAGTTGCCAACGTCGTCGGCATGTCTACGGCTCGCAGTGCACGGCTGGCAATGTCTTCGGCACGTCTACGGCTCGACATTCACAGTTGCCAACGTCGTCGGCACGTCTACGGCTCGGCATTCACAGTTGCCAACGTCTTCGGCACGTCTACGGCTCGGCATTCACAGTTGCCAACGTCGTCGGCACGTCTACGGCTCGCAGTGCACGGCTGCCAACGTCTTTGGCACGTCTACGGCTCGACATTCACAGTTGCCAACGTCGTCGGCACGTCTAGGCTCGGCATTCACAGTTGCCAACGTCGTCGGCACGTCTACGGCTCGCAATGCACAGCTGCCAACGTCTTCGGCACGTCTACGGCTCGACATTTACAGTTGCCAACGTCGTCGGCACGTCTACGGCTCGGCATTCACAGTTGCCAACGTCGTCGGCACGTCTAGGCTCGGCATTCACGGTTGCCAATGTCTTCAGCACGTCTACGGCTCGACATGCACAGCTGCCAACGTGTTCGGCACGTCTACGGCTCGGCATTCACAGTTGCCAACGTCGTCGGCACGTCTACGGCTCGGCATGCACAGTTGTCAACGTCTTCAGCACGTCTACGGCTCGCCATTCACAGCTGCCAACGTCGTCGGCACGTCTAGGCTCGGCATTCACAGTTGCCAACGTCTTCGGCACGTCTACGGCTCGGCATTCACAATTGCCAACGTCGTCGGCACGTCTAGGCTCGGCATTCACAGTTGCCAACGTCGTCGGCACGTCCACTGCTCGCCATGCACAGGCTCGGCATTCACAGTTGCTAACGTCGTCGGCATGTCTACGGCTCGCAGTGCACGGCTGGCAATGTCTTCGGCACGTCTACGGCTCGACAGGCACAGTTGCCAACGTATTCGGCACGTCTACGGCTCGGCATTCACAGTTGCCAACGTCGTCGGCACGTCTACGGCTCGCAGTGCACGGCTGGCAATGTCTTCGGCACGTCTACGGCTCGACATTCACAGTTGCCAACGTCGTAGGTACGTCTACGGCTCGCCATTCACAGCTGCCAACGTCGTCGGCACGTCTAGGCTCGGCATTCACAGTTGCCAACGTCGTCGGCACGTCTACGGCTCGGCATGCACAGTTGTCAACGTCTTCAGCACGTCTAAGGCTCGACAGGCACAGTTGCCAACGTCTTCGGCACGTCTACGGCTCGGCATTCACAGTTGCCAACGTCGTCGGCACGTCTACGGCTCGGCATGCACAGTTGTCAACGTCGTCGGCACGTCTAGGCTCGGCATTCACAGTTGCCAACGTCTTCGGCACGTCTACGGCTCGGCATTCACAATTGCCAACGTCGTCGGCACGTCTAGGCTCGGCATTCACAGTTGCCAACGTCGTCGGCACGTCCACTGCTCGCCATGCACAGGCTCGGCATTCACAGTTGCCAACGTCGTCGGCATGTCTACGGCTCGCAGTGCACGGCTGGCAATGTCTTCGGCACGTCTACGGCTCGACATTCACAGTTGCCAACGTCGTCGGCACGTCTACGGCTCGGCATTCACAGTTGCCAACGTCGTCGGCACGTCTAGGCTCGGCATTCACAGTTGCCAACGTCTTCGGCACGTCTACGGCTCGGCATTCACAATTGCCAACGTCGTCGGCACGTCTAGGCTCGGCATTCACAGTTGCCAACGTCGTCGGCACGTCCACTGCTCGCCATGCACAGGCTCGGCATTCACAGTTGCTAACGTCGTCGGCATGTCTACGGCTCGCAGTGCACGGCTGGCAATGTCTTCGGCACGTCTACTGCTCGACAGGCACAGTTGCCAACGTCGTCGGCACGTCCACTGCTCGCCATGCACAGGCTCGGCATTCACAGTTGCCAACGTCGTCGGCATGTCTACGGCTCGCAGTGCACGGCTGGCAATGTCTTCGGCACGTCTACGGCTCGACATTCACAGTTGCCAACGTCGTCGGCACGTCTACGGCTCGGCATTCACAGTTGCCAACGTCTTCGGCACGTCTACGGCTCGGCATTCACAGTTGCCAACGTCGTCGGCACGTCTACGGCTCGCAGTGCACGGCTGCCAACGTCTTTGGCACGTCTACGGCTCGACATTCACAGTTGCCAACGTCGTGGGCACGTCTACGGCTCGCAATGCACAGTTGTCAACGTCTTCAGCACGTCTACGGCTCGCAATGCACGGCTTGCAATGTCTTGGTCACGTCTACGGCTCGGCATGCACAGTTGTCAACGTCTTCAGCACGTCTACGGCTCGGCATGCACAGTTGTCAACGTCTTCAGCACGTCTACGGCTCGACATGCACAGCTGCCAACGTCGTCGGCACGTCTACGGCTCGCAGTGCACGGCTGGCAATGTCTTCAGCACGTCTACGGCTCGGAATGCACAGCTGCCAACGTCGTCGGCACGTCTACGGCTTGGCATGCACAGTTGTCAACGTCTTCAGCACGTCTACGGCTCGACAGGCACAGTTGCCAACGTCGTAGGCACGTCTACGGCTCGCCATTCACAGCTGCCAACGTCGTCGGCACGTCTACGGCTCGCAATGCACAGTTGTCAACGTCTTCAGCACGTCTACGGCTCGACATTCACAGTTGCCAACGTCGTAGGCACGTCTACGGCTCGCCATTCACAGCTGCCAACGTCGTCGGCACGTCTAGGCTCGGCATTCACAGTTGCCAACGTCGTCGGCACGTCTACGGCTTGGCATGCACAGTTGTCAACGTCTTCAGCACGTCTACGGCTCGACAGGCACAGTTGCCAACGTCGTAGGCACGTCTACGGCTCGCCATTCACAGCTGCCAACGTCGTAGGCACGTCTACGGCTCGCCATTCACAGCTGCCAACGTCGTCGGCACGTCTAGGCTCCGCATTCACAGTTGCCAACGTCGTCGGCACGTCTACGGCTCGGCATGCACAGTTGTCAACGTCTTCAGCACGTCTAAGGCTCGACAGGCACAGTTGCCAACGTCTTCGGCACGTCTACGGCTCGGCATTCACAGTTGCCAACGTCGTCGGCACGTCTACGGCTCGGCATGCACAGTTGTCAAAGTCGTCGGCACGTCTACGGCTCGGCATGCACAGTTGTCAACGTCTTCAGCACGTCTACGGCTCGGCATGCACAGTTGTCAACGTCTTCAGCACGTCTACGGCTCGACATGCACAGCTGCCAACGTGTTCGGCACGTCTACTGCTCGCAATGCACGGCTTGCAATGTCTTCGGCACGTCTACGGCTCGCAATGCACGGCTTGCAATGTCTTGGTCACGTCTACGGCTCGGCATGCACAGTTGTCAACGTCTTCAGCACGTCTACGGCTCGGCATGCACAGTTGTCAACGTCTTCAGCACGTCTACGGCTCGACATGCACAGCTGCCAACGTCGTCGGCACGTCTACGGCTCGCAGTGCACGGCTGGCAATGTCTTCAGCACGTCTACGGCTCGGAATGCACAGCTGCCAACGTCGTCGGCACGTCTACGGCTTGGCATGCACAGTTGTCAACGTCTTCAGCACGTCTACGGCTCGACAGGCACAGTTGCCAACGTCGTAGGCACGTCTACGGCTCGCCATTCACAGCTGCCAACGTCTTCAGCACGTCTAAGGCTCGACAGGCACAGTTGCCAACGTCTTCGGCACGTCTACGGCTCGGCATTCACAGTTGCCAACGTCGTCGGCACGTCTACGGCTCGCAATGCACAGCTGCCAACGTCGTCGGCACGTCTAGGCTCGGCATTCACAGTTGCCAACGTCGTCGGCACGTCTACGGCTCGCAATGCACAGCTGCCAACGTCTTCGGCACGTCTACGGCTCGACATTTACAGTTGCCAACGTCGTCGGCACGTCTACGGCTCGGCATTCACAGTTGCCAACGTCGTCGGCACGTCTAGGCTCGGCATTCACAGCTGCCAACGTCGTCGGCACGTCTACGGCTTGGCATGCACAGTTGTCAACGTCTTCAGCACGTCTACGGCTCGACAGGCACAGTTGCCAACGTCGTAGGCACGTCTACGGCTCGCCATTCACAGCTGCCAACGTCGTCGGCACGTCTACGGCTCGACAGGCACAGTTGCCAACGTCGTAGGCACGTCTACGGCTCGCCATTCACAGCTGCCAACGTCGTCGGCACGTCTACGGCTCGCAATGCACAGTTGTCAACGTCTTCAGCACGTCTACGGCTCGGCATTCACAGTTGCCAACGTCGTCGGCACGTCTACGGCTCGCAGTGCACGGCTGGCAATGTCTTCAGCACGTCTACGGCTCGCCATTCACAGCTGCCAACGTCGTCGGCACGTCTACGGCTCGACAGGCACAGTTGCCAACGTCGTAGGCACGTCTACGGCTCGCCATTCACAGCTGCCAACGTCGTCGGCACGTCTAGGCTCGGCATTCACAGTTGCCAACGTCGTCGGCACGTCTACGGCTCGCAATGCACAGCTGCCAACGTCTTCGGCACGTCTACGGCTCGACATTTACAGTTGCCAACGTCGTCGGCACGTCTACGGCTCGGCATTCACAGTTGCCAACGTCGTCGGCACGTCTAGGCTCGGCATTCACAGTTGCCAATGTCTTCAGCACGTCTACGGCTCGACATGCACAGCTGCCAACGTGTTCGGCACGTCTACGGCTCGGCATTCACAGTTGCCAACGTCGTCGGCACGTCTACGGCTCGGCATGCACAGTTGTCAACGTCTTCAGCACGTCTACGGCTCGCCATTCACAGCTGCCAACGTCGTCGGCACGTCTAGGCTCGGCATTCACAGTTGCCAACGTCTTCGGCACGTCTACGGCTCGGCATTCACAATTGCCAACGTCGTCGGCACGTCTAGGCTCGGCATTCACAGTTGCCAACGTCGTCGGCACGTCCACTGCTCGCCATGCACAGGCTCGGCATTCACAGTTGCTAACGTCGTCGGCATGTCTACGGCTCGCAGTGCACGGCTGGAAATGTCTTCGGCACGTCTACGGCTCGACAGGCACAGTTGCCAACGTATTCGGCACGTCTACGGCTCGGCATTCACAGTTGCCAACGTCGTCGGCACGTCTACGGCTCGGCATGCACAGTTGTCAACGTCTTCAGCACGTCTAAGGCTCGCCATTCACAGCTGCCTACGTCGTCGGCACGTCTAGGCTCGGCATTCACAGTTGCCAACGTCTTCGGCACGTCTACGGCTCGGCATTCACAATTGCCAACGTCGTCGGCACGTCTAGGCTCGGCATTCACAGTTGCCAACGTCTTCGGCACGTCTACGGCTCGGCATTCACAATTGCCAACGTCGTCGGCACGTCTAGGCTCGGCATTCACAGTTGCCAACGTCTTCGGCACGTCTACGGCTCGGCATTCACAATTGCCAACGTCGTCGGCACGTCTAGGCTCGGCATTCACAGTTGCCAACGTCGTCGGCACGTCCACTGCTCGCCATGCACAGGCTCGGCATTCACAGTTGCTAACGTCGTCGGCATGTCTACGGCTCGCAGTGCACAGCTGCCAACGTCTTCGGCACGTCTACGGCTCGACATTTACAGTTGCCAACGTCGTCGGCACGTCTACGGCTCGGCATTCACAGTTGCCAACGTCGTCGGCACGTCTAGGCTCGGCATTCACAGTTGCCAATGTCTTCAGCACGTCTACGGCTCGACATGCACAGCTGCCAACGTGTTCGGCACGTCTACGGCTCGGCATTCACAGTTGCCAACGTCGTCGGCACGTCTACGGCTCGGCATGCACAGTTGTCAACGTCTTCAGCACGTCTACGGCTCGCCATTCACAGCTGCCAACGTCGTCGGCACGTCTAGGCTCGGCATTCACAGTTGCCAACGTCTTCGGCACGTCTACGGCTCGGCATTCACAATTGCCAACGTCGTCGGCACGTCTAGGCTCGGCATTCACAGTTGCCAACGTCGTCGGCACGTCCACTGCTCGCCATGCACAGGCTCGGCATTCACAGTTGCTAACGTCGTCGGCATGTCTACGGCTCGCAGTGCACGGCTGGAAATGTCTTCGGCACGTCTACGGCTCGACAGGCACAGTTGCCAACGTATTCGGCACGTCTACGGCTCGGCATTCACAATTGCCAACGTCGTCGGCACGTCTAGGCTCGGCATTCACAGTTGCCAACGTCGTCGGCACGTCCACTGCTCGCCATGCACAGGCTCGGCATTCACAGTTGCTAACGTCGTCGGCATGTCTACGGCTCGCAGTGCACGGCTGGCAATGTCTTCGGCACGTCTACGGCTCGACAGGCACAGTTGCCAACGTCGTAGGCACGTCTACGGCTCGCCATTCACAGCTGCCAACGTCGTCGGCACGTCTAGGCTCGGCATTCACAGTTGCCAACGTCGTCGGCACGTCTACGGCTCGCAATGCACAGCTGCCAACGTCTTCGGCACGTCTACGGCTCGACATTTACAGTTGCCAACGTCGTCGGCACGTCTACGGCTCGGCATTCACAGTTGCCAACGTCGTCGGCACGTCTAGGCTCGGCATTCACAGTTGCCAATGTCTTCAGCACGTCTACGGCTCGACATGCACAGCTGCCAACGTGTTCGGCACGTCTACGGCTCGGCATTCACAGTTGCCAACGTCGTCGGCACGTCTACGGCTCGGCATGCACAGTTGTCAACGTCTTCAGCACGTCTACGGCTCGCCATTCACAGCTGCCAACGTCGTCGGCACGTCTAGGCTCGGCATTCACAGTTGCCAACGTCTTCGGCACGTCTACGGCTCGGCATTCACAATTGCCAACGTCGTCGGCACGTCTAGGCTCGGCATTCACAGTTGCCAACGTCGTCGGCACGTCCACTGCTCGCCATGCACAGGCTCGGCATTCACAGTTGCTAACGTCGTCGGCATGTCTACGGCTCGCAGTGCACGGCTGGAAATGTCTTCGGCACGTCTACGGCTCGACAGGCACAGTTGCCAACGTATTCGGCACGTCTACGGCTCGGCATTCACAGTTGCCAACGTCGTCGGCACGTCTACGGCTCGGCATGCACAGTTGTCAACGTCTTCAGCACGTCTAAGGCTCGCCATTCACAGCTGCCTACGTCGTCGGCACGTCTAGGCTCGGCATTCACAGTTGCCAACGTCTTCGGCACGTCTACGGCTCGGCATTCACAATTGCCAACGTCGTCGGCACGTCTAGGCTCGGCATTCACAGTTGCCAACGTCTTCGGCACGTCTACGGCTCGGCATTCACAATTGCCAACGTCGTCGGCACGTCTAGGCTCGGCATTCACAGTTGCCAACGTCTTCGGCACGTCTACGGCTCGGCATTCACAATTGCCAACGTCGTCGGCACGTCTAGGCTCGGCATTCACAGTTGCCAACGTCGTCGGCACGTCCACTGCTCGCCATGCACAGGCTCGGCATTCACAGTTGCTAACGTCGTCGGCATGTCTACGGCTCGCAGTGCACAGCTGCCAACGTCTTCGGCACGTCTACGGCTCGACATTTACAGTTGCCAACGTCGTCGGCACGTCTACGGCTCGGCATTCACAGTTGCCAACGTCGTCGGCACGTCTAGGCTCGGCATTCACAGTTGCCAATGTCTTCAGCACGTCTACGGCTCGACATGCACAGCTGCCAACGTGTTCGGCACGTCTACGGCTCGGCATTCACAGTTGCCAACGTCGTCGGCACGTCTACGGCTCGGCATGCACAGTTGTCAACGTCTTCAGCACGTCTACGGCTCGCCATTCACAGCTGCCAACGTCGTCGGCACGTCTAGGCTCGGCATTCACAGTTGCCAACGTCTTCGGCACGTCTACGGCTCGGCATTCACAATTGCCAACGTCGTCGGCACGTCTAGGCTCGGCATTCACAGTTGCCAACGTCGTCGGCACGTCCACTGCTCGCCATGCACAGGCTCGGCATTCACAGTTGCTAACGTCGTCGGCATGTCTACGGCTCGCAGTGCACAGCTGCCAACGTCTTCGGCACGTCTACGGCTCGACATTTACAGTTGCCAACGTCGTCGGCACGTCTACGGCTCGGCATTCACAGTTGCCAACGTCGTCGGCACGTCTAGGCTCGGCATTCACAGTTGCCAATGTCTTCAGCACGTCTACGGCTCGACATGCACAGCTGCCAACGTGTTCGGCACGTCTACGGCTCGGCATTCACAGTTGCCAACGTCGTCGGCACGTCTACGGCTCGGCATGCACAGTTGTCAACGTCTTCAGCACGTCTACGGCTCGCCATTCACAGCTGCCAACGTCGTCGGCACGTCTAGGCTCGGCATTCACAGTTGCCAACGTCTTCGGCACGTCTACGGCTCGGCATTCACAATTGCCAACGTCGTCGGCACGTCTAGGCTCGGCATTCACAGTTGCCAACGTCGTCGGCACGTCCACTGCTCGCCATGCACAGGCTCGGCATTCACAGTTGCTAACGTCGTCGGCATGTCTACGGCTCGCAGTGCACGGCTGGAAATGTCTTCGGCACGTCTACGGCTCGACAGGCACAGTTGCCAACGTATTCGGCACGTCTACGGCTCGGCATTCACAATTGCCAACGTCGTCGGCACGTCTAGGCTCGGCATTCACAGTTGCCAACGTCGTCGGCACGTCCACTGCTCGCCATGCACAGGCTCGGCATTCACAGTTGCTAACGTCGTCGGCATGTCTACGGCTCGCAGTGCACGGCTGGCAATGTCTTCGGCACGTCTACGGCTCGACAGGCACAGTTGCCAACGTATTCGGCACGTCTACGGCTCGGCATTCACAGTTGCCAACGTCTTCGGCACGTCTACGGCTCGGCATTCACAATTGCCAACGTCGTCGGCACGTCTAGGCTCGGCATTCACAGTTGCCAACGTCGTCGGCACGTCCACTGCTCGCCATGCACAGGCTCGGCATTCACAGTTGCTAACGTCGTCGGCATGTCTACGGCTCGCAGTGCACAGCTGCCAACGTCTTCGGCACGTCTACGGCTCGACATTTACAGTTGCCAACGTCGTCGGCACGTCTACGGCTCGGCATTCACAGTTGCCAACGTCGTCGGCACGTCTAGGCTCGGCATTCACAGTTGCCAATGTCTTCAGCACGTCTACGGCTCGACATGCACAGCTGCCAACGTGTTCGGCACGTCTACGGCTCGGCATTCACAGTTGCCAACGTCGTCGGCACGTCTACGGCTCGGCATGCACAGTTGTCAACGTCTTCAGCACGTCTACGGCTCGCCATTCACAGCTGCCAACGTCGTCGGCACGTCTAGGCTCGGCATTCACAGTTGCCAACGTCTTCGGCACGTCTACGGCTCGGCATTCACAATTGCCAACGTCGTCGGCACGTCTAGGCTCGGCATTCACAGTTGCCAACGTCGTCGGCACGTCCACTGCTCGCCATGCACAGGCTCGGCATTCACAGTTGCTAACGTCGTCGGCATGTCTACGGCTCGCAGTGCACGGCTGGAAATGTCTTCGGCACGTCTACGGCTCGACAGGCACAGTTGCCAACGTATTCGGCACGTCTACGGCTCGGCATTCACAATTGCCAACGTCGTCGGCACGTCTAGGCTCGGCATTCACAGTTGCCAACGTCGTCGGCACGTCTACGGCTCGGCATGCACAGTTGTCAACGTCTTCAGCACGTCTAAGGCTCGCCATTCACAGCTGCCTACGTCGTCGGCACGTCTAGGCTCGGCATTCACAGTTGCCAACGTCTTCGGCACGTCTACGGCTCGGCATTCACAATTGCCAACGTCGTCGGCACGTCTAGGCTCGGCATTCACAGTTGCCAACGTCTTCGGCACGTCTACGGCTCGGCATTCACAATTGCCAACGTCGTCGGCACGTCTAGGCTCGGCATTCACAGTTGCCAACGTCTTCGGCACGTCTACGGCTCGGCATTCACAATTGCCAACGTCGTCGGCACGTCTAGGCTCGGCATTCACAGTTGCCAACGTCGTCGGCACGTCCACTGCTCGCCATGCACAGGCTCGGCATTCACAGTTGCTAACGTCGTCGGCATGTCTACGGCTCGCAGTGCACGGCTGGCAATGTCTTCGGCACGTCTACGGCTCGACAGGCACAGTTGCCAACGTATTCGGCACGTCTACGGCTCGGCATTCACAGTTGCCAACGTCGTCGGCACGTCTACGGCTCGGCATGCACAGTTGTCAACGTCTTCAGCACGTCTAAGGCTCGCCATTCACAGCTGCCAACGTCGTCGGCACGTCTAGGCTCGGCATTCACAGTTGCCAACGTCTTCGGCACGTCTACGGCTCGGCATTCACAATTGCCAACGTCGTCGGCACGTCTAGGCTCGGCATTCACAGTTGCCAACGTCTTCGGCACGTCTACGGCTCGGCATTCACAATTGCCAACGTCGTCGGCACGTCTAGGCTCGGCATTCACAGTTGCCAACGTCGTCGGCACGTCCACTGCTCGCCATGCACAGGCTCGGCATTCACAGTTGCTAACGTCGTCGGCATGTCTACGGCTCGCAGTGCACGGCTGGCAATGTCTTCGGCACGTCTACGGCTCGACAGGCACAGTTGCCAACGTATTCGGCACGTCTACGGCTCGGCATTCACAGTTGCCAACGTCGTCGGCACGTCTACGGCTCGGCATGCACAGTTGTCAACGTCTTCAGCACGTCTAAGGCTCGACAGGCACAGTTGCCAACGTCTTCAGCACGTCTAAGGCTCGACAGGCACAGTTGCCAACGTCTTCGGCACGTCTACGGCTCGGCATTCACAGTTGCCAACGTCGTCGGCACGTCTACGGCTCGGCATGCACAGTTGTCAACGTCGTCGGCACGTCTAGGCTCGGCATTCACAGTTGCCAACGTCGTCGGCACGTCTACGGCTCGCAGTGCACGGCTGGCAATGTCTTCAGCACGTCTACGGCTCGACATGCACAGCTGCCAACGTGTTCGGCACGTCTACGGCTCGGCGTTCACAGTTGCCAACGTCGTCGGCACGTCTACGGCTCGGCATGCACAGTTGTCAACGTCTTCAGCACGTCTACGGCTCGACAGGCACAGTTGCCAACGTCGTAGGCACGTCTACGGCTCGCCATTCACAGCTGCCAACGTCGTCGGCACGTCTAGGCTCGGCATTCACAGTTGCCAACGTCTTCGGCACGTCTACGGCTCGGCATTCACAATTGCCAACGTCGTCGGCACGTCTAGGCTCGGCATTCACAGTTGCCAACGTCTTCAGCACGTCTAAGGCTCGACAGGCACAGTTGCCAACGTCTTCGGCACGTCTACGGCTCGGCATTCACAGTTGCCAACGTCGTCGGCACGTCTACGGCTCGGCATGCACAGTTGTCAACGTCGTCGGCACGTCTAGGCTCGGCATTCACAGTTGCCAACGTCGTCGGCACGTCTACGGCTCGCAGTGCACGGCTGGCAATGTCTTCAGCACGTCTACGGCTCGACATGCACAGCTGCCAACGTGTTCGGCACGTCTACGGCTCGGCGTTCACAGTTGCCAACGTCGTCGGCACGTCTACGGCTCGGCATGCACAGTTGTCAACGTCTTCAGCACGTCTACGGCTCGACAGGCACAGTTGCCAACGTCGTAGGCACGTCTACGGCTCGCCATTCACAGCTGCCAACGTCGTCGGCACGTCTAGGCTCGGCATTCACAGTTGCCAACGTCTTCGGCACGTCTACGGCTCGGCATTCACAATTGCCAACGTCGTCGGCACGTCTAGGCTCGGCATTCACAGTTGCCAACGTCGTCGGCACGTCTACGGCTCGCCATTCACAGCTGCCAACGTCGTCGGCACGTCTACGGCTCGGCATTCACAGTTGCCAACGTCTTCGGCACGTCTACGGCTCGGCGTTCACAGTTGCCAACGTCGTCGGCACGTCTACGGCTCGGCATGCACAGTTGTCAACGTCTTCAGCACGTCTACGGCTCGACAGGCACAGTTGCCAACGTCGTAGGCACGTCTACGGCTCGCCATTCACAGCTGCCAACGTCGTCGGCACGTCTAGGCTCGGCATTCACAGTTGCCAACGTCTTCGGCACGTCTACGGTTCGGCATTCACAATTGCCAACGTCGTCGGCACGTCTAGGCTCGGCATTCACAGTTGCCAACGTCGTCGGCACGTCTAGGCTCGGCATTCACAGTTGCCAACGTCGTCGGCACGTCCACTGCTCGCCATGCACAGTTGTCAACGTCTTCAGCACGTCTAAGGCTCGCCATTCACAGCTGCCAACGTCGTCGGCACGTCTAGGCTCGGCATTCACAGTTGCCAACGTCTTCGGCACGTCTACGGCTCGGCATTCACAATTGCCAACGTCGTCGGCACGTCTAGGCTCGGCATTCACAGTTGCCAACGTCTTCGGCACGTCTACGGCTCGGCATTCACAATTTGCCAACGTCGTCGGCACGTCTAGGCTCGGCATTCACAGTTTCCAACGTCGTCGGCACGTCCACTGCTCGCCATGCACAGGCTCGGCATTCACAGTTGCTAACGTCGTCGGCATGTCTACGGCTCGCAGTGCACGGCTGGCAATGTCTTCGGCACGTCTACGGCTCGACAGGCACAGTTGCCAACGTATTCGGCACGTCTA
Organism: Heligmosomoides polygyrus polygyrus; assembly: GCA_947396885.1. Taxonomy (NCBI): domain Eukaryota; kingdom Metazoa; phylum Nematoda; class Chromadorea; order Rhabditida; family Heligmosomidae; genus Heligmosomoides; species Heligmosomoides polygyrus. The sequence continues at coordinate 55,496,051 of OX377206.1, forward strand.
CGGCTCGGCATTCACAGTTGCCAACGTCGTCGGCACGTCTACGGCTCGGCATGCACAGTTGTCAACGTCTTCAGCACGTCTAAGGCTCGACAGGCACAGTTGCCAACGTCTTCAGCACGTCTAAGGCTCGACAGGCACAGTTGCCAACGTCTTCGGCACGTCTACGGCTCGGCATTCACAGTTGCCAACGTCGTCGGCACGTCTACGGCTCGGCATGCACAGTTGTCAACGTCGTCGGCACGTCTAGGCTCGGCATTCACAGTTGCCAACGTCGTCGGCACGTCTACGGCTCGCAGTGCACGGCTGGCAATGTCTTCAGCACGTCTACGGCTCGACATGCACAGCTGCCAACGTGTTCGGCACGTCTACGGCTCGGCGTTCACAGTTGCCAACGTCGTCGGCACGTCTACGGCTCGGCATGCACAGTTGTCAACGTCTTCAGCACGTCTACGGCTCGACAGGCACAGTTGCCAACGTCGTAGGCACGTCTACGGCTCGCCATTCACAGCTGCCAACGTCGTCGGCACGTCTAGGCTCGGCATTCACAGTTGCCAACGTCTTCGGCACGTCTACGGCTCGGCATTCACAATTGCCAACGTCGTCGGCACGTCTAGGCTCGGCATTCACAGTTGCCAACGTCTTCAGCACGTCTAAGGCTCGACAGGCACAGTTGCCAACGTCTTCGGCACGTCTACGGCTCGGCATTCACAGTTGCCAACGTCGTCGGCACGTCTACGGCTCGGCATGCACAGTTGTCAACGTCGTCGGCACGTCTAGGCTCGGCATTCACAGTTGCCAACGTCGTCGGCACGTCTACGGCTCGCAGTGCACGGCTGGCAATGTCTTCAGCACGTCTACGGCTCGACATGCACAGCTGCCAACGTGTTCGGCACGTCTACGGCTCGGCGTTCACAGTTGCCAACGTCGTCGGCACGTCTACGGCTCGGCATGCACAGTTGTCAACGTCTTCAGCACGTCTACGGCTCGACAGGCACAGTTGCCAACGTCGTAGGCACGTCTACGGCTCGCCATTCACAGCTGCCAACGTCGTCGGCACGTCTAGGCTCGGCATTCACAGTTGCCAACGTCTTCGGCACGTCTACGGCTCGGCATTCACAATTGCCAACGTCGTCGGCACGTCTAGGCTCGGCATTCACAGTTGCCAACGTCGTCGGCACGTCTACGGCTCGCCATTCACAGCTGCCAACGTCGTCGGCACGTCTACGGCTCGGCATTCACAGTTGCCAACGTCTTCGGCACGTCTACGGCTCGGCGTTCACAGTTGCCAACGTCGTCGGCACGTCTACGGCTCGGCATGCACAGTTGTCAACGTCTTCAGCACGTCTACGGCTCGACAGGCACAGTTGCCAACGTCGTAGGCACGTCTACGGCTCGCCATTCACAGCTGCCAACGTCGTCGGCACGTCTAGGCTCGGCATTCACAGTTGCCAACGTCTTCGGCACGTCTACGGCTCGGCATTCACAATTGCCAACGTCGTCGGCACGTCTAGGCTCGGCATTCACAGTTGCCAACGTCGTCGGCACGTCTAGGCTCGGCATTCACAGTTGCCAACGTCGTCGGAACGTCCACTGCTCGCCATGCACAGGCTCGGCATTCACAGTTGCTAACGTCGTCGGCATGTCTACGGCTCGCAGTGCACGGCTGGCAATGTCTTCAGCACGTCTACGGCTCGACATGCACAGCTGCCAACGTGTTCGGCACGTCTACGGCTCGGCGTTCACAGTTGCCAACGTCGTCGGCACGTCTACGGCTCGGCATTCACAGTTGCCAACGTCGTCGGCACGTCTACGGCTCGGCGTTCACAGTTGCCAACGTCGTCGGCACGTCTACGGCTCGGCATGCACAGTTGTCAACGTCTTCAGCACGTCTACGGCTCGACAGGCACAGTTGCCAACGTCGTAGGCACGTCTACGGCTCGCCATTCACAGCTGCCAACGTCGTCGGCACGTCTAGGCTCGGCATTCACAGTTGCCAACGTCTTCGGCACGTCTACGGCTCGGCATTCACAATTGCCAACGTCGTCGGCACGTCTAGGCTCGGCATTCACAGTTGCCAACGTCGTCGGCACGTCTAGGCTCGGCATTCACAGTTGCCAACGTCGTCGGCACGTCCACTGCTCGCCATGCACAGGCTCGGCATTCACAGTTGCTAACGTCGTCGGCATGTCTACGGCTCGCAGTGCACGGCTGGCAATGTCTTCAGCACGTCTACGGCTCGACATGCACAGCTGCCAACGTGTTCGGCACGTCTACGGCTCGGCGTTCACAGTTGCCAACGTCGTCGGCACGTCTACGGCTCGGCATTCACAGTTGCCAACGTCGTCGGCACGTCTACGGCTCGCAGTGCACGGCTGGCAATGTCTTCGGCACGTCTACGGCTCGACATTCACAGTTGCCAACGTCGTAGGCACGTCTACGGCTCGCCATTCACAGCTGCCAACGTCGTCGGCACGTCTACGGCTCGGCATTCACAGTTGCCAACGTCTTCGGCACGTCTACGGCTCGGCATTCACAGTTGCCAACGTCGTAGGCACGTCTACGGCTCGCCATTCACAGCTGCCAACGTCGTCGGCACGTCTACGGCTCGGCATTCACAGTTGCCAACGTCTTCGGCACGTCTACGGCTCGGCATTCACAGTTGCCAACGTCGTCGGCACGTCTACGGCTCGGCATTCACAGTTGCCAACGTCGTCGGCACGTCTACGGCTCGCAGTGCACGGCTGGCAATGTCTTCAGCACGTCTACGGCTCGCCATTCACAGCTGCCAACGTCGTCGGCACGTCTAGGCTCGGCATTCACAGTTGCCAACGTCTTCGGCACGTCTACGGCTCGGCATTCACAGTTGCCAACGTCGTCGGCACGTCTACGGCTCGCAGTGCACGGCTGGCAATGTCTTCAGCACGTCTACGGCTCGCCATTCACAGCTGCCAACGTCGTCGGCACGTCTAGGCTCGGCATTCACAGTTGCCAACGTCGTCGGCACGTCCACTGCTCGCCATGCACAGGCTCGGCATTCACAGTTGCTAACGTCGTCGGCATGTCTACGGCTCGCAGTGCACGGCTGGCAATGTCTTCAGCACGTCTACGGCTCGACATGCACAGCTGCCAACGTGTTCGGCACGTCTACGGCTCGGCGTTCACAGTTGCCAACGTCGTCGGCACGTCTACGGCTCGGCATGCACAGTTGTCAACGTCTTCAGCACGTCTACGGCTCGACAGGCACAGTTGCCAACGTCGTAGGCACGTCTACGGCTCGCCATTCACAGCTGCCAACGTCGTCGGCACGTCTAGGCTCGGCATTCACAGTTGCCAACGTCTTCGGCACGTCTACGGCTCGGCATTCACAATTGCCAACGTCGTCGGCACGTCTAGGCTCGGCATTCACAGTTGCCAACGTCGTCGGCACGTCCACTGCTCGCCATGCACAGGCTCGGCATTCACAGTTGCTAACGTCGTCGGCATGTCTACGGCTCGCAGTGCACGGCTGGCAATGTCTTCGGCACGTCTACGGCTCGACAGGCACAGTTGCCAACGTATTCGGCACGTCTACGGCTCGGCATTCACAGTTGCCAACGTCGTCGGCACGTCTACGGCTCGCAGTGCACGGCTGGCAATGTCTTCGGCACGTCTACGGCTCGACATTCACAGTTGCCAACGTCGTAGGCACGTCTACGGCTCGCCATTCACAGCTGCCAACGTCGTCGGCACGTCTAGGCTCGGCATTCACAGTTGCCAACGTCGTCGGCACGTCTACGGCTCGGCATGCACAGTTGTCAACGTCTTCAGCACGTCTAAGGCTCGACAGGCACAGTTGCCAACGTCTTCGGCACGTCTACGGCTCGGCATTCACAGTTGCCAACGTCGTCGGCACGTCTACGGCTCGGCATGCACAGTTGTCAACGTCGTCGGCACGTCTAGGCTCGGCATTCACAGTTGCCAACGTCGTCGGCACGTCTACGGCTCGCAGTGCACGGCTGGCAATGTCTTCAGCACGTCTACGGCTCGACATGCACAGCTGCCAACGTGTTCGGCACGTCTACGGCTCGGCGTTCACAGTTGCCAACGTCGTCGGCACGTCTACGGCTCGGCATGCACAGTTGTCAACGTCTTCAGCACGTCTACGGCTCGACAGGCACAGTTGCCAACGTCGTAGGCACGTCTACGGCTCGCCATTCACAGCTGCCAACGTCGTCGGCACGTCTAGGCTCGGCATTCACAGTTGCCAACGTCTTCGGCACGTCTACGGCTCGGCATTCACAATTGCCAACGTCGTCGGCACGTCTAGGCTCGGCATTCACAGTTGCCAACGTCGTCGGCACGTCCACTGCTCGCCATGCACAGGCTCGGCATTCACAGTTGCTAACGTCGTCGGCATGTCTACGGCTCGCAGTGCACGGCTGGCAATGTCTTCGGCACGTCTACGGCTCGAAAGGCACAGTTGCCAACGTCTTCGGCACGTCTACGGCTCGGCATTCACAGTTGCCAACGTCGTCGGCACGTCTACGGCTCGCAGTGCACGGCTGGCAATGTCTTCGGCACGTCTACGGCTCGGCATTCACAATTGCCAACGTCGTCGGCACGTCTAGGCTCGGCATTCACAGTTGCCAACGTCGTCGGCACGTCCACTGCTCGCCATGCACAGGCTCGGCATTCACAGTTGCTAACGTCGTCGGCATGTCTACGGCTCGCAGTGCACGGCTGGCAATGTCTTCGGCACGTCTACGGCTCGACAGGCACAGTTGCCAACGTATTCGGCACGTCTACGGCTCGGCATTCACAGTTGCCAACGTCGTCGGCACGTCTACGGCTCGCAGTGCACGGCTGGCAATGTCTTCGGCACGTCTACGGCTCGACATTCACAGTTGCCAACGTCGTAGGCACGTCTACGGCTCGCCATTCACAGCTGCCAACGTCGTCGGCACGTCTAGGCTCGGCATTCACAGTTGCCAACGTCGTCGGCACGTCTACGGCTCGGCATGCACAGTTGTCAACGTCTTCAGCACGTCTAAGGCTCGACAGGCACAGTTGCCAACGTCTTCGGCACGTCTACGGCTCGGCATTCACAGTTGCCAACGTCGTCGGCACGTCTACGGCTCGGCATGCACAGTTGTCAACGTCGTCGGCACGTCTAGGCTCGGCATTCACAGTTGCCAACGTCGTCGGCACGTCTACGGCTCGCAGTGCACGGCTGGCAATGTCTTCAGCACGTCTACGGCTCGACATGCACAGCTGCCAACGTGTTCGGCACGTCTACGGCTCGGCGTTCACAGTTGCCAACGTCGTCGGCACGTCTACGGCTCGGCATGCACAGTTGTCAACGTCTTCAGCACGTCTACGGCTCGACAGGCACAGTTGCCAACGTCGTAGGCACGTCTACGGCTCGGCATGCACAGTTGTCAACGTCTTCAGCACGTCTACGGCTCGACAGGCACAGTTGCCAACGTCGTAGGCACGTCTACGGCTCGCCATTCACAGCTGCCAACGTCGTCGGCACGTCTAGGCTCGGCATTCACAGTTGCCAACGTCTTCGGCACGTCTACGGCTCGGCATTCACAATTGCCAACGTCGTCGGCACGTCTAGGCTCGGCATTCACAGTTGCCAACGTCGTCGGCACGTCCACTGCTCGCCATGCACAGGCTCGGCATTCACAGTTGCTAACGTCGTCGGCATGTCTACGGCTCGCAGTGCACGGCTGGCAATGTCTTCGGCACGTCTACGGCTCGAAAGGCACAGTTTCCAACGTCTTCGGCACGTCTACGGCTCGGCATTCACAGTTGCCAACGTCGTCGGCACGTCTACGGCTCGCAGTGCACGGCTGGCAATGTCTTCGGCACGTCTACGGCTCGGCATTCACAATTGCCAACGTCGTCGGCACGTCTAGGCTCGGCATTCACAGTTGCCAACGTCGTCGGCACGTCCACTGCTCGCCATGCACAGGCTCGGCATTCACAGTTGCTAACGTCGTCGGCATGTCTACGGCTCGCAGTGCACGGCTGGCAATGTCTTCGGCACGTCTACGGCTCGACAGGCACAGTTGCCAACGTATTCGGCACGTCTACGGCTCGGCATTCACAGTTGCCAACGTCGTCGGCACGTCTACGGCTCGCAGTGCACGGCTGGCAATGTCTTCGGCACGTCTACGGCTCGACATTCACAGTTGCCAACGTCGTAGGCACGTCTACGGCTCGCCATTCACAGCTGCCAACGTCGTCGGCACGTCTAGGCTCGGCATTCACAGTTGCCAACGTCGTCGGCACGTCTACGGCTCGGCATGCACAGTTGTCAACGTCTTCAGCACGTCTAAGGCTCGACAGGCACAGTTGCCAACGTCTTCGGCACGTCTACGGCTCGGCATTCACAGTTGCCAACGTCGTCGGCACGTCTACGGCTCGGCATGCACAGTTGTCAACGTCGTCGGCACGTCTAGGCTCGGCATTCACAGTTGCCAACGTCGTCGGCACGTCTACGGCTCGCAGTGCACGGCTGGCAATGTCTTCAGCACGTCTACGGCTCGACATGCACAGCTGCCAACGTGTTCGGCACGTCTACGGCTCGGCGTTCACAGTTGCCAACGTCGTCGGCACGTCTACGGCTCGGCATGCACAGTTGTCAACGTCTTCAGCACGTCTACGGCTCGACAGGCACAGTTGCCAACGTCGTAGGCACGTCTACGGCTCGCCATTCACAGCTGCCAACGTCGTCGGCACGTCTAGGCTCGGCATTCACAGTTGCCAACGTCTTCGGCACGTCTACGGCTCGGCATTCACAATTGCCAACGTCGTCGGCACGTCTAGGCTCGGCATTCACAGTTGCCAACGTCGTCGGCACGTCCACTGCTCGCCATGCACAGGCTCGGCATTCACAGTTGCTAACGTCGTCGGCATGTCTACGGCTCGCAGTGCACGGCTGGCAATGTCTTCGGCACGTCTACGGCTCGAAAGGCACAGTTGCCAACGTCTTCGGCACGTCTACGGCTCGGCATTCACAGTTGCCAACGTCGTCGGCACGTCTACGGCTCGCAGTGCACGGCTGGCAATGTCTTCGGCACGTCTACGGCTCGACATTCACAGTTGCCAACGTCGTAGGCACGTCTACGGCTCGCCATTCACAGCTGCCAACGTCGTCGGCACGTCTAGGCTCGGCATTCACAGTTGCCAACGTCGTCGGCACGTCTACGGCTCGGCATGCACAGTTGTCAACGTCTTCAGCACGTCTAAGGCTCGACAGGCACAGTTGCCAACGTCTTCGGCACGTCTACGGCTCGGCATTCACAGTTGCCAACGTCGTCGGCACGTCTACGGCTCGGCATGCACAGTTGTCAACGTCGTCGGCACGTCTAGGCTCGCCATTCACAGCTGCCAACGTCGTCGGCACGTCTAGGCTCGGCATTCACAGTTGCCAACGTCGTCGGCACGTCTACGGCTCGGCATGCACAGTTGTCAACGTCTTCAGCACGTCTAAGGCTCGACAGGCACAGTTGCCAACGTCTTCGGCACGTCTACGGCTCGGCATTCACAGTTGCCAACGTCGTCGGCACGTCTACGGCTCGGCATGCACAGTTGTCAATGTCTTCGGCACGTCTACGGCTCGCAATGCACGGCTTGCAATGTCTTGGTCACGTCTACGGCTCGGCATGCACAGTTGTCAACGTCTTCAGCACGTCTACGGCTCGGCATGCACAGTTGTCAACGTCTTCAGCACGTCTACGGCTCGACATGCACAGCTGCCAACGTCGTCGGCACGTCTACGGCTCGCAGTGCACGGCTGGCAATGTCTTCAGCACGTCTACGGCTCGGAATGCACAGCTGCCAACGTCTTCGGCACGTCTACGGCTTGGCATGCACAGTTGTCAACGTCTTCAGCACGTCTACGGCTCGACAGGCACAGTTGCCAACGTCGTAGGCACGTCTACGGCTCGCCATTCACAGCTGCCAACGTCGTCGGCACGTCTAGGCTCGGCATTCACAGTTGCCAACGTCTTCGGCACGTCTACGGCTCGGCATTCACAATTGCCAACGTCGTCGGCACGTCTAGGCTCGGCATTCACAGTTGCCAACGTCGTCGGCACGTCCACTGCTCGGCATTCACAGTTGCCAACGTCGTCGGCACGTCTACGGCTCGGCATTCACAGTTGCCAACGTCGTCGGCACGTCTACGGCTCGCCATTCACAGTTGCCAACGTCGTCGGCACGTCTACGGCTCGCCATTCACAGTTGCCAACGTCGTCGGCACGTCTACGGCTCGACAGGCACAGTTGTCAACGTCTTCAGCACGTCTACGGCTCGACATGCACAGCTGCCAACGTGTTCGGCACGTCTACTGCTCGCAATGCACGGCTTGCAATGTCTTCGGCACGTCTACGGCTCGCAATGCACGGCTTGCAATGTCTTGGGCACGTCTACGGCTCGACATTCACAGTTGCCAACGTCTTCGGCACGTCTACGGCTCGGCATTCACAGTTGCCAACGTCGTCGGCACGTCTACGGCTCGCAATGCACAGCTGCCAACGTCTTCGGCACGTCTACGGCTCGACATTCACAGTTGCCAACGTCGTCGGCACGTCTACGGCTCGCCATTCACAGTTGCCAACGTCGTCGGCACGTCTACGGCTCGCCATTCACAGTTGCCAACGTCGTCGGCACGTCTACGGCTCGCCATTCACAATTGCCAACGTCGTCGGCACGTCTACGGCTCGGCATTCACAATTGCCAACGTCGTCGGCACGTCTAGGCTCGGCATTCACAGTTGCCAACGTCGTCGGCACGTCCACTGCTCGCCATGCACAGGCTCGGCATTCACAGTTGCTAACGTCGTCGGCATGTCTACGGCTCGCAGTGCACGGCTGGCAATGTCTTCAGCACGTCTACGGCTCGACATGCACAGCTGCCAACGTGTTCGGCACGTCTACGGCTCGGCGTTCACAGTTGCCAACGTCGTCGGCACGTCTACGGCTCGGCATTCACAGTTGCCAACGTCGTCGGCACGTCTACGGCTCGCAGTGCACGGCTGGCAATGTCTTCGGCACGTCTACGGCTCGGCATTCACAGTTGCCAACGTCGTCGGCACGTCTACGGCTCGGCATTCACAGTTGCCAACGTCGTCGGCACGTCTACGGCTCGCAGTGCACGGCTGGCAATGTCTTCAGCACGTCTACGGCTCGCCATTCACAGCTGCCAACGTCGTCGGCACGTCTAGGCTCGGCATTCACAGTTGCCAACGTCTTCGGCACGTCTACGGCTCGGCATTCACAGTTGCCAACGTCGTCGGCACGTCTACGGCTCGCAGTGCACGGCTGGCAATGTCTTCAGCACGTCTACGGCTCGCCATTCACAGCTGCCAACGTCGTCGGCACGTCTAGGCTCGGCATTCACAGTTGCCAACGTCGTCGGCACGTCCACTGCTCGCCATGCACAGGCTCGGCATTCACAGTTGCTAACGTCGTCGGCATGTCTACGGCTCGCAGTGCACGGCTGGCAATGTCTTCAGCACGTCTACGGCTCGACATGCACAGCTGCCAACGTGTTCGGCACGTCTACGGCTCGGCGTTCACAGTTGCCAACGTCGTCGGCACGTCTACGGCTCGGCATGCACAGTTGTCAACGTCGTAGGCACGTCTACGGCTCGCCATTCACAGCTGCCAACGTCGTCGGCACGTCTAGGCTCGGCATTCACAGTTGCCAACGTCTTCGGCACGTCTACGGCTCGGCATTCACAATTGCCAACGTCGTCGGCACGTCTAGGCTCGGCATTCACAGTTGCCAACGTCGTCGGCACGTCCACTGCTCGCCATGCACAGGCTCGGCATTCACAGTTGCTAACGTCGTCGGCATGTCTACGGCTCGCAGTGCACGGCTGGCAATGTCTTCGGCACGTCTACGGCTCGACAGGCACAGTTGCCAACGTATTCGGCACGTCTACGGCTCGGCATTCACAGTTGCCAACGTCGTCGGCACGTCTACGGCTCGCAGTGCACGGCTGGCAATGTCTTCGGCACGTCTACGGCTCGACATTCACAGTTGCCAACGTCGTAGGCACGTCTACGGCTCGCCATTCACAGCTGCCAACGTCGTCGGCACGTCTAGGCTCGGCATTCACAGTTGCCAACGTCGTCCGCACGTCTACGGCTCGGCATGCACAGTTGTCAACGTCGTCGGCACGTCTACGGCTCGCAGTGCACGGCTGGCAATGTCTTCAGCACGTCTACGGCTCGACATGCACAGCTGCCAACGTGTTCGGCACGTCTACGGCTCGGCGTTCACAGTTGCCAACGTCGTCGGCACGTCTACGGCTCGGCATGCACAGTTGTCAACGTCGTCGGCACGTCTAGGCTCGGCATTCACAGTTGCCAACGTCGTCGGCACGTCTACGGCTCGCAGTGCACGGCTGGCAATGTCTTCAGCACGTCTACGGCTCGACATGCACAGCTGCCAACGTGTTCGGCACGTCTACGGCTCGGCGTTCACAGTTGCCAACGTCGTCGGCACGTCTACGGCTCGGCATGCACAGTTGTCAACGTCTTCAGCACGTCTACGGCTCGACAGGCACAGTTGCCAACGTCGTAGGCACGTCTACGGCTCGCCATTCACAGCTGCCAACGTCGTCGGCACGTCTAGGCTCGGCATTCACAGTTGCCAACGTCTTCGGCACGTCTACGGCTCGGCATTCACAATTGCCAACGTCGTCGGCACGTCTAGGCTCGGCATTCACAGTTGCCAACGTCGTCGGCACGTCCACTGCTCGCCATGCACAGGCTCGGCATTCACAGTTGCTAACGTCGTCGGCATGTCTACGGCTCGCAGTGCACGGCTGGCAATGTCTTCGGCACGTCTACGGCTCGACAGGCACAGTTGCCAACGTCTTCGGCACGTCTACGGCTCGGCATTCACAGTTGCCAACGTCGTCGGCACGTCTACGGCTCGGCATGCACAGTTGTCAACGTCTTCAGCACGTCTAAGGCTCGACAGGCACAGTTGCCAACGTCTTCGGCACGTCTACGGCTCGGCATTCACAGTTGCCAACGTCGTCGGCACGTCTACGGCTCGGCATGCACAGTTGTCAACGTCGTCGGCACGTCTAGGCTCGGCATTCACAGTTGCCAACGTCGTCGGCACGTCTACGGCTCGGCATGCACAGTTGTCAACGTCTTCAGCACGTCTACGGCTCGGCATGCACAGTTGTCAACGTCTTCAGCACGTCTACGGCTCGACATGCACAGCTGCCAACGTGTTCGGCACGTCTACTGCTCGCAATGCACGGCTTGCAATGTCTTCGGCACGTCTACGGCTCGCAATGCACGGCTTGCAATGTCTTGGTCACGTCTTCGGCTCGGCATGCACAGTTGTCAACGTCTTCAGCACGTCTACGGCTCGACATGCACAGCTGCCAACGTGTTCGGCACGTCTACTGCTCGCAATGCACGGCTTGCAATGTCTTCGGCACGTCTACGGCTCGCAATGCACGGCTTGCAATGTCTTGGTCACGTCTACGGCTCGGCATGCACAGTTGTCAACGTCTTCAGCACGTCTACGGCTCGGCATGCACAGTTGTCAACGTCTTCAGCACGTCTACGGCTCGACATGCACAGCTGCCAACGTCGTCGGCACGTCTACGGTTCGCAGTGCACGGCTGGCAATGTCTTCAGCACGTCTACGGCTCGGAATGCACAGCTGCCAACGTCGTCGGCACGTCTACGGCTTGGCATGCACAGTTGTCAACGTCTTCAGCACGTCTACGGCTCGACAGGCACAGTTGCCAACGTCGTAGGCACGTCTACGGCTCGCCATTCACAGCTGCCAACGTCGTCGGCACGTCTAGGCTCGGCATTCACAGTTGCCAACGTCTTCGGCACGTCTACGGCTCGGCATTCACAATTGCCAACGTCGTCGGCACGTCTAGGCTCGGCATTCACAGTTGCCAACGTCGTCGGCACGTCCACTGCTCGGCATTCACAGTTGCCAACGTCGTCGGCACGTCTACGGCTCGGCATTCACAGTTGCCAACGTCGTCGGCACGTCTACGGCTCCCCATTCACAGTTGCCAACGTCGTCGGCACGTCTACGGCTCGCCATTCACAGTTGCCAACGTCGTCGGCACGTCTACGGCTCGACAGGCACAGTTGTCAACGTCTTCAGCACGTCTACGGCTCGACATGCACAGCTGCCAACGTGTTCGGCACGTCTACTGCTCGCAATGCACGGCTTGCAATGTCTTCGGCACGTCTACGGCTCGCAATGCACGGCTTGCAATGTCTTGGGCACGTCTACGGCTCGGCATTCACAGTTGCCAACGTCGTCGGCACGTCTACGGCTCGCAATGCACAGCTGCCAACGTCTTCGGCACGTCTACGGCTCGACATTCACAGTTGCCAACGTCGTCGGCACGTCTACGGCTCGCCATTCACAGTTGCCAACGTCGTCGGCACGTCTACGGCTCGCCATTCACAGTTGCCAACGTCGTCGGCACGTCTACGGCTCGACAGGCACAGTTGCCAATGTCTTCGGCACGTCCACTGCTCGCCATGCACAGTTGCCAACGTCGTCGGCACGTCTACGGCTCGCAGTGCACGGCTGGCAATGTCTTCGGCACGTCTACGGCTCACTATGCACAGCTGCCAACGTCTTCGGCACGTCTACGGCTCGACATGCACAGCTGCCAACGTCTTCGGCACGTCTACGGCTCGACATTCACAGTTGCCAACGTCTTCGGCACGTCTACGGCTCGACATTCACAGTTGCCAACGTCTTCGGCGCGTCTACTGCTCGGCATTCACAGTTGCCAACGTCTTCGGCACGTCTACGGCTCGGCATTCACAGTTGCCAACGTCGTCGGCAAGTCTACGGCTCGGCATTCACAGTTGTCAACGTCTTCAGCACGTCTACGGCTCGACATGCACAGTTGCCAACGTCGTCGGCACGTCTACGGCTCGCCATTCACAGTTGCCAACGTCGTCGGCACGTCTACGGCAGTTGCCAACGTCGTCGGCACGTCTACGGCTCGCCATTCACAGTTGCCAACGTCGTCGGCACGTCTACGGCTCGACAGGCACAGTTGCCAATGTCTTCGGCACGTCCACTGCTCGCCATGCACAGTTGCCAACGTCGTCGGCACGTCTACGGCTCGCAGTGCACGGCTGGCAATGTCTTCGGCACGTCTACGGCTCACTATGCGCAGCTGCCAACGTCTTCAGCACGTCTACGGCTCGACATGCACAGCTGCCAACGTGTTCGGGACGTCTACGGCTCGGCATTCACAGTTGCCAACGTCGTCGGCACGTCTACGGCTCGGCATGCACACACACACACACACACACACACACACACACACACACACACACACACACACACACACACACACACACACACACACACACACACACACACACACACACACACACACACACACACACACACACACACACACACACACACACACACACACACACACACACACACACACACACACACACACACACACACACACACACACACACACACACACACACACACACACACACACACACACACACACACACACACACACACACACACACACACACACACACACACACACACACACACACACACACACACACACACACACACACACACACACACACACACACACACACACACACACACACACACACACGGTTGCCCCTTTATATACCATTTTCAGGTCGAATTGGACACTTTTCGAATAAAACTTGACACTTTTCACATCAAACTGGATACTCTTCTAAGCTCGCCTATGACTTTTGAAATCAATGATGACTCTTCCGAATTAAAACACCTTCATACAAGTTGAAGTACAGACACAATAAAATGGTTAGAAAAAATTTCTGTTCAAGGAAAATTTAGAATAACTTTTTTGATTTTTTTTTACTTTAGCTGCCCAAACGAGTATAATAATTTTATAAAATTTTTACTTTTGGAGAAAAAATAACAAATTAAATTCTGTTTCGAAGCGGTGCAAAACAGCAAACATACGATGCGCTAAAATGCCAGATTGCGCCATGCATTCGAAAAGCTCGTCACGATTTTTATTTGATTGATCGTGTAAATGCTGTTGACATGGAACAACGAGGTATGTGCGTCCTTAAAAACTGTACTTTTTGCATTGTCTAAGGTATGTATAAATCAACATATTAGTATAATCAACATATACATAATATAAATCTATTACCTGTTGTTCGGCCATTATTTGGGTAACGTGTTATGTGGTTTTTTTTGTCTAGTTGAAACATGAAATGGGTGAGGAGAATACTGCTTGCGTAGATTTATATTATGTATATGTTGATTGTAACGCCGGGGTGTTTCACCCGGGAGCTGGATGTCTAGGGTGTGGCCTGAACCGGACAGGGAAATCGATTTATTGGCTTCTTGTGGCACAAGCAGGGGTCGGTCCGTCCGCCTCTGCTGTGCCCGCGCTCCTCTCTGACCCGGGCGCTCGCCAGGTACCACCGAGATCAGAATTCTCCGATCCGACCGCTCGCGACCTTGACACCAGTCCAGACTGAGCCCGGCGTGCCCGGGCCACCTTTATATAGGTTTTGCGCGGGGGGAAGGCCGGCCCCTTACGCGGGCACGCTCCGCCCCGCCACCACCGCACGGCCGGCGCCGGGCACAGGCGAGGCAGACGGCGATCGATCGCCCCGCTGCTAGGAAAATACAGATACACTGCAATAATGTGCACAAATACAACAGAAAACTACACAGAACAACACTATTAACCTATAAATACACAAACACACAACAAAGATCACTACTGCGAGGCCTCGCGCCTCGCCCATCCTTCACATGCCGCCCCTTAAGGCTGGATCGTCCCGATTCAGCACTACCGACTATCCCTCGCGTCTGCGGCCCTGAGGCCCTTCCTCGGCTCGCGTATGGTCGTCGCGACGATCCCTCTCGCGATTGCGTCTGCGGCCCTGAGGCCTGCCTTTTGCTCGCGTATGGGCGTCGCGGTGATTCTCTCGCCCGTTGGTAGTCCCACTTTTCCGTGGGTTCTCAAGCACGCCATTAGCTTGTACCACACCCACGAGTGGATACGGCTCGCCAGATGTTATCTCCTTCCGCAGAAGTTCTGGATCTGGCATCACGAACAGGTTTGGGCGGCTCTCGCCTCGTCTTCGTTGAGCTCCTGCGGCTCTGTCATGTCGTCGCCGCTTCTTCTGCTCTGTCGAGGCAAATTCGAACTTTCCCACCTTCAAGACATCGCGAATCTTTTGCCTCACCTTATCCAGGCACTCTACGACCTGACGCCCAGTGAGCGACGTCTGCCTGCAGCGTAGGTCGGTTTTTCGGCAGTTGGCGGGGTGGGTATGTGTTGAGGTCTCCAACACCTCCGAGTAGTGACCGCATACCATAGCTTCCAATCGCCTCTCCAGTGCGCTGAGGTGTCTGGTGAGCTCTGCGCGCACCTCGCCCATTGCTGTTTTCACGTAGCCGACCTCGTTACCGTCTACCTTTGACAGCGAAAGCTGAGCGTTCTCCTTAGCAAGGGTCGATCGTCCGACTGGCTCCCTCTTTATCACCCTCTTACGCTGCGCGCGCGCTGCGCGAGGTTGCGAAATAGTAGTAGCTGCAGGAGCTCCTTCCTTGCTTTTCTCTGAGACTTCCGGAGGAGATAAGCGAACTTTCCTCGGAGCTCTCTTCGCCTCAGGTTTCTGGAGAGACACTGCTTTTGCACCACGACTTGGCTCCGCGAGACGAACTCCACTCCCCCTACGGGGATGGGTACAAACCGTCTGCCTGGCTAGGATGGAGTTGACAGAGTTGGTAGACTTTGGAGCGCGCGCATTCCCGACTACGCGCTGAGCCATCTCTGTGCCCTCGCACGTGCTCACCACCTCCCCCTCACGAAACATCTTTGCTCCCGCAAAGGAATTCGTTACAGGTACCTGAATTTGGTGTTGAGCACCCTGCCCTTCCGTATCCGGAAGGATCTCCGCAGAGGACCGCAGTACTCCATCTTGCTTCGTGTCGTCACAATCTGGCGAGACACCCTTTGTCTCTTCCGGTTTCAAGCATAGCCGTTGAGCCACTGTGACAGTCTTAGAAGCTTTCAATCTCTGCTGCCGCACCGCAGCTTCCTTAGCTTTTGCTTCTTTGTGCTGGTACTTCCTCCCGCTGAACACTTCTGCTGTACCTTTGGACGACTGTGCGTACGGTGGCAGACTCCAGCCTAACTTCATCAGAGCATTCGTGCCCAATACGATCACGTCGTCACCTCCGGCCCGTACAAGCAAGCCGATCCTATGCCGCTTACCCTTGATAACCTGTACCGTTAGCCTAACAGCACCTTTGAACGACATACGGTTGCCTGAAGCATCGTAGACCGCTTTGCTTCGATCGAGATCTATTTCCTCGACGTCAGCGTTTAGATCGAACCCGTTCTGCAGTGCATCCATCAGCACCTGCAGCGGTATAATGCTTACCTGCGAGCCAGTGTCTGAACGGGCAGTTCGCGTCATGCCCAACAACTGGACTTGCGCCGTGGTTTGCGCGCCCACCAGATCTTCCTGGAGACCATCCGCCTTGGTGGCACCACACAACCACCTACTGAGTGAGGACGTGAAGATCTTCGGCTCCCTTTTCGGTTCAGCCGACTCTGTGGGTTCATCCTTGGCTCGCACTGCTTTCTGCTGCGCGCAGTCTTTCCTCAAGTGCCCAACCTCGTTACAGTTGAAGCACTTCCTTTCTTCAGGTTGTCGTGTTTGGGCTCGTTGGGTAACCATGCTACCTCACGACGTATCTCCTCGATCATTTCCTGATCGGTCCAACGCCGTAGCATGATCCCCTCTGCGTCTTCCTTCCGAACGCTTGACCTCGAGCCTTTCCACCTGTTCTCGCATAGCTTCCGCCATGCGCTTACTTCTCTCACACCGTTGCGCCATGGCCTTCACCATCTCATAGGCCGACTCCTTCGGCGCGATTTCCATCGCCGTGTAGAGCTGGAGGTATTCGGGCCAGTTTGTTAACTGGCTCACCAGCTCTCCGGCTCTGGTGCGAGACAAGTCTTCCTCAGACTGGTCTGGGAACGCACTTCGCGTTAGCCTCTCTAGCTCGACGCAGTACGTGGTGATGTTCCCAGTTTTCCTTAGGCGCTTCAACTCCAGGTAGGCCTTCAGCTGCGTGGACGAGCCGTCCTCCCGCAACTTGGCCTCGAGCGCCTTCACCAGATCCTCAAAACTTCCGTCACGTACGTACTTAGGTAAGGCCTGGGCTACCGCCTTGGGGTAACCATCCATCTTGGACAATAACAGCTGCGACAGCATGTCGTCCCTCAGCCCTATGCTACCGCACTTCATACGGAACTTCAGCACAAAGTCGCTGAAGTCCTTTCCCTGAGGATCCTTGTACGTCTCCAGATCGGGTAGGGTCATTGCCGCGAACATCGCGCCTAACGCTTCTCCTGCGATGCAAGACCCACTTGAAGATCTGCACGATCTAATCGTCGTCCGGCTCCCGGTCCTCGTCGGCTGAGGCGATGCGCTCATTCTTCCTTGCAGACACTGATTCTGATCGAATCTTTGATTGCTCGTTGACGTCTCCTGCAGACGTTTCCCCTGAGCACCTGCTACTGGATGAAAACCCGCAAGATAGACCACATCGTCGAAACCGGGCGCCTTCGGCCGACCGTGGATCGGCTCTCCATCAGTGTTCTCAGTCTGCTCCGCCTGAACCACGGAGCGTGACACCTTCACCGCTGTACTGGTCTCCTCGACCATTCCTCTACCCGTGCTGCGAGGCGCTGATGAAGGGCAACCACGTTGCACCATGAGATCGCCACGAGCAGGAAATCGCTGCTCCAGTGCATCCCGCACTTTCTTGGACAGCGCCTTCAACGAGAGGAGCTCAGCTCCCAGCTGCTGTAGCCCTCCGAGCTGTTCCTCGAGCGCCCCACATTGGGCCTCGATCTCCTCGCCCGTGCTTTCCAGCAGCTGGCTCTGTCCTCTCTTAGACCTTGCCTTGGTGCTTTGTGCCACCTTGGCTGGTATTTCCCGCAACAGGGCTAGGGAGATGCAGAACTTGCTGATCACGTCCCTCACCTGTGCAGGACCTTTATCGCCGATCTCGTCCACTTTCGCTATGAGGCGTTCGATCCTCGCCTCCATGGAGAGCTGCTCGGCTTGTGACGGATCTTCAGGCATCATCTTCCCGATGCCTTCGATCCTTACGTCAGTAGCGCCTGACATCTCCACTACACCGATTTACTTCGTTGGCGTACGGGCGACTCTCGCCACGCGCAACGATCCGCGCAGGACTACCCTCGCGAATCCTGCAGCAAAGACTCGACGCAGCTGTAGCACGGTCGATCCACTGCGACCACTACACGCGCGCCGACACCGGAGAAGCGGCAACAAGAACGCCCCACCGCCACGTTGTGACACGCAACCGCAGGACACTCCTCCGCCAGCACTCCAGCGAAGACGCCGCGCAGCACGCTGGTCAGCGGTCCACACGACCTGCTACACTGCCTAGTCTATGGCAGGATTCGCGCCGTATCCGCTCCTCGCGGCTTTCAGGCGGTAGTGTTATCGACTCCCTGTCGTTTGGTTCGGCCCCTATGTAACGCCGGGGTGTTTCACCCGGGAGCTGGATGTCTAGGGTGTGGCCTGAACCGGACAGGGAAATCGATTTATTGGCTTCTTGTGGCACAAGCAGGGGTCGGTCCGTCCGCCTCTGCTGTGCCCGCGCTCCTCTCTGACCCGGGCGCTCGCCAGGTACCACCGAGATCAGAATTCTCCGATCCGACCGCTCGCGACCTTGACACCAGTCCAGACTGAGCCCGGCGTGCCCGGGCCACCTTTATATAGGTTTTGCGCGGGGGGAAGGCCGGCCCCTTACGCGGGCACGCTCCGCCCCGCCGCCACCGCACGGCCGGCGCCGGGAACAGGCGAGGCAGACGGCGATCGATCGCCCCGCTGCTAGGAAAATACAGATACACTGCAATAATGTGCACAAATACAACAGAAAACTACACAGAACAACACTATTAACCTATAAATACACAAACACACAACAAAGATCACTACTGCGAGGCCTCGCGCCTCGCCCATCCTTCACATGATTATATTTGTATGTTGATTTATACATACCTGTAGACAATACAACAAATACCATTGTGAGGAACGCTGATATCCCCACCTTGTTGTTTAACGAAAGCAGCATTTACACTATCAATCAAATAAAAATCGCGACGTCTTGGACGATTGCATTTCGTAATCCGTCCTCTTAGCGCTAAAACTTTCCGACTTTCCGTTCTTTAAAACAAGCCATAAAGCATTGTTTTTACACAAATATTAGAATTTTATAAATTTTCAAACAAAGTGTTCACTTATTGGGCAATTTAATTAAAGGTTTAAAGAAGTCATTCTGACATTTTCCTCGAACAACAAAAAAAAACTGTAGGCAATGCAACACATACAATGTTAGGAACGCACATTCCTCCTTGTTCCATGTAAACAGTGTTTACACTATCATTCAATTAAAAATCGCCACGAGCTTTTCGAGTGCATGTCGCAATCTGGTCTTTTAGGGCACTATATGGTTGCTGCTTTTCTGCACTTCAAAACAAAATTTAACTTATTATTTTTCCCCAAGAGTAAAATTATATAAAATAATTTACTAATTTGGGTAACTAAATTTTAAAAAATCAAAAAAGTTATTCTAAGTTTTCCTTGAACAAAAGGTTCTTCTTATCGTCTTAGTTAGTCTGCAGTTCGACTTGTATGAAGGTTGTTTCCATTTGGAAGAGTTCTCTTTGATTTCAAAGGTCTTAGGCGAACTTAGAAGAGTGTCCAATGTGACCAGAAAAGTGTCCAATTGGACCGGAAGATGGTATATATATATATATATATATATATATATATATATATATATATATATATATATATATATATAGTAGAATAAGGGGAAATAGGAATCGTCACTAAAAGTCTGAGCGGTCATCTCCAGTCGTATTGGTAAGGAAGGTAGTGGGACCCTACGGCTTGGCATAGATTACCGAGAGTTGAATGAGACCCCGAAGCACGATTCCTACCCCATACCATCAATAGATGTGATGATACAAAGCTTAAGCGGGAAGATAGAGCTTTCCACAATAGATCTGACGTCAGGCTGCTGACAAGTAAAATTGTTCTACGATGCAAAACGGAAGAGTGCTTCTGCAGCAAGTGATGAGTTGTTTCAATTTAATGTTCTTCCGTTTGGCTTGAAGTCAAGCCCCGCTGCTTTTATCGTAAGGTGGACATAGTACTGGAACATCTGCGGAGGAAAACTACTCGCACGACTATAGATGGTAAGGACGTGGAGGCAGAGGATATCCACCACCATACATGCCATATCCACGAGGACGCAGTCGTGAAGGGAGACATTGAAACCCTAGTGTTGGGGAGACACTTTCCTGAGAAGAAGGATGAAGCTATGTTGCATTCAGTAGGTGACCCTATGATTTGCTATTCGTAGTTCTTCCGCTGTATGACTCATGTTGTTCAACAACTTTTCAGGATTTTGCGCGCTCGGGGAAATCCGCAAATAAGGCTGATGATCTCGCCGGGGTGCTCTCTATTCTCCTTTTCACCCGGTGTCAGCTCGTTTCTCCGTTCCGCTCAGTTCTGTGTTTGCTTTCCTCATTGCCTCTTTTCACTTACTCATTGTAGCTCCCGCTTCAGAGCTCATTTATTGCGTTCCAATCATTGTTCTCGTATTTCCCGTTTGACTCCAACATCGCTGTTTCGGTTGTACTCGTTGATAAATTGTTGTGCTTTTTCGTGTTCCGAATGAGACCTGCGGTCGTAACTCAGGAATACCTTGAACGTTCGGACATAACTAATGCTACGAAGTTTGAGGTGGTGGAAGTAAATTTGACAAAATTATTGTTTAGCTCCTCTTATTGAAAAGAGATGTCAAAAGCGCATTATGGTGGAAGACCACTACCGGGCAAGGATCTCTTACTGTTTAAGCTTCAAAGCTGTGTACAAAACTGCATAATGTCGACAGATTCGGGCTCAACAACTGAGAGGAAAATGACTATCCATTCCATTGCATGGCATTTCATCCATTTAGTAATGTGGGTAGGAAGCAAATGTTTACCACTGCGCAAGTGCTAGCAAATGAGAAACTGTTGAAATCTCTTTTTGAACCCCATGTGGTTGCTGTTGTAGCTGTTTTGATCGCAGCAAAACATCGCTATAACAGCTCATATCCTCAGCAGCATTTCAGTAGCAGCCACTCGATGCCTTAAGAAAATGACTGGAAGCATTTCTATCGAGACATTCAGCTTCATTGGCTTCATGGTGATATCAGCGCCGTGCTCGGATATACGGATGACTGCAGACCGCGAGTTGATGGATGTTGCGATCGATCAAACAACGCCAGTGGTGTAATGGCGTAGTGTCATGCACGGTAGTAGTTTCAGAAAGCTCCAGAAGAGTCAAGTTGAACTCTAAAAGACTGCTCACGACACGGTGTCATCTGTCGTGATGCAGATCAAAACATTAGAAAACTGAGAAAAAGAAAAGTCAAGTTGAACTCTAAAAGACTGCTCACGACACGGTGTCATCTGTCATGATACAGATCAGAACATTAGAAAACTGCGCTGAAACGAAGCTACTAGAGGAAGGAGTGTGGACACATCTTCCTAAACCCAGGCTGCATCGCATCATTTGGACGTCGGCTGTCCGTAGATCGACAACATTTACGAAAATTTACCATTTACGACCCAAATTGTCGTAAATCGTAAATCGTAAATCGTGAAAAATTTCCCAAAAATCGCCGTAAATCGTAAAATCGTAAATCATAATTACGCAAACCCTTGCTGCGGGTTGAGTGACGTGTATCGCTAGTTTTGATTGCAGCAAAACATCGCTGTTAGCAGTTTAGGTCCTCTTTCTGCTTCATATTGGAATTGTGGCCAATGGCAAAAGTTGGAGACGTAATGAGGCTGTCTCTAGTTTAGAATGAATAAACGGGAGAATAGCGGTAGTGAAAACGTGCGACATCACCAAGGACAGAGCTATCTTATTACTGTGCCATGCTCAAGCGATCAATGAGAGGAGCTCACTGGAGAGAATTTAGCGTATCTTTAATTGTTTTCACAAAGATGTTTTTATAAGGAGCTTCCGAGAAGTGCACAAAACAATGCCGTTAGACTAGAGTAATAGCTTCTTGCTACTTTTATTTGGTTCCGCAACAGTCTCTTCTTCAATAACCGAAACATCTTGCACATTTGATAAATCCTGTAGGATTAACAAGATGCGATAACGATTATATTTACCACATGCTTACTTGCTGAGAACATTCACCATTACCAGTTAGACAACAACAGTAAACAATAGTCGGTAAGCAAATAGAATGCTAGAATTCGGCATCACTTCAGCAGTCCTTTCCGCTCGCTTGCAAGATCTGTCCGAATATCTAAAACGAACACTGCTTACGATAGCGCCACACTGCGTATTATAATCAGCACTAAAGCGCGTCTGCAGATTGACGCGCAGCTTCTCTTAAACGTGTCCATTATTTCACTTTACATGCGCTCATACTTTTAGTGTAAGAAAATATATGAGCAAATACTTTATAGAAACTTATACCGGTTACGAATTTGGGACTTTCAAAACGATGCCCTGCTACGATCAAAACGTAGCACCAGGCAGGACTCGAATTCGCACCATCTGCTAATCGGGCAGGAACGCTGTACGGCTAAAAGAAAATGAATAATTTCTCCCAAGACAGTGAGATTAATTGGGCTTCATGCTGATATCGACGGTTGACTGATCCCGATATACGTGTGAGTGCTGATTGGTTCCACGAGGTGTGGGTGTCAGGAATGATCGTTATTCGTTATCAGTTTCGCGAGGTTTTTGGTCCATCTGTTTTGTTTTTTGTCCTTCATCCTTCACAATCATAAGAAAGCAGCAACAGAAGGCCTCAAAATCCAGAAGGATTAAGTGAGGCATTTCTTCACTAGGGCGCAGACATGTGGTTGGTAGGATTCTTAATTTCGATCTGTCCAGGGTCGCCGAACCTTTACTATCCATCTATAGGACCTATTGGATAGTGAAGATTTGAATCAGGTAAGTGGAGAAAACGGCGCTCCTACAATGATTTGTGTTATTTTTATATAAACAATTTTCTAAAAGCATTTTCAGTCCGATTTCCGCCGATAGCGGTGAAGCGTTTGCAATCTTAAGGCATTCTCTATTGGAAATTTTAATGGTATGCTAAACAACTATGCTAAACAAAATTCTGGATTCATTCTGATTTGGAAGTATTTAGTGAAGCCTGCTTCTACCATATAGGGAGCCGTTTCTTTTTAAGGATGCGCCGGATATTCGTTTTCTACCCTTGTGGATCAGCTAACAGTTTTAATGGGTATTTGGACTGCACTGCTTGCAAAATGACCTGCAGTGGCCGGCCGAAAGCTAGCATTTAATACATCCCAGATAACTTTACGTTCGCTCGCCGAGGATTTTAGATATCGTCGAACAATAGCAGTGGCTTTCATCAAGCTGTGGAGCCAATATTTTTTTCAGACTTTATTCGGCTGACATCTCGGAGCAAAGGCTTCTTCATGGCAGGGAAAGGCGAGAGGCGTCGAAGGAAAAACTCATTCAAAGACCGTTCTATTTTTCAGCGCGGCTCTAATTTTAAAAACGAATTACGCGGCAGCTATGTAAAACAGGCCAACCGGCCTGTGAAAGCAGGAGAAAGGGGAACGATTTATTTATTTATTTATTTCATACACTCAACAAAGGTGTGCTCAACAATAAAAACTCAGGAAGAAGCTGTAAGTATACTGAAAAGACAACAATAAAAACCGTAAATTATTCTCAAGTCCTTGGTCGCAGGTTTTCCTAATAATAGTGTGCCTAGGAAATTTAAGGAGGAACTGTCTTCAGTATTGTTACTTACCCAGCCTGCAATCCTAACCTGCAAATACCCCATCAGTTGGCTATGATGCCGCATTTCTTGATCAATGGAACCTGTCAGAGCTTCGGAACACGGGTATACTAACCTCCCACGTCGAACCGAAAGGTTGGGTAAAACAGGCTAGCGAGATGCAGGTTGTGGTGATAGTAACCCCTTTAGACAGTCAGGGTTGGATAGAGTTACCTAGCCTGCGCCACCACTTACTGTATGAAAACTCAATGCATGGAAAAGACTGACTGACATCATCAAGGAGTGAAACTATTAAAACTGATATCGTCAAGAAATAAAACGTTGAAAACTAATTCCAAAATGCGATGCTATAAAGAAAACAAAAAACAACGCAGAGAAAGAAAAGAAAGAAAAAGCATTGAACAGCTTAAGAATAAAAAGGAGGACAAAGGTTTGGAACACCATAATCGGCAAAAAAACAGGATTGGTTGAGGCCAAAGACGATGGAGACAATTTTATATCTAGATTCTAGATTTGCTGTTGGATTAAAGCAAACGTGAATAAATAAGAAGTGGATGAGTCTTCCCCTCCAAGGGTGACTTGCTAGCCTTTCGACTGTTTCCAAACGGTCATTTACGTTATTCTACGCACCCTTCACTTCATTTTCCTCAGTGTTTCTAAAATACAAAAAATGGAATTTTTTAAATTATACTGCTCAATGATCCTTGAACGAATAATTTTTCGTGCTCTGCTTGTCCTTCTAAAGGCGTTAAAAATCCTTTTACGTCGACGAAACATCAGGCAAGTGAGTTGTAGAACTATTGTATTACAAAATAGTCTTGGTTTCACAGCTTGACGGTCCTGTCCCTCCCCGATAAACTTTCTAGCAATTCTCCAATCCCGGAGAAATGGGAGTGTTAATTGGTTTAGGCTCAAACCGAACTCAAATCGGTTCGGAGTGCAAAGAAAAAGGGGTTCGTTATGCTGGCCAGCCCAGGAAATCCCATAGAGCCTCGTTAATGTAGTGATTGCACTATGTTAAAAACACTGCTAAGTTGATGAGAGATGATGGCTTATGAATTAGCACTACCTTAACTCCTGATTTGTTGTTAAAATTAGAGCAATTTAGAACCAGTTATGTTTTTGCTTGTTCGCTATCCGTTTTCGGTTATGCGGCTGTTTTGGGCAAAGTTATCCGTGATCCGTTATAGGGGTTTCAAAATTTAGTTATCCGCTTATCCCTGGTGTGGATGATGCGTGCAATCAAACAACAGTGGTAGCTAACGGCATTGCGCATCCCCGCCTGGTCAACAGATGGTGCGAATTGGAGCTCCTCCTGGCGCTCGAGGGGAACAAAACTCGTTCTGAGAGCTTACAATCTGAGCACCAACCGCTTTAGACTTGAAGAAAATGAATCGATTTTTCAACTATATTCACATATTTTGACAGATCATAATTGCACTCTTATTTTAAAATAACTAAAGTTGAATACATAAAAGCAACAATAGCAACTGCTAGATAAGGAAGAACCCAAGGACGTATAACAACAATAAGCCTTGTTGTTAAAGTGGCGAGTGCTCCGTTGCGTACATTGCTGACCCAGACGAGTTGAAATAATCGAAATTGTCTTGTCTCAGAGGATGAAGAAGAGCAGTGTTTCGGATCGTGAGGCTAGAATTATATTTCAGACTGGTGCATCTACTGCTGGAGGTATATTCTCTGTTTTTTTTTTGTTGTTATTGTCAAAACCGGTTACGATTGACGTTAACTCATAGTTTGAAAAACTTTTTAAGTCTGCTCCCCTTCCGCAGTCTCCTGCTAACAATCTTAGAAGCAACGGATGCTGCAACTGGGCAGAGTACCTGCCCAAAATGCAAAGAATATCAGAAAGTGGTATATAGTAGTAGTGGCTTTATACGTTTCTTTGTCGCTGCTGCCTACAATTCCTCCAACATAAATGCCACCGAATTTTCAATAACAGGTAGTGCATGGTATGAAGCTAGGTCACACTTGAGGTTCGAGAATCAGCGGGAGTCCTATTGCGGCATAGTTTTTTTTTTGTGTGTGATTGTGTGGGGGACGGTCAAACCGTATTTTTACCTTAGCAAAGGATTGTATCGTATAGGCGATGTCCGTTCCTCCACGTGGTGCCACTAGAAGCTGCTCGCTGTGCGAGCTAAGCTATCACGGACCTTCGATTGCAGGCGACAGGCCCTTGTAACAAGCCGGCCTACGAAGACCCATGTCATATCACATGATGTATGACTGTACAAGTTTTTCGTGATAGTGCTACGGCGTCCGCGGGAGTTGACGCGCCTTCGCAAAGTCCGGCGAGTGTGATAAATATGCGAGGGTCCCTGAAGCAATGGCGCGGTTACTTTGAGGGAATCTCCACAGTAAAATTTTCTCATTCAGCCATCCCTTTAACGGCTCCGACCCACGGCCCCGTCCAGAAGATCACCGTAGAAGAGACTGAAGCGGCTTTGAAGAAGATGAAGCCAGGCAATGCGACTGGGGACGACGACGTGGATTTGTGGAAGTTAAAGCTTTGGCACCTGCTGAGTGGTTGGCGAAGTTCATTGATGAAACTCTAGCGGACAAAAAAGTGTCTGATTGCTGGTGCCAAAATGCGACGATTCCGATTTGGAAGAAGAAGGGCAGTTCTGCAGACTGCTCCAGTTACCGTCCGAATCGCTTGCAGTTCCACAGCAGGAAGATCTTTGAGCGAATTGGCGATGGACGAATTCGTGACATCGTCCAGCTTGCCATCAATCAGTGTGGCTTCGTAGCCGGCTGTTGCACTATCGATGCCATTCACGCCGCCCGCCTCCTGATAGAGAAGCATCGCGAGAAACAGAAGGCAGTGCATATCGCCTTCCTCGACTTGGAGAAGGCCTTTGACCGCGTAACGCGTGAAGTGATATGGTACGCCCTGCGACAACATAGAGATCCTGAAGAGCTTATAGAGTGGGTGCGAATGCTCTACTCTAGTCCAGAGATTCGAGTTCAAGCTGCAGCTGGAACCTCGATGGATGCTGATGACATAATGCTGATGACATGCTGATGATATAATGCTTGCTTGCGAAGATAAAGGTAAACTCGAACGAGAGCTAGCTTGGTGTGATCGCTTGGAGCGGTATGGATTCAGATTAAACGAGAAGAAGACCGAGTACCTAACGACGGACGTTACCGAGTCCAGCTCCATGAAGGTTAATGGCATCGAGCTTCCACGCACTTCGGTCTTTAAGTACCTGGGATCAGAAGTAGCGTTCGACGGCAAACTGATGGTTGAAGTGAACTCACGAGTGAGTGCAGCTTGGTCCAAGTGGCGTTCGTTGACTGGCGTGCTCTGCAATAGTAAGATACCAGAGCGCTTGAAGTCAAATATGGAACCGTCGTTCGGCCATTAGCGATGTACGGTGCTGAGTGTTGGCCTGTGACCAAGGAAGTTGAAACGCGCCTCACGTCATTGGGACAGACGCTAAAGAAGAAGAAAAAGAAAGGATTGTATCGTAGCCTGTCAACTTCTTAGGTGACTTTGCACCTCTTAATAAGCTTTTTTTTCAGGTGCGGTTTGAACATTATGGAGACTTGCGCAGCTTTGTTCCCTGAAGGAGACATGATGTGAGTATGGAATTGAACTTCTATAAAGTTGTGAATGCTGACTGTTCCACAGTTAAATAATAAAGATTTTTCAGGACCGGTCTTTAAATAAGTTAGTCCGGTTTAGTTTCTGGGTATTTTTGACGAAGATCGTGGCCGTACTGGCGAGCATAGTGCATCTTATCAGCTATTGGCGCGACATCGAACTCAGACGAATAGCGTAGTTTCGGATGCTGCCCATGCGCGAGGCACCAGCCGTCCAGCGCAGTACTTTTCCCTCACTGACGATGAGGTGCGATTCGGCTTCCCTGGTCCAAGTCCAGCGCTCAGCGCTGTACGTTGCTTCTGATCGAACGCAGTTCTATAGATTTTGACTTTGGGCGAGCACCAGTTGGTCCAGGGTGCACTCAAGATTTGGTTCACTTCAACCATAAGACCGCAGTCGGACGCTAGTGCTGATCGTGAGCACTTAGAAAACGAAGTGCGTGCGAGCTCAGTGCCGTTAATCTTAATGGAACGTGACTCGACAATCCGATCCCCACTCTATAAGTTCTTGAGGAAGCGTCTTATTGTGGTAATTGGAGAACTTGACAATTTCACGAAATCGTTTATAGAAGATTTGCTCGAAGATCATTATGCTGAGCGAAAGCAAGCGAATCGGATGGTAAATTCAGCAGTCTGCAGGACTGCCTCTCTTCCAAATCGGAATTGTTGTGCTAACACTCATTTACTTTCTTCTCCGTTACTACCTCGTTAATGAACTTGGCCAACCACATCACACCAGATCTTCCGTTTTTATAACTCGGCTGCCGGGCATTGGTGCCTGTCGCTTTGTCAAGGTTTATTTTCTGTTTCCATCACGGTGATCTTGTGGATCCATAGTGGAAAATGGAAAGTACAGTACCGGACGCGGCTTTTTGATATAACTCGCCTAAAATTGATTCATTTCAAAAACTAAGGACATATTTGAGCTCAGGAGCTCGAGCTCTATTGTTTGGTATACATTGCTCATATGGAGCCATGCAAATGTTCGAAATTGAAAGGCTTGCGCTACATTGCGAAGGGCGGTCGCGGACGAGTTGTCAGTCGCAAACCGTCGAGAACGGTTGCATTCATGTTAAAAGTGGAAGTTCCTGTGTTAGACCGCTCGCCCGCCATCCACTGTCGGTATATTGACGATTGCTTTATCGTCTGCCCCACTCAACTCAAGGTGGATACTTGCTTTGAGTTACTTAACCGACAGTCAGCGCACATTAGATCTACACGGGAAAAACTGAAGGAGAATTGGCTTGCTTTCCTTAATGTGCAGGTCTATCTTTCTGAGGGGGTTTACTGAACCAGGTGGCACCGGAAGCCGGCAAGCAAGAACATCATTGTTCACTGCGCATCAACTCATACATTCAGTATGAAAAGACCCGTTGCTCATAACATGTTCCGCACTGCTCGAGCGGTTTCATCTGATGCCGTGGAAAGGTCCTACTCTGTGGATATGGCGCGCCACATCGCGATTCAGAATGGGTATGCTCCCACTGGCAGGGCTAGTGGGCAGAGACGACAGCCGACAACCGTTGAAGGATTGCAGCGAGAGCGGACAAGAGCGACATTCTGTGTCCCGTTCATTTCGGACACTCTGACTGCAGTCATAACTGGCTGCGTTAGAAAAGCTGGGCTGCAAGACTATGTGAGGGTAGTGGCAGTACCCCCTAGCAATCTAGTCCGAAACCGCTTGTATGACCGTCTATGCACAACACCATCATGTGTTGTTTGTCCTTCTGGAAGGGCTGGTGACTGTCTAACATCTGGTGTGGTGTACCTAATCACATGTACGGAGTGTGGAGATGAGCACGTGGGGGAAACAGGTAGACCCTCGTGCGTGAGGATCAAGGAGCACTTGGACGGATTGCGCAGGTCCCATATCTCTACTCCCTTGGTCGAGCACAGGGTGCGGCGGCACGCGAACAGCTGTTTCGGCGTGGAGATCAAGATCCTTGCGCGTGGAGATGAGATTGCGGCGCGTCAACTCTCGAAGCGCTATACATTGCGGCGAGGTCCCCCACATCAATAGGAAGGACGAGTGCTTGGCTGTGATCCAAGGCTGGCGCCGTACGTCGCCCTCTGCGGGTTTTGATCCCTGCTACGTCCCTAGGGCGGGTGGTCCCAAGGGCTCTAACAAGGGAACTGTCTAAACGGTACGCCGGAACGGCAAAGACGAGTATTATAGGGAGAATCCCCGTCCTCCAAATCCTAACAGAACATGTTTTGTTTTTGTCGAATCCTTGAGGCAAACGAGTACAAGGATGTAATGATTAAGGGTCCGCAGAGCGAGTTCTTCACGGCAGCACAGTAGCGGACTGGGTGGCACAGTGGTAGAGGGCACGCCTCGTGTTCGTGAGGTCTAGGGTTCGGTTCCCATGTTACGTCGGTTTTTGCACTTTTACCATAGCATCGGATTTCCATAGAGATTTCCATATCTAAACTTATTTTTGGAGTTTCCTACGGTAAGATGTTTTTATTACTTATTATTTGTCGACATCTCGTAATTCTCCAGCAATGTCCGAAATATGCCAAATGCGATTTTGTATGAAACTTTTACTCCAATAAATTGTTCTCATTGTTAATGTAAGAAATTTTGACACAGGAACAACATGAAACAACGGCAGAATGCCAGAAAATTGCTTCAAATGCAATTTATTAGTGTCGGTGAGGTGAGTGCCACCAGTGCGCTCACAGTGTAGGAGGGGATCACATGATCTTTAACTTGACTTACCACCTCGATCAATATTTTCGCCTCTGTTATGCTTACAAAGTCGCGCGGTTATAACAAGCTGCTGCCGCCAACACAGACTCTACAATGTCTGCTGACCCTCGAGTGGTCATTCACCTATTGACACTGAAGTGCAGATCTCCACTGGATGCTGTCCCTTCGAGAGACGAAATGAAGCTGGCGGAAAGGATAGCAAGTATCCTACAGGATTTCGAACTGCGAGAGGTGGAAATCGACGGAGGTAGTGGAAGAGAAGGAGCAAGAATTTCAACCAGAAGAGGATTGTGCCGGAGTCACGACGCCACTAACCAGTGAAGGCACAATCACGTTTTCGGGAAGACGGATCGTTTTGGAGGAAAAGGTTTGGTTATACTAGAATTGTTATACTATACAAGTTTGAGAACTGGGGAAAAGTGGATTGTATTGCGAATCCAGGCTTGGGCTGCAGCGGAGTACCACTGGGCAGCAACTGTGAAGCCAAACACAAGTTCAGATATGGAAATCTCTATGGAAATCCGATACTATGGTAAAAGTGCGAAAACGCGATGTAGCATGGGAACCGAACCCTAGACCTCACGAACATGAGGCGTGCCCTCTGCCACTGTGCCACCCAGCCCACGACATGAGATCTTGCGCTGCCGTGAAGAGCTCGCTCTGCAGACCCTCAACCATTACACTCTCGTCCTGGTTTGCCTCAAGGATTCGGCAAAAACAAAACATGTTCTGTTACTATTTGGAGGGCGGGGATTCTCCCTATAGTACCGGCTCTTGCCGTTCCGGCGTACCGTTCAGACAGTTCCCTTGTAAGCTCATTCACCCATCTTTCGTCCAGCCAGGGTGACGGTGGCCGCCTTTTGTCCACATCTAACGTTAGCCATGTTTTCGACTTCTTATGGCATCGTTTTCGTAGTCTCTGAACCTTTTGGATGGGTTCCTGCAGAATGAAATGGCATTTGGGAGGGTAGCTTCTCAGATGACTTCGACTTTTCCAGGCTCTGAAGAAGGCGACGACGCCGAAACGTAAGCCGCAATAAAGAGTTGTACCAATCTTGGTCACGCTGAAGAAAACACTCGTTGATTACAACGTATGCTCCAGTCATTTTTGACTACCCACTGCGAAAACGCGGTGGTCTGGCGAATTTGTATACACACTTGTGTAGATCTCGAAGAGTCGAATCGAATGGTACCAACCGTTTCTCAAAACACCTCGAATTAGAGGAATTGTGAGCACGCAACCGTTTTCGACGACTTGCGACCGACAACTCGTCCGCGTCCGCCCTTCCCAATGGAGCGCAAGTTTTCAATTTCGAACATTTGCATGGCTCCATATGAACAATGTATACCACACGATAGACCTGGAGCTCCTGAGCTCACATATATCCTTAGTTTTTGAAATGAGTCAATTTTAGGGGAGTTATATCAAAAAGACGCAAAAACCGCAAAATCGCGGTTTTTGCGGCCTCTATTCAAAAGACGCGTCCGGTACAGTAGGGCGAGTAGTTTCCAGTGGCACCTCTTGGAGGAACGGACATCGCCACCGAGACACTGTGCTAGTACTTAAAATATTGGTTTACGCAATATCAAACGTGGCCGTCAGATTTGTGGTGATAGATCTTCGCAGGGAGTGTCTCGTATAGTTTAGAGGGCTCCCTTTTTGATTTCATAGGTGTTCGGTTTCTTATAAAAAGTGTGCAGTATGACAGTCCTTCGAGTTCTGTGATAGAAGCAGTGCGAATAAGGCCGTCTGGTGCTATTTTGTGGAGCCGTCAGATGCGAATGAGATATTTGTGTAGGACGTGTAGGACGAATCGATTTTCTGGGGGGGGGGGAATCGACTTCCGGGTTTTCGAGCAACCATATAAAGGAATATGACATTCGAAGGTCGATTTCGACCTAAACGAGGATTCATGCTTCTCTAGCGAAGGTATGGATAAAGGATGAAGGACGGCCCTTATCAATCCCTTTTTGGATGCGCCATGCAATCTTCTTCTATGGGTTATTTCGGACACAATTCGAACGCGTATATTCAATGGAGCTGATGGACAAGTCCGTGTTGTATCCTTCACAGACGAGTCTGGTCATAGTTCTCCAACTCCGGATGGATGGAAGAGCTACTAGGATCAAAACCTTTAAACAAAAAGGGATGCATGCGAAGCTGATGCTTCCTCCTACTGTGCTTTTACACATCTTAGGACAGTGAATGACGCCGTCAACATAATACGCTTAAATATCCCCCTTTCTAAACCAAAAATTCCTAATAGAAGCTCTCATTACCAATGGTTCAAACTTTCCCTGGGCGTGGTTCAAACTTTTCCTGGGCGTGGCAATCTGTGGTGGAATCTTATGTCTTAAAATGCAGACGATTTTTTTTTCGGGCAGATGGGGTGCATCGTTATTTTAGTAATAGCAGCTTTGTTCTTAATCAACAACTTAAGCAGTAAGAAGGCTGTTGGAGGGCTAGAACAATAGTTTGAGAATGTCCAAATATGTACACAATGTTTGAGTGCACACAAAATTATTAGTTATTCAAATTCAGGAATTTACCGAGCACATCTCCTTAGCGTTTGGCCGTGCACTGTAAAAGTCTTGTTTACAATGCTTTGTTTGAAGGCATCCTTTTAAGCACTTGATTTTTAAAAATATTAGAACAACGACACTAAAAGATGTTTGATTTAGAACCGCATTCGAACAACCACAGTTCACAATATCGAACGATGTTCAATAAACAGCGATAGTCGATTCTGGTTAATCAAGCAAGAAATATTTAGATAGAAATTATGAAAGCAACTCTTCGAATAGAATGCTCGAACTGAAGTCCAGTGTTCAGGGAGGAAGCTTCACCTTATACAGTGAGGTATATTTGCTCCAATGATTACACTCACGCTCTCCTTATCATAAGAAAATGTCGCCAAGTCACCGCGAAGGATGTGGAACACATATGGCACCTGTACTAGTCGATCGTTTTGTTCGGAACGGATTCGTGAGCGAACGGCGGCGTTCCTTCTTTGTTACCGTAGTTTGAGTTTCTCTGAAAAATCGAGGACAATTACACTCCAAGCATAGCATCGAAAACACCTTACGGTAAATCTGGATTAAGTGCTGCATCAGCTAGCATCTGAGATCTCTCTGATAAAGCTTGCATACGTACGGCTTCCTCCTAAAATTTATCACCTCTGAAACTACGAAAAAAGAAAAAGCATACTACCGAAAGTGTGCAGAAAATTACAAAAGTGCGGGGCCATATAAGTGGCGAATGAGATAGTCCGCTTCCCGTTCAAACTCCCGTGGATTACCGTATCCGCGCGAGGTCCCGGTGAGACACACCCTCCCGAGCGTGCTATCGATTAAGCCCCCCCCCAGACTTCTGTAGCGTTGCCGCTGCCCTATCCTTCATAATAGGACAGGGACGCAGAGCTCGCCGCCAGCAGCGACGATGCGCTATCCTTAACCACAGCGGCCGCAGAAGTCTGTGGGGGCCTTTAGCGCGGAATCTCGCGCATAAAAAGATCGCGCTAGGCATTGTCTAGCGTGCGCGAGACGCGATGCCATGCGTAGTGGCTGAATTGAATTGATTGATCAATCGCGTCGCTCGATCAATTTGGCCACTACACATGCATCGCGTCGCGCGACGCGTGCGCAATAAACAAGGCCCTATGCGCTGCTGGGTTCATTCTAGTCAATCGTCGATTTGTCCGGCGGCTGCTCCGGCGCGACTCTGCGGATCTTGTGCGCGCCTCGACCATTATCTCTCCACGGTACTCGTGCGGAACCTTGCCGCACCGTTCCATACAATACATCCAGCTGCTGGAGACGCCTGCATGTAATAATTCATGTGCTGCTCTGGATATGGAATATGGATAGAAAGAAGGTGGTGAGTCCATGGGGTTATGTCAGAGCCTGGATGTGGACATGTGGAGGCAGGTTGTCGTTGTATTTTAGTCAATGGTTGTTGTTCATGTTGGGTTTTGCTTCTCAGGTTAGTACAGGCGTGGTGACTACAGTACACGGTAACGGACCCACGATCAGTCCTGTGCTTCAGGCATGCGTCAATCCAGCACAGGTGAGCCGGGTGCGAGGGAAAAGAACACCACGCAGGGCTCCCGTCTGCAGACTGGGGCGAGGGGCGGGGGATGGTCTGAATCAACCATGGGGCATTTACCAGCTTCCTGAGCTTTGAGATCCTTTCTAACCTCGTATGCCCACAATACGAAGGGATACCTCCTTTTAGCTATCTCTCTTTTTTACCTTTTTTTAATATCCTACTAATATTACCCCCTTTAACCTCCTCTTTCTAGTAGTTCGACAATTTCTGAACTGTAGTTTTATTTTAGTACTAGTTTTTCCTTAATTCTATAACCTCTTCATCTCATATTTTCCGTACCTGCTAGTTTTAGCGTGCCTGTTCTTAGACCTTCTATCTCTGCAAATCGATCAAGTTTCGCCCAACCACGCCCGCTTCCTCCACCTAGCAACAGCTGTTGTAGCTCGACCTTTGGCGGCGGATAATTGAAACGGCAACATGCTGCTGCTATGCTGTCGCTTGTAGCCATTTGTTAGTTAGCTTGTTCCAATGGTAAACGCCGATCGGGCCGAAAGAAGGCTTTGATTTTCTCGTGTTAAATCATCTCTCGTAGTGGTTTTGCAGTTCGCACCTCTTTAGAGCTGAAGCAAGAGCAAGCATTCCATATCCTTCCTATTGTAGCCTTCTTTCTCGACAATCGGCGTCAGCTAAACGGGTGGCGAAAGATCACGAAATCTGCAGAGATGCGCGGCCACCTGGATGACATGCGAACAAGCGCGTCGTCCATGGAGATGGCGAGGAAGCGCGGCGCCCAGCAGGCCGCGAAAGCGGTGCCAATATCAATTCCGATGGCGCGTTCTGCGCGCTGCAGCTCAACGCGACAGCTTCGAAAGCCTGGTCAGGATCGAGCTTGAGGCTCGACAATTGAAGGAGGGGGGTCGTACTGCGACCTTGTTTTAGGGGGAGTGGATGTCGTACTCTTCCTTTGTTTTGGTAGAGAATCGTCTCGTATTTTTTCAGCCTTTTACGTGATGCTTGTATCCCTTGATAGGTTCTTCTTTCCATGTGTGGCTTTAACATTGTACGATTCGAGCGCAACTTCGCTCTCTGAAGTAGACATGTTATCACTACCTAGAAAAAGAGTTAGCGTTCGATGATTTTGATTGATAAAACCTGCGTGAGATACTGCCCCTGCGTCCTTGCGCGGGCAACGTTTGCCGTTCAACATGGGGTGTTGCTGCAGCAAAGGAAGAGCAGCCTCCCCCTGCTTGACATAGCGGCATCTGCGCGCGTTTCTGAGCGTCTAGATCCAGTATACGGGTTCACTACGTCGCGCAGCAGGCGTCTGGAGTCAGAAGAGGTGACACCGTCGTAGTACGACAAGCGGCCGCATTCAGAATTCAACATGGGATGCTGCTGCAGCCGAGGAAGCACCGCCTCCTGCTTGACACAGTGGCAATCGCGCGCGTTTTTGAGCCACCTGATTCCGAATACGTGTCACCGACGGGAGAACCACTAAGGGGAAGGGTTTCGACCTCCTATGAAACTTCAAGTGGGGATCAGGGTCATTAGAAAGAGCTCGAAATGCCGATTACCAATATGTGTGTCAAAATTGCAAAGTGAATTTCCTGAGCGACTTGTGACCTGTCGAAGTTGGTTGGAGCGTAGGCTGAAGCTGGCGCGAGAGCAGTGAGGGTTTGGGGCTCCGTAAGAATGGTCCGCCAGCGATGACGGTGGCGCAGAGGTAATGCTCCGGTCTGTCGGGTATGAGGTCGCTAGTTCGGTTTCCCTCGCTGCCGTACTTCTTCCACATAATGATTTATCTTCGAAAGGACCTTTTATTCTGAATAATGTGACGCTATATGTGGTTGTCCAAGAAAAGCAAGGAGCGACTCCGCAGCGAGTTCACTTTGAAGCTCCAAACCTTGTGCTTGGAGCATGACCCAAAGATGCAACCGACCCTATTGTATATCACCTGTCACCTGTCGTCCCGTTGATCGTCGACTTGCTCGAGCGGGCGCCAGCAGCGTCTCCATTCATCCCTCTCGCGTGCCTGAGTGCTCCAATGGATCCTCCTCGCTCGAGGGACACGAAGAGTCGTTCAGGGCTGTCACGAAGAAGTCCGAGCAACGCGTTGTTTGGCGTCCTGGCGTTCTTTTGAAATCCCGCGGAATCCAGTCGGTGACAGCCCTCGTCCAGCGGGTGTCTGCAAAGCACATTACGTTTCCGGTCCACCTAATTTTCAACAACTTGGCCCACGCGACAGCGTCTCTGATCGTCGAACGTCGGCGAAGCTCGGAACTCCGGAGCGCTTCTCACACTTGCGTGAATCGCGTCACTCCGAGCATCGTCCTCTCGATTCCACGCTGCGCGACGCTGATCGCGTGTTCATCCTGCTTTCGTATAGACCAGGTCTCTGAGGCGTATGTTAGGGCAGGAAGAACGGTAGAGTCGAATAGGTGGGCACGGAGTCGGACGTTCTTCTTCTTCTTCGCGACTTCTTCGACGCTCTTGAAAGCTGCCTAAGCCGCTCGCTTTCTCCTGCCCAGCTCTGGCGCTAGGTCGTTGGCCATGTTGTATTCGCGACCCAGATAAACGTAGCTGGAGCATACGGAGATGCTCGTTCCGTTGAGCGAGGATGGGGCATCAGAAACTTGTCCGTTTTTCATTAACATCGTCTTCGTAAGATTCAGCTGCAGTCCAATGTTCCCACATACACGATCGAAACCGGTCAGCATTCGCTGTGCTTGACTGTTGCTCGGTGTTATGAGCACGATGACGTCAGCGAAGCGAAGATGGTGTAGTTGTCGGCCGTCAACCTTCACTCATATGTCTTCCCATTCTAGTTCGCGCATGACATTTTCGAGGGTGGCGCTGAAGAGTTTCGGGGATGTGGTATCCTCTTCCGAACCCCTCTCTCCACGTCGATGACGACGTCGTTGTAGAATGGTGAGATCATTGTCGTGAATCCACTGTACAGCTCTCGAAGGACTCTGATGTACGGAGTAGGAACCCCCTGAGTGAGCAGGGCGTCGATGACCGCTTCAGTTTCGAGGAAGTCGAATGCCTTCTTCAGGTTGTTGAACGTAAAGGACAGCGGCAGCTTGTACTCTCGCGACACTTCGATGAGCTTCGTAATGGTGTGTATGTGGTCGATGCGGAATCCTCTCCGAAATTCTGTTTGTTCGCATGGCTGTCCTTCGTCCAAAAACCGTCTGGACGCGTGAGCGCGCAGCTCATAACGCCCTGCTGCCACCCAACGGGATGTGGTCCGTTGGCGTCGTGGTAACAGGGTCGCGTCTTGTGTGCACCAAACGGGTTTGATGGTTCGGTTCTCGGTGCCGCTACTGTTTTTGCACACATCGGATCGTTATTATTATGCACTTGCGTGATCACAGGACTCAATTTGTGCACGATTAATGCTTTAGTATTTGAACCTAGCCTTTTTGGGCTTCTGTTTGAATTTGCTATACAGCAGAAATGGCATCTTGAAAGTAAGTAAGTAGGAAGTACGGGAGTAAGTACGAACTGGATTCCATTCGCACGCATTTGCTCAATTGCAGATTATAAGCCAGGCCTACCGGCAGTTCTGCGCTCCGGTATTCCGGCCATGTCTGGCATACGCTTGGGTGGCGGCTGGATAAGTTGATGATCACCCGGGGCTACGCCTACCGATTATGCTTTCAACGAAGAAGAAGTAATGATGCCTTGTCAGGGAGAGGAGGATTGTTCGCCCCTAGCGTTTGCAAGATGCTGTTGGTGTGATAAGCGATAATGTTTTAGTTCTACATCCAAATTGTGGCTATCATTGTCAGCAATTAAAGCGGTTATTTTATGTGAGCAAGAATTTTTTTTATGTTAGCGACCCAATAGAATGATATATGCATTGAGAGGTAACTCAAACGAAAGCCCAAAAAGGCGAGGTTCAAATAGTAAAGGCATTAATCGTGTACAAATTGACTTCTGTGGTCACGCAAGCTCATAATAATAACGATCTGGTGTGTGCAAAAACATTGGCGGCACCGGGGACCGAACCATCAAACCCGCTCGGTGCACCCGAGAGGCGACCCTGTTACCACTACGCCAACGGACCAAATCGGACCGGGTGGCAGCAGGGCGTTATGAGCTGCTCTCACGCGTCCAGACGGTTTTTTACCACAGAAGAGCATTCCGGAAAAAGTAATTATGGTTTTGGACTCCCCACACGGGACCCTACATCCTGTAAAAATTGCATCGCAAAAGCTCGCGGTCACTCTAGAGGGTCTCCTTGTAAGATCCCAGAACCGAGCATGACGAGCCGCGGGACGGCGTGTGTAAGCCGTAGTCACACGTCACACGCGATAATTGATGACACCTTTTGAAAATGCGCCGGAGCTCTGGACCCTGGAAATGCTAGCAGAAGCTGCATAGAGCGCTTCACGTGGATCATAAGTACAGACGCATCCGTAGCCAGTTTGGGGTAGATGAATTTTCAGTATAGAAACTGATGGGTAAAAGATTGGTGAAAGTCAATATTTCCCAACACATGGCAGCCATCGATAAATCTGGATGAGTCGTCACAGTCATGATCTGTATGAAGCTGAGTAGGATCATATTTCACTGTCGCATGAGGTCGCGTTGGTTAGACGTCAGACTGCGGTATTTAGTTTTTCAAAGTGCGTTCGTTAGCTTTGACAGAAAGCTGAGAAGGCTGTAGTGTCGGCGACCATGTCCGTCAAGGTGCTACCGGCACCGTGTAGAAGTGGAGGTACGGGCTAACCGCATCTGGAAGGTAGAACTGAATCGCTTAAGGGTTCGACCCTTGAGACTACGGTCATCCTAGTATGCCAGTGGGAACGCTTCTATTAGGGGGGGGGGGGGGGCAAAAGTAATGAGACAAAATGATAAAAATCTTTATCTCCTTATAACTCAATTACAACTCAACGATGCTGAGGAATGTATTTGCCATTAAGGGCAATGACCTTGCTGCTATCGCTCAGTGAACTTCCTGATCCCATCCTTACAGAACTGCTTGAGCCTGGTGTTGATCAACTGCTCGATATGGTTGTCAAGGACTGCTTGGGTTCTTGTGTCCCTTCCGACTAGGAAGTCCTGTAGGCTCAAGTAGTAGTGGTAGTTGCATGGAGAGATGTCCAGCGAATACGGTGGGTGAGGCATTTGAACGTAGCCCAGCTGGCCAAGCTTATCTGTGCTTACTTGTTCTCGATGAAGTGCGGCGTTGTCGAAGAGGAGAACCTTCTTGAAGCGCTGCGAATGAATAAGAGCGAGTCGCCGGCTCATCTCCTCTATTTCGTTCATCATGGCCTTGGAGTTCATCGCGGTGCTCTTGGGAAACAGCCTCCGGTAAACCGATCCATGGGCGCAGACCCAAAAGCTCCAAAGATGCTTCTCGCCGTGAACATCTCGCCGAACGAAGGTCGGTAACGGGTCACCAGGCCTCACCCAGACTCGCTGCTTGGCAGGGTTAAGGTAGAAGACGTACTTCTCATCCTGCGTGAATATTGAGCCCAGGCTGCTCGGGGTTGGGGATTGGGGGAGATTTGCGCGACACAGGTCGACTCGTCAGACTGGGGTTTCGGCATGAGACAGGCTGGGGCTTTTGGCATGCTTCTGGAAAGGGCGGAAGTGGTAACTTTTCAGATGTGCTTCAGTAAGTAGCATACAAACATACAAATACAACAAGTACGAATCCAGACTCCAGCCACGAGATATGTGGACACGGCATGGGGTGTCTCATTACTTTTGCCCCCCCCCCCTAATATGTAGCACCTAAATGCCTCAAAGGTCTCCTAACGACCAGCTAGCATGATTTTCCCCGTGGCGATGAGTCGTTACTGCGTGGGTAGCCGCCCCACCCCTAAATGAATGCGATGCCAGCCTTTTATGAGCCAAGCCAGGTAGCATCAGAGATTTTTTCCTCACAACTAAAGCAGCAAAATCTCCAGCCAGCTTGCCTCCGTTGCGCGAACTGAATAGAAACGACTGGGAGCAGCAGAGTGGTTGCAATTCTACAGAACGGCTGCCATAATAATGTATGGGTTAAGGTAATTTAATGGTAGCTCCTACAGCGGCTTGATTCGAGCTTTCGTCGAATGCGCACACAATTATTATATTTACGTCGGACCTGGAAACCTTGGAATAGTGCTTAGCAGGTGGTGTAGATTCATTGGCCATCCTAGCAGCCCTTTCAGAACGTAGAACGTCTGTCGTCCGAAGGAAGGGGACCGAGGGCACTGATGCGATATCCTAATGATCTTAGCTTGCCTAGATAGATTAGGTGAGCCAACAAAAACGTTCTTCAATTTAGGGAGGCCTGAGGAGGGAACCCGAAACATGAAAATAAAGTCCAAGAACTGATTCTTCACTCGCCGATAGATCTTGATGTCCCTGGCGCTACATCGAGATCGATGCACGCCTCGAGAGTGGTGGCTTCTTG
Source organism: Heligmosomoides polygyrus polygyrus (assembly GCA_947396885.1). NCBI lineage: Eukaryota > Metazoa > Nematoda > Chromadorea > Rhabditida > Heligmosomidae > Heligmosomoides > Heligmosomoides polygyrus. The sequence continues at coordinate 55,536,776 of OX377206.1, forward strand.
CTGGAGAATCACAGCTGACAGCATACGAGCCGAGTCGGAGGCTGCCGTGTGGCGTTGACTGCGGATTAGGATAAAGGATAAAGGACGGCGTTACTCAATCCCTTTTGGGATGCGCCACGCATTCTACTTTTGCGGGATATCGTGGAGGCGACCTGAATGCGTATTTGGCCATACAATGACTTGCGGTGGCCGGCCGATGAACGAGTCAGCGCTCTATCCTTCTCAGACAAGTCTGGTACCAATTCATCCGCCCCGGAGGGATGGAAGGCTTGGTTGTGTGAATGGTGCCGCTAGCGCATCTCCTCGTCCCAGGGATAGAAAACTCACTGTTTGAATGTCCCGGTTCTCTGTAAGATCCCTCCCCTAGATGAGTCAAGAATGTACCTACTGCCTGCGAATCAAGCGGGGTGGTTTGGGAGTCTTGGCCTGAAATTTTTCAGTCTTGCAGATTTCGTCACCCCAGGAGGCCCGCTCGCACACGTCCCTTCGGCTGTCTGGAGCTTCGTCCCGAACTTCTCCAGGTGCTGCCTCCCTAACAAATAAGATCGAAGCCCTCGTCCACGCTCTACTCGGATATCTCTTGCCATTTTACATGTTTCCTGATTAGTCGATCTCTTACCTCTGTTTGAATTGTACGCTCAGATAAATAGCTTAGTATACCAAGTCTCGAGTGTTCTTAAAGAAAAAGGTTGAGACCGTCATACCAACCGCCTCTCATAGAACAACTTGGGGGCCAATCACCTTTTTTCTTGTTCACTCAAGACTTCGTTTGCTCGGGTTATTGCCTCAGCGCACTCGTCGTTGTGTCTGTTTTCGCGCAGTAGTTATCCTCGCACGAAAGTGAGTGAGTGAACTACTGCTTTCTCTTCAGCAGCTCTATTGTGCAAGTGACCTTCGTGGGAACAGCACTCTGAGAGTTGTGGTGGTTCCTGTTTTCGAGCGGAGCATCTTCTAGAGGGTGATCCCTGCAAGGCGGAGCCGCCGGAAAGAGGAATCGAGAGTTTCGCAATCGTTCCGCCGTCGACAGACGTCGTAAAAGAGTTGAGAGGATAGTGTATTATCTTCAGGATGTCGGACAAGACTCCGACCAACCCTACGGTCGAGATGCAGTTGGGCACCGTGTCACTGGACGATTCGGACGACGATGAAATCAAGGTCAGTGGCGAGGCGGTGCAACTGGTGAAAGACATCCAAGTGCGTGTTTTGGCCGAAGTGGTAAAACACCTAAGGGTGTCGGACGCAAGGAGAGTAGAGATTGAAAACGTGGCTCAGATGGCTACAGGAAGCTATCGCGGCCGTCAGAAAGATCTATTCTCGTACCGGGAAGCGCAACGAGCGACAAGAAATGCAGCAAGATGTGCAATTTCAGGAGATGCTCCGGCAGAGGAAGAAAGAGCAGGACGAGCTGATCCCGCTGAAGCAGTTGCTGGCGCTGAGAGATCAAGAACTTAGCGTGCTCAGATAAGCGCAGGAGGCCAAAAGCGGGCCTGCTCAACCGATGGAAGTGGACGAAACGAGTAAAGCAGGTACTGCAATAGAACCTCAAAGTGCATTTCGACAGAAATGTTCTGATGTTGAAAACGTAGTTTTGCAGGCTGGTGGGAAAAAGCATGCGGCCTCGAGGGCGTCAGTTGCGAAGACTTCCCGCTCATCGCCGTGCAGAGCAAGTCGGAGGCTAAAAGGTACGCATTAGCCTGATAAGTCGCGAGAAAGCGAGTGTGAGGGAGAAAGTGTTAATTCGGGGTTAGGCAGTAGGCGATCCGATTTTACGAGAACAGGTATCGTCGCAGTCTCAATCGGAAATGGTAAAGTACCTGAAGTACGTAGCATTACCGGAAGTGAAACCTTACTCGGGTAAGGACAAGGACAATCCGTTCAAGGCTTTTCGCGAGGCGTTTGAGTTGAAGTACCCGAGAGAAAACTGGACGGACGCAGAGCTTTGCGCGCTTTTCAAGGCAAAACTAAGCGGAAAGGCAAAATCTGAGACGCTTCCGAAACACAAGTCAAAATCTTATCGAGAGGCGGTTAAAGAGATGGCGTACTTGTGTAAAGAGGAAGCTAGGAATGCCTCAATAGTAGCGATAGGCGAGCTGCAAAAACTAAGGAAGCGCGAAAATCAGTCGGTCGCTGATTTTTGTATAAAGTTAGACAGGCTAACGCGAATTGCGTATCCCGAACTGAGAGGCAGTTCTATAAATTCAATGAGGGCTCATCTTCTGTATGAACAGTTAGCCGACTGAAAAGAATCGTATCATTTGCTGGCAGCCATGGAAGGTGATCCCCGAAGGGTTTACGATAACCTTAAGGAAGCTGCAATGAGAATTGAAAGAAGACACCTGACGATTCGAAACGTACGGGAGCACAGAGGAACAACCGAAAAACGTGGGTTTCCAAGGAGATCACAGCAGGAAAGGCCACCGAAATCAGGGAGTGATCCGCAGGCTTCGGGATCGCAAAGCAAACGGCTAGAAAAACACTGTGAAGGCAGAGAGCAGCCAATTATTAAGAGTTCAGAAGAACAGTCCCGGTCGCCTAGAAGAGGAAAAGGTTGCTACAAATGCGGTGAAGAAGGACATGTTGCTAAACGGTGTGCGCAATCTAGCCGTGAGCCGCGGAATGTAGCATCTGACAAAGCCAAGAACGGGGTATTGTCCCTTTCGGCGAGGATCAAACCACGCGTTGCGCGATGACAATGACTGAGAATCGGCGTACAAAGAAGCAAGCTGTTGGTCCTAAGACGGTTGGAGAAGTACTGGTATTTGGTAGGAAATGGACAGCCCTATTGGATACGGATCTGAAATTTCGATTATGCCAGTAAATGTTCTTCAGCGAGCTTAGATGACGGTTACGATATCGATCATTTAGAGAGGCCGCTAGATCATGCTCTAAAGGTGTACGATGCCTCAGGAAACAGAACGCAGTTCATAGCCGCTGTAGAGGTACCGGTGGTGGAATCCGGAGACAAAGACGGGAAAGTGAATGCATTCATGTACGTGGCAGAGAACGCTGCAGATAAGATCATTCTAGGGACTAATGTGCTGTCATCGCTAGGATATAAGCTAATGCGTGAGGGGGCAGATCAGTGCAACTCGCGAAGTAGATCTGGCTATGATGACATTTCTGTAAGCGACGAAAAAGAGTATGAGGTTGAAGACAATGCATACCACCAGGAGCCACGAAACAAGTCACTTTGAGAGGTAAAGGAAGCCTGCACGAAAGTGAGTCTCATAGTGAGGAAGTGGCGAGGATTTCCGTTCACAACGCATCCACAGAACCAGTGATTGTTCAAAAAGGGGAACAAATAGAGGAGTGGGAGAAATGCGCAGAGGAACAGATACCTATCGGTATGAAAGACATTCCTACGGACATGTTGACAATAAAGCGCAGAGGCCTTGAGCCGTCGGAGCGTTTGAACGTGTTAAGGGATATGTTAGGAGAAAATCGTCGGGATAAGCGTGTGTCAGACGATATCTGGGAGTTTCTGGAGAGGAACAATGAAGTTTTTGCCGTGGAAGATGAAGAGCTTACTCAAACTACTTTGGTCAAGCATGAGATTGAGACCGATGGTAGTGCTCCTATACGTCAGAAAACCCGACCAGTTACTATAGGAGCCAGAGCTGAGTTTAAGCAAATATTCCGAAACCTACTGGATAGAGGGATTATAGAAAAATCCAACTCAGAGTGGGCTTCGCCCGTGGTGTTGGTAAGAAAGAAAGATGGTACGTTGAGGTTGTGTGTCGACTATAGGCAATTAAACAAACACACCAAACTAGATGCGTACCCTCTACCCCTCATAGATGCAATGCTGCAAAGCCTCATAGGTAGAAGAGTGTTTTCGAAGTTAGACATAGCTGCAGGGTATTGGCAGACTCCATTGTCTGAGGACGCGAAACAGAAAACGGCTTTCACGACATCCGAAGGTTTGTACCAGTTTAAGGTGCTTCCTTTTGGGCTGGCCACGTCACCTCCCCAATTCCAGCGTATGATGGACGCAGCACTTGGAGAATTAAAAGACAAAGAAGTATTTGTGTACATCGATGATATATTAGTGGCCACCGAAACGGAAGAAAAGCACCTGGAGTTCCTACAAAGGATCTTCGATGCATTCCGTGAGGCCAACTTAAAGTTTAAGCCGCAGAAGTGCATCTTAATGGAGAATCGTCTAACTTTTGTACCCTGCCAAGGTGTCTATGATTGAGCAGTACCCAAAACCGTCTTCTTTACCGGAGTTACGGACATTTTTGGGCATGTGTGGCTACTACAGGAAGTTTGTACTAACTTTTCCGAGATAGCACACCCATTGTTCAATCTTACAAGTGTAAAGACGCAGTGGAAATGGGAACAGCCCCAACAGAAAGCGTTCGAGGCGCTAAAAAGGGCTTTAACCAAAACTCCAGTATTGGCGCAACCCGATACAGAGGCAGCTAAAAATGGTTCAAGACCGTACGTTATCTTTACGGATGCATCCCAGGTTGGAATAGGTGCTGTTCTGAGTCAGGAAGGAAAGGATGAATTGTCGCACCCAATCTATTTCAAAAAGGTTATCTAAGGCGGAGGCCAGATACCATATTACAGATAAGGAAGCGTTAGCGGTAGTATTCGCTCTACGAAAGTTCAAGTCCTTCATATACGGAACTGAAGTGATACCCCGCACAGATCACCAACCACTGACTTCGTTGTTCAAAAGATCGAACATTTCTGCACGCTTACTCCGCTGGTCCCTTGAAATTCAACAATACAGAGTGAAGGTTGAATACGTCAAAGGTAAATCAAACGTAGTGGCTGATGCACTATCTAGAGGAGTCGCAGTTCCTCTAAATGAACCAGCGTCATTTTGTGCGGAAGATGAGTTGATAGTTTGCAAATTAAGTACAGAAGTCGAAAACGAATGGCTTGTCGAACTTCGAGAAGACGAGTTCTACAGACCGGTCATCCAGAACCTTGAAACGAATAAACTCGACGAGGAGGTCAGATTACCCCGAGTGGATTGTCGTCTAATGGTGGCGGACTTCACTATCGATAATGGGTATCTGAAAATCTTACGACCGGACGGTAGTATGGCCAAAGTGGTCCCCAAGAGCCTCAGAAAGAAGATCTTTGAGGAGGCCCACGCTGGTTCTATGGCAGGACACTTCGCGGCAAAGAAGGTACTGAGAATGTTGTCTAGGGAGGTATTTTGGGAAGGTATGGCCCAAGATATTACGAAGTGGAGCCGAGAGTGTCGGAACTGTCTTTTGGTAAATCCACACAAGACGATAATACCGCCGCTGCAGCCATTCGCGGCGATGAGGCCTTTCGACATCATTGGTGCAGACCTTCTGGAAATGAGTATGAGCCTCAGTGGGATGAAATATGTAATGGTTATTGTTGACCATTTTTCAAGGTGGCTGGGTGCATACGCTAGTAAAGACAAAACGGCCAAGTCAATTGCACGTATTCTGTTCCAGAAATGGGTGTGCGAAGGAGGCCGCTGGCCAAAACAAATCCATACCGATAAAGGTACTGAATTTGTGAACTCTATTGTCGATGAGCTTGCGCAAGCAGCGGGAATCAGACATACGACAACAATGGGCTACAACTCACGGGAAAATGGCGTAACAGAAAGGGCCATTGGTACGTTGCAGAGAATGCTAAAGAAGCGAGTGGAATTTGCTGAATGCTGGGACGAACTCCTACCGAATGTGGTGTATGCGTACAATATAGACCACATGAAGCCACAGGGGAAAGTCCATTTTTTCTGCTCCATGGCTTTGATCCCGTAGTACCTTCAGACATAATGCCCATGGAAAAGGTCAAGTCCTATGATGTAGACTTCGACGATTATAAAACTGTTCTTTTACATGGTTTTCAGATATACGGAAAGAAGCAGCCGAATACGCCCGAATATATCGTGATCATATGGAGAAAGTGTACGATGAAACGAATAAGGTTCGGGAGGAGTCATTACCGATAGTAGGCGATAAGGTGCTCATGAAGCTGCCAGCCGAAAAAGCTAAGGGCAAGCATCCTAAGCTTACAATTGAATGGGATGGTTCTTACCGGGTGATCGAAAGAGGCGACACTTCCGCTGTAATAACAAAGATAGGTGCTAATTATGAACCTGTCAAAGTTCAGGTGGATCTTTTGAGAAAGGTCCTAATGGAATCTCTTTCAAACCAGTGAAACCACGGACAAGGCGAAAGGCTGTGCGAAAGTGCAATCAGATACTTGTTGGTAGAGTGTCCGTAAGTATTTCTCTTTCCAGGAGCGAAAAGGAGTTCGATGTCACGGACGCCATGCACTTCCTACACGCGCAGTTCAGATGTCAAGGACAGCCTTTTCCGATCATGCAAGGGCATCCGGGCATCCCTGCAGATGTCACGTCGAGATGTCAGTGTGGATCGACGCTGACGGTTTGGGACCTAATAGGCAACGTGCCGCAGCCAGCCAGTGACCACCGAGTGGAGGCCGTCCTCGAAGCAGCACGAGTGTTGGCGATCTGGAATGGGATAGGAACCCTCATTGACAAAGTCAAATGGATTTGTGATTCATTCCACCGAAGGGTGACTCCGCGCAGTGTTGGACTCGCGTATGCGTTCTTCAGAACGCGTTGTCTGCATATCTTGATTTGGACCTCGATGGTGCCCATGACGCGATCATGAGACACAACCAAATCCAGGGATGGTCCTACGACATGACTGAGATCTTCGAGATCGGATGGAAGATCGCAAAGACCACGGACTGGAATCTGGTGCAAACGGAAATTGGAAAGGAGCACCACAAAGCACTGGTCGTAGTGCCAGAAACGCTAAGGAGGCTCAAACACCTCCAAGGGTCCATTAAGAACGAGGACGTCTTCTACTACAGAAAATTCAGTGAAGTCCATCTGCGCAAGAACGAACTATTCCGTGACGAGCTAGGCCACGTCGTCTTCGTGATGCCGTCGCTAGAGCCGAAGCAGACTGGATGCTGGCTGCCGTTTGTTGCTGCAATGGACATGTGGCTCGGAATTGGTTGCCGCTTGTACTTGGTGGCAGGACCACTTGGGCGAGAGCAGTCGTCCTGGTTCAGAGTGGCCGAACGTGCACGGTCGCACGTACATGGGTACTTGGAATACCGGCCCGAGCAGGCGGAACAGATCGTCGACAAGCTACCGGTCAGCGCAGGAGTCATTCCAGCTGACTCGCCGTGCTTGGAAGTTGGCATGGTCGACGACGACAAGTCATGGATCCCCGAAGCCGGAGTGCGGAAATTCTACTCGAAGATGGCTGATGTGCTTAGCAGTTGGTTTTCCTTGGAGGCCCCTCCGGCACCCAAGTTCGAAAGCACTCGTCCTCACAAGGCAGGTAATCCGCCTAGAGGATCGGAGGGTTGTTCGAAAGTGGTGGAGGGAGGGATCAACAAAAACCGACTGAAGCGTCAACAGAAGCGCCTCAATCGCAGTAAGACTAGAGCCGCAGCGAAGGGGCTTGAGCAACTCAAAATGTGAGAAACCATATCAGCTTTCCATGAGTAGAGTGTGATCGAGTGGAGCGATAACTTGTTAGGAGGGGGCCTGTGAATGGTGCCGCTAGCGCATCTCCTCGTCCCAGGGACAGAAAACTCACTGTTTGAATGTCCCGGTTCTCTGTAAGAACCCTCCCCTAGACGAGTCAGGAATGTACATACTGCCTGCGAATCAAGCGGGGTGGTTTGGGAGTCTTGGCCTAAAATTTTTCAGTCTTGCAGATTTCGTCACCCCAGGAGGCCCGCTCGCACACGTCTCCTTGGCTGGGTGGAGCTTCGTCCCGAACTTCTCCAGGTGCTGCCTCCCTAACAAATAAGATCGAAGCCCTCGTCCACGCTCTACTCGGATATCTCTTGCCATTGTACTTGTTTCCTGATTAGTCGATCTCTTACCTCTTATTTGAATTGTACGCTCAGATAAATAGCTTAGTATACCAAGTCTCGAGTGTTCCTAAAGAAAAAGGTTGAAACCATCATACCAACCGCCTCTCATAGAACAACTGTTGGCCTGGGCGGGAAATCCGAACCAGGAACCTGGTATCGGGTGCATGCGACAGTCGGCGCCTCCTCCGACTGCGCTACACGCTCCCCTGGCTGCGGATTACAGATGTAAATCAGACTTTATTTACTTTCGGGTTTTCCAACTTAAATCGGAGGGCGGATGGGGTCGCTAGACAAGTAAAAGTCGAAATGGGTTTAGCCGGGGTCCCTCCCTCTTTCGTCAGCGCCGATGCTAGCTGACCTCAGCGAGCGCGAGGCGCTGCCTCGCAACTCCGGTACCGTATCGCTGGTACCATTACCTGCATTCGGGGGCAAATGCATCTACCGCTGTCGATGAGACATGTAGAAATTCAAATCATCATTTTAGCGGCGTTATCCACCCGGATCATACTGAAGCACGCCGGCGCATTTTCAAAGGGTGTCGTCAATCACCGTGTGTGACGTGTGACTACGGCTTGCACACGCCGTCTCGCGGCTCGTCATACTCGGTTCTGGGATCTTAGCTGTAGACTGCGGACAACAGGCAGATCAGGCGATAATTGACAATGTCGTGCACGTTTCTCTTCTTGTACAGGAAGACGGTCCTGCTGGTCTTCCACTAGGATGGAACCTTGCAGTCTGACAGGTAGTGCGTGAAGAGCCGCACCAGGGTGTTGATGAGCGATGGCGGGAGGTTCTTCAGGTGTTCAGGTCTGATCCTGTTGAGACAAGGTGCTGTACTCTTCTTCACCGACGAGATGGCGTGTCGGTGAAGAAGCGTACAGCTGTGAAGAAAGTGTCGAACTATTGTATATAGTATTACACGATACTTTCACAACTCTGGCAGAGGTCAAGGAGGTGCCCAAAAATATTTCACCCAAACTTCGCCAAGGGGTGTCGATCACGAATCTGACATCCGTTTTTGAAAATTCGGCTGATTACGTTAGGCTTAGTACACACCAGGGGTGTGCGTAAATGAAATTTGAAATTTCGTAAATCGTAAATCGTAATTACGAGAAAACCGTCGTAAATCGTAAATCGTAAACCGTAAATCGTAAGAGTCACCTGAACTGTAGTGCGGTACAACTAAATTTCCTGAACCTTTTTCTGCTAATGTTAATCAGATGTGATTCACTATTTATTTAACTGTTGTGTTATTTTCAGCTTAAGCTGAACCGTTTTCTTACCATATTACTTCTTTTTTCACTGCTTCTTGCTAGTAAAACATCTTTCAAACCAAACTAAACACGTTTCAGGAAAGTCAAAATCTTTAAATTCAAAAAACATACTTAACCCTATGCCTGGCATTCCAACAGAAAACTTGCATCATTTGAATATTCATTAAATTCCTAACTTAATACCAATTTTTAGCTTGCGTATTAGTCTTGGAGTAAACAGAAACAACTGCGAAAAATTCGCTGTCAAATCTAAAAATTAAAAAATCGTGTCACCTCTGACCAATACGCCGGTCTCCTGCTCAAGCCTGCACTTGTAAGGTTACTAAAACTTTATAATATTGTTCGGCGCAAATAGGGTCCGGGGGGGGGGTCACCACACATGGTGCGGCGGGCCGGCGTGGCGAGTAGCTACATACAGTGAATGTAAATGCAGTCTTGTCTCTTCGTTTCGATTATAGATCCGCGTCTTATGTGCTTCCTAATTGGACAAGGAAGAGAACTCCAGGATTTAGGCGATTCTAACACGGATGCGTCACTTGAGCCACACCCTGTAGTCCCTTCCCCGGCATGAATATGTGCTCTCCTCCGATGACGCGGAGGAGAGCACAGATTCCGCGCGGAGGAGAGCACAGAACACAGCTACAGCATTATTTGTCTGTCTTCTTTACTATCAGTGTGCCTTGTCTCGTTTTCTTGGTGTTGGTGACACTTTTTATAAGGTGACCCTATTTGCGCCTATTGTTCTACTATTTAATAACTCCCTGCGCTTGCTCAGGCTACCCTTCGCCAGCTCCATTTCCTCTCCGAGAACCTGCAGCTTCGTAAGCGGATTCGATAGGGCGAATACGATAAACTCAGTCACGCCACCGGAAATGGAGATCAAAACTGACTGCCAAGACCAGTTCGACCTTTTCGGGGGTCGAGCCTTCTACCAGGGATGAGCGCATTAACCGTTATCCGTTATCCGTTATCCGGTTTCCGGCGGGTTTTGGCCTATCCGTTTTGTTGTTCGTTACCCGGCCGAAAATCGCCGAATAACAAACAACAAAATCTGACTCATGACTGCTTATCATTGGCCGAATTAATTTAGTCTTCTGGCTTTTTATGATTGGTTAAATAAAAGGACAATTTTTTACAAATCGTTTTGTGTTTTTTGCTATGCTAATTGAGATACGTTTGCCGTGCTAGGTTGCAGAGTCTTCTTTTATGATTAGTTCCCTGTGGTATGATTAGGTTAAACTACCTGCTCATAGCGGTGTTTAAAACTCAGAACGCTTCCTTGCTCATTTCTGGTTGTAGGGTCTTCCCCAAAATTTCTTCTAGCATAATGTGCGATCTCGAAAACCCAGTCGACAGAAGAGGAAGGGATAAACGTTCATATGAATCAGCTCGTTTTAAAGATGTGCCAGATGTTCAACTTCTAGTTCTTTGAAACTATGCTTCCAGTGCTTCCAGTGATAACTTCCTGTGGCTGCCCGATGTACTAGTACTATGTACCAGTACTTTAATATTTCCAAATAAATCCAGATTCATCTGTAGGTTAACGGGTATTTGTTAAACAGTGGAAAAAGCTGCCAAGGGGCGGTGGATCCAATACTGGTAGACGAACCTAATTCGGCTGATGTTTTAGCGCAACCACCTTCAGAGTCTGGACAAGAAAAGCAAAGCCTGAAGGAGTACTTGTCCGTGAATCACAGCGGGCGGGTTGCAATAGCTTCTTATGCTATTGGAAAGTCGAAATGAAGGAGGGGCAAAAAACCCAGACCGACCATGACTGTAGAAACAGCCTAAAGGCTTACAAAACACCCTTGGATGAGAGTAGATGTCAGTGGATGAGGTACACGAGTCACGTCTATTTCTATGCGAAGAGGTTTACCAGGTTTTGGCCTGCTTTCGTAAGGACACTTGATGTCCAACGCCTCTTTCATCTTATTTTCGAATCATTATGAAACTACTGTACTTGAAATGCTCATCGAATTGGTAACTCCTCTGCTCTTATTTAGACTCTGAAGAAGACGCTCGCAAGAGAAGAGATTAGTCTGTTTAACAGCATAGGTTCCACGGCTTGATGAACTTACTGCCACTCTCCCCAAATACCCTTAGCAGCAATTCGTCTTGTTCGGAGAGTCTTGTTCGATCTGGGCAAGAATTAGTGTTAATGCTGGTCAAAGAGTAGAGGAAAAGCGACTTTTTGATGCCTGCCCCACCAAAGTTCAGAAATTGCGTGGGATCTATACCTAGCGACTCTATTGCAATTAAAAAATATAAATAAAGGATATAAGACGACGTTAGTCAATTCCTTTGCGGGATGCGCCTCGCATTCCACTTCTACGGGACGTGGTGCAGGTAGTATGAATGCCCATTCAGCCTATAGAACGACTTGCGGTGACCAGAATATGGACAATTCAGTGCATTATTCTTCCCGGACATGCCTGGTACCAGAACATCGAGCTCAAAAGCGTGGAAGACTTAGATGACCTGGAGGGGAAATCCGAACCGAGAACATTTAATCGAAGATCATGCGATAGACGGCACCTCCATCTGCCTACTACGCGCCTTGAAGAAAAACACCAACAAGAGAGAAAAAGTGGCTTATTTGACACGTGACGTGGACAGTATTATAACCCCCAACCTATTAAAAGAGAAAGAATGGTTTAAAAGTAGTTTTACCTTTTGTTGTTTGTTCGTTATCCGTTTTTCCGTTATCCGGCCATTTTTGAACAAAATTATCCGTTATCCGGGTTTCAAAATTTCATTGTCCGCTCATCCCTGCCTTCTACGCCCTCGTACCCTGGCCCGCCCACTCCCCAACCCCTGGGCTTGCTCGAGAGCCAAGTGACTGCCTTACGAGATAGTATAGATGCAGACATTTGCTGCGCCTCTGTTTAAAGGGCGGGGGATAGAACGCCACTCCGCCCTTCCCGTCTTCGCGACATATGTCGAGACATTGGTGGGTTATACTTTCCACATGGGCGTAGCAACTTTCTAGACACGTTTGCAATTACGATTGATGTTATATCGTGGATTTGCGTCAATTCTATTCGGTAAGGTTAGCATGTATCTGTTACAAATTGATTGACTCGACCTTATTACCAAACAGGACGTGGAACTATTAGGGTGGGCCAAAAGTAATGAGACTTCCCATGCCGTCCCATGGCTGGAGTCCGATTTCGTGCTTTTCGTATTTGTATGTTTCTTTGCTTCTTACTGAAGGCCACCTGAAAGGTGACCACCTTCGCCCTTTCCAGAAGCATGAAAAAACCCGAGTCGACCTGTGTCTGGCAAATATCGCCGAATTCCCAACCCAGAGCAGCCTGGACTCAATGGTCACGCAAGATAAGAAGTACGTCTTCTACCTTAACTCTGCCAAGCAGCGAGTCTGGGTGAGGCCTGGTGACTTGTTACCGACCTTCGTTCGGCGGGGTGCTCACGGCGAGAAGCACCTTCTGAGCTTTTGAGTCTGCGCCCTTAGACCGGAATAGTGGAAGCTGTTTTCCAAAAGCACAACGATGGACCCCAAGGCCATTGTGAACGAAATAGAAGAGATTGACCGGCGACTTGCACATATTCGGTCTCAGCGCTTCAAGAAGGTCCTCCTCTTCAACAACGCCGCACCCATCGGGCAAAGGTGACCACGGATAAGCTTGCTCAGCTGGGCTACGTTCACATGCCTCACCCGCCGTATTCCCTGAACATCTCTCCATGCGGTTACCATTACATCTCGAGCGTATAGGACTTCATGGTCGGAAGGGACACAAGGACCCAAGCAGACCTAGACAACCATATCGAACAGTGGATCAGCACCAGGTCTAAGCAGTTCTAGAAGGATGGGATTAAGAAGTTGGTTGATCGATGGCAGCAAGGTCATTTGACATTGATGGCGAATGCATTCCTCAGCACCGTTGAGTTGTAATTGAGTTATAAAGAGAGAAAAAAATGTGTTGAATTTGTTTCATTACTTTTGGCCCAGCCTAATAGAATACCCGTCTTCTCTAAGAAACTGCTTCCAGTGTCCTTTTATTTTTTTTATTTATTTATTACGCTGCATAAGGCAGTCATGAGAGAAAAAACAAACAAAACACAGACAATGGGCTAAAATGGAACAACCTTTGGCAGTAGGAACGCAATCCTTGCTAGCTCTGGACCGGAAACGGAGGAGCCTAGCCTTCCCAGCCTCCTAGGCAGGAGTTTATTTTTTTAAACATTGTATTGCACTTGTTTCTCCTCTTGAACCTGTCCGGTTCCAAACGGGGGCCCTTACAATGGTGGAGAAATGGAAAAGTTAGTTAGCGAAGAGAAAGGCGGATTTGAGGGGCCTGTGAACAGGACGGTACTGTACAACACACTAACATATCAGACCATCAGAAATCAACACTAGAGGGAAGTGGGAATGAGTTATAAGAGGGACCATTAGAGTGGGCACATCTTTGTAACCCAGTCCACAGAAATTTGGACCCCTGTTGGTTGTTGATCAAAGATCACATTTACGAAAATTTACGATTTACGACCCAAAATGTCGTAAATCGTAAATCGTAAAAAATTTGACAAAAATAGCCGTAAATCGTAAAATCGTAAATCGTAAATCGTAATTACGCACACCCCTGGTACACACGAACGACTAATGCTGTTAAGGTCATGAACAAGAATCTCGCCCAAGCTTCCTCTATGGGGTTGTTTGGGTAACTGGTCACGAATCTTACATCCGTTTTGGTATTGCGGTGGAATAAGGTAGGATGCGGTGCGGGAGAGTAAGGCTGCTGCTACCGTAAACCGTAATTGGCCGAAAATGGTTAAAAAATGGTTTCAGATTCGTCATCAGCACCCCAAATAACCCCCTTAAGCGCAATTTGGGTTAATAAATTTTTCGACCTCGCCTTGACCTCTGCAGTTGTGAAGTTGGAGGTGCGTGCGTCTTGCGTACAATAGTTCCAGACAATCTACTAAAGGGTCTGTCGTAGGTTTACCGGATATTCTGTGCCCCTAGGTTTTCAAGCTCTCTGGAGTACTCATGGTATAAGCAATGTGCATTGATGATAGCCCAGGTACACTTGTCACTCCTAGTGAGTATTTGTTTGATCTCGGTAAGATTGACAGTTTTATTGCCAGTGAGGCTGCATGCACAAGATGTGCAGTGTGTGAAGAACATGATTGTCGACAAAGTCGACTTGATCTATTGTGTTGCTTAGGTCTAGTGTTGTAATTGACTTAAGAATTTAATCCTTTCACATTTATGTGCTATTTGTGTGTGTATTATTTGCTCTCAATTACTAAGTGCTTTACAATTGTCAGGTTTAAATCGATAGTAGCTCTTGTGCCTCGTTCCCATGCCTTCGAGTTATGTTTTGACAAGATATCTGCGGCTCGCGGCTCTCTCCGCCGCCATCACAATTCTGCTGCATAAAAGCCGGTGGAGAGGAGAGAGGATCACTTTCTGACTTTCGCCTTTTGCCTGTGCTCTTCGCCTTCTCGCTTCTACACAAGTGCCCTCTCTCCTCCCCACAAGTTCTACAGCGTGTGAGTTGATTTCATTTGTATTATTTTTTGTTTGTATATAAACTTATAAACTAACTTGTGTTAAATACAGCACAAGTTCACACATTAGTCCCGCGTGGCACCATACAAGTGGGGTAGGACTAGTGAGAGAGTCAGCACTTTCATGGTGCATCGGCTGACCGATCCCAGGTCAGCATTTCACTCGTCACAGATCTTTCACGATTCTGTGAAGCCTCATCACAGATCTTTCACGATTCTGTGAAGCACTTTCAGAGGGCATCGGCTGACCCCTCCCAGGTCAGCACTTCTCTCATCACAGATCTTTCACGATTCTGTGAAGCCTGAATCTCCACCCTCACTTTCTTCTGTGGGAGTAACGAGGTCGTAAGATCAGCCTTTCCAGTAGTCTATCAATTTCACATTTGTGCCCATCGCCTTTTTTGGGAAAATCATGGCGTACCAACTTGCGACCCCTAAGAGGTTAATTACCCACTACTCCACAAAATTGGAGACGGTATTGACGCGCTTCAAAGAAGAGGGATTGGAGAAACTCAGCGTAACTTCACCAGAAGGTGGCACAGACCCAAACCCTTTTTCAGACAGCCTTCCACGTTTAGAGGAAGCTGTAGGGGCAATGGAAGAGGGTACATCAAAACTAAAACAAGTCCTACATGACTACGCAGTCGAAATGAGCAGTAGGACTGACTGGCCCTCAAAAGAGAAGGAAGACTTCGAGCAATACACCTCTTTAGCCGAAAAAGCTCTTATTAATGCCTTCGACTACACTTTGCTCCTTCAAGCACGAGTACGTGCTTTCAAGTCCACAAGTGCTTTACTCCCAACACAGCCAGCCCAGCGAGTGACATTTGACCCTACGCATGACACAAGAAGAATCGAACTTCCCACCCTCCCGATTCCCACATTCTCTGGGAATATATGGGATTGGGATAATTTCTGGGAATTGTTCAGCAAGAACGTTCATTCCCAAAGCTTACCAGAGCTGTTTAAATTCAATTACCTTTTAAATGCGCTTAATGGTGAGGCTCTGGAGTCCGTCAAAAAATTTCAAGTCACGACGGACAATTATAGCAAAGCCATCGAATTCCTTAAAAACAAGTACGGGAATTCAGAAGAACTTGTTTTCCGACTCATCGACAAGTTGGAAAAGTCTTCACTACGATCTTCTTCTTTGCACGATCAAAGGTCACTCTTCGAGCAAATCCAAGTAATTGTGGAACAACTAAAGCTTAAGGGAGAGCACGTGGACAGCCAATGGCTAATAAAAAAGGTCCTAGCAAAGTTTCCAGAACAGGTACAACGAAAGGTTCTGGCCAAAAAGCAAGGAGCATGTAGCGAAAATCCCTTCCGAATGAGCTCATTAATTGAGTTCCTGGAAGAAATTATTTCCAATGAGGAAATGATCTCGCTGTACGTAGACCAACGGTCAACACCCAGCCCACAGCGTCAATCAGCCCCTGGGAAGAAACCGTATTTCGGTACGAAGAGCAATGTTTCGTGCATGTATTGCCACAAAAACCACAAGTCCTTTACCTGCGATAAATATAAAACTCCGCAAGAGAGGTCTCAATACCTGCGCGAAAAGAAGTTGTGCCTCATCTGCGCTGCGCCTGACCACTCAATGACCCAGTGCAAAAAGCGACCGTGTTTCAAATGCCAAAAGCCACACCACACGTCCTGCTGCTTCCAACTTCAGACGACACAGGCAACCTATGCAGCGAAAAAAGAGGACGTCCGTAAGGGGAAAGAGGCATTTGCAAAAAACACAAGTCCAAGGGTCACTGAACCAACTGCTAAGGTGAACCAGGTAATTCAAGAGACCCCGCTCAACCAAGAGACAAATGTGCTGGAGGCTCATTTGGATCAAGGACCGTTGCCAGCACGACAAACCTTCCTTCCGACGGGGGAACTAACGGTTCATGACCCCCAGAACAACGTCCTTAAGAAAATTCCAATTCTTTTGGACACTGGAGCAGAAATCTCCTTCATCCATACGGATTTGGTTGAGCAGCTCAACTTGAGCACATCTGACCCAGTTATGCTTCGCCTACACACCTTCGGTAGCGAACAAGTGCAGGAAAAAAGCTGCAAGCGAGTTCGACTCGAAGCATGGGATACAGATGGAGAACCAATTTCTCTGGAACTCTTTACTCATAACATTCTAACGAAGCCTTTTGCAACCCCACCCATTCGAGAGGAAGATATCAAGTTTGCTCAGTCTCTCAATCCACCCATCCAACTTCAAAGTCAAAAGTCAGCAGTCAAGCCCATGATACTATTAGGCTGTGATCAGTTATGGTCTCTGGTTCGTAATGACCAGAACCATATCACATTGCCATCTGGGCTCCACGTCATACCAACTCGTCTAGGACATTTAGTTACAGGACAGCTCTGCAACACTTGTCCTAAACATAACGAGAACGAGTTGGAAAGGTGGGATGGATTCTGGTCTCTCGATGGGCAAATAAATAACGTTGTATGTTCCAGTACTGAAGACGATAAGGAAGATTTTTGGGAAAGGTTTTGGACACTTGACTCAGCCGGAACGGAAGAGTTCTCAGCTCCAGACAAGGAACTGCATTCAATAGAAGACAAACAAGTGTGGGAAAACTTCAACTCCACCATTCAAAGGAGGGAGGATGGCTATTACGTGCGCCTTCCATGGAAGAAGGTAACAGCGTCGCTTCAAGACAATAGAGCAATAGCTTTCCATCGTCTGGTTAGCGTATGGGACACTCTTCAGAAGGATCAAGACCTCCTGGATCAGTATGACGGGATCTTCCGCGAACAGCTGAACCTGGGCATTCTCGAACAGGTCGATGAGAATCGGAGTGTCGATGGCTCAACTACACGTGTACATTATATCTCTCATCAGGCAGTACTGACGCCTCATAAGACCAGTACGAAAATTCGAATTGTTTACGATGCGTCTGCACACTATAAGGGATGCCCGTCTCTGAACGATGTACTATATCGGGGACCTGTGATCTTGCCATCTCTTTATGGAGTCCTTCTACGTTTTCGAATAGGGCAGATCGCGCTTATCTCAGACGTAGAAAAAGCATTTCTACAAGTGAGACTTCGTGAAGAAGATAGGGATGCGACACGCTGCCTATGGCTTCGGGATTACAAGTCGCCACCATCACGAGGAAACTTACAGGTCCTTAGGTTTACTCGAGTAACCTTCGGCCTAAACTCATCACCTTTCCTACTATCTGGCACTATGCACTATCACTTAGACCGACACGTCGACGACGCCAGATTAGCCGGTGATATAAAGGCGAATTTGTACGTAGACAACCTGATTCTCACGGAGGATTCCTTAGACAAGGCTTTCTACACGTATTTGAAGACTAAGGAAATTTTCGAGCACCTAAGAATGAATATTAGGGAATTCGTGAGCAACGACTCTCGGCTCACAAGTAGGATGGCTACTAAGGACAAGTCCTCTGAAAGTTCCCCCAAGGTGTTGGGAGTCCTTTGGAACTCCTCCAAGGACAGCCTAGAAATCTCGTGCAATATTTCGAAGATGACGCATGTAACGAAAAGGACAGTGGCCAGCGCCATCGCTTCGATATATGATCCCCTCGGCTTCATGTTGCCACTCATTCACAAAGCGAAACTTTTCCTACGCTGTCTTTGGCAACATGAGCTAGATTGGGACGAGGAGATTCCTTCGCATCTCAAAGAAAAGTGGGGACAAGTCGTCGAAGACATGCAGGGATTCACAAAAACCATCCCGAGATTCCTGATGAAGAAAAATGTAAACGCTGTACTGGTCAGTTTCGCTGATGCTAGCAGCGAAGCCATTGCTGCATGTGTCTACATTTGTTCAGAGGGCGATTCTAACCTCCTAATAGCAAAAAGTAAGCTGCCATCGATCAAATCGAAGGCAACTATACCGAAATTGGAGTTAGATGCTGTCACATTGGCTCTGAGAATTACCAACGCAGTGGTCACACAAGTCCAGTCGACGCTAGACATCCGTCAGATTTTCATTCTGACTGACTCCGAAATAGCACTCAAATGGATCAAATCCCGACCCCTGAAGGAGGCTGGAGTGATGGTATTCAACAGACTCATGGAAATTGAAAGGATCATCGACCACCTCCACAGCAGCGGTCGTGAAGTGTTTTTCGGCCATATTCCAACAACTCTAAATCCGGCAGATTGTGCCACCCGCGGGTTAAATCAACAGGAGTTGACGGAACATTTTTGGTGGACAGGGCCGGCTATACTCAAGGAGCCAACAAGTAATTGGTCACGGACGTACAAATATTTGGAGGCCTACGAGAGAAAGGGAGAGGACCCAGGTCCTCCTCTTCCGACCGAAGTCAGCGAGATTCTCGTGACGGGCCAACGTGCGGACCAGGCTGAAGAGGAGCACGAAATAGAAGACGTCTTCCAGGTCCTTGAAAACCGTCCTCTTAAGGAAACGAAACGAGTTGTCTCCTACGTGCTCCGGTTTGTCAATAAGCTTGTTGACCGGGTTAATAAAAGGCGCCCTTCACCGAAACAAGTCTCCTCCACTCTTCGCTTATTCAAGTCTGACTCGGCAGTTGTCTCGGGTCAAGAAATAACTGCAGCTGGTAAACTTCTGGTGAGGCTTCACCAAAAGTCCAAAATAACGTCGTCAATTTTACGATCTCTACATACCTTAAACATAAAAATGGACGACGAAGGGTTACTACGCTGCTATGGGAGACTAGAACAGAGCCAACTGGCAGAAGAAGCGAAAAAGCCCCTAATTGTTTTGCAAAATTCATGGCTAGCAAAGGCCATCATCCGTGATGCTCACAGTAATGGCCATCCAGGAATTAGTCATACCATGGCCATTGTCAGGCAGCGATACTGGATCCCCAAATTAAGAGCACAAGTCACGCGCATTGTAAGGAAATGTATTCCATGTCAAAGATTCAATAATTTACCCTTCAAGTATCCCAACCAGGGAGCTCTTGCTAAACGGCGTGTACAACGCTCCCGACCCTTCGCTCATGTGGGATTGGATTATTTTGGACCATTGTGCGTGGTGCAACCAGATGGAAACGAAACAAAGTGCTACGGGTGCATAATTACTTGCACAGTCACCAGGCTTATCCATCTCGATGCGGTAGGTGACCTCTCTACGACATCTTTCCTACGCATGCTCAGACGATTTTTTAGTAGAAGAGGAATTCCTATCTCAGTCACAAGTGATAATGCTCCAACCTTTGCATTGGCGGATAGCATCCTTCGCGACTGTGCGGTGGCTGCCCAAAACGATCCAGAAGTGGAAAGAATGACAAGTAATAGAGGGATCGAGTGGCACTACATAACACCGTATGCCCCCTGGCAAGGAGGGTTCTACGAAAGACTGATAAAATCAGTTAAACACTCCTTGTACAAAACACTGGGCAAAGCAAAGCCATCTTATGATGAGCTCCATACAATTTTAACTGAGATAGAGTGCCTACTTAATACACGCCCTCTAATACATTTGGACTCGAACTCTCCCGAGCAACAAGTTCTCCGACCTATCGACTTTCTTCAGAACGAGTTTGAGGTTCCATATCCAATGGATCGCTTGGAGAAAGACGAAGACGACCCTACCTTCGTGCCTCCAGAAGAGCAGCAAGTCATAAGAACCAAATTGCAAGCTATCAGCGCGTTGCAATCCTCCTGCAAGCTTACCGAAAAATTTTGGCAAGCATGGCAGACGGAATACCTGACACAGTTAAGAGAGAAACACCAACTCGAAGTAGGAAAACAGAAGGGATCGCATTGCGTACCTAGGACAGACAACCTAGTGCTGATTTGCGATCCAGTTCAACCTCGCCACTGCTGGAAGATGGGACGCATCCTGGAATTAGGACGTACTGGTGGTGCAGTACGAGAGGCAACTGTCATTCTGCCCTCAGGAAGGAAAATTCGGCGACCCATAAATCAGCTTGTCCCATTGGAACTATCCGAACCCGAAAGCGAATTAGAAAACACATCGGCGCTTTCCCAGGAAAGAAACGTTGTGGCGGAAGCAGCTGGAACAGGAACTCCGGAAAGTGAAGGTCGATATAACCTGCGACCACGCAGACAAGTAAATCCCGAACCTGGACACAGCAGATCAATGGGGACTTTCCCTCTGTTTGTGGTCGGGTTACTAAGCTTAATCGGGACTTGCCAAGGAGGGCCATATTCCATACGGTGTATCAAAGGTGGAATCCAATTATTCTCCCCTGAGAGGGCACCGTATGAGGTATGCGCTGAAGAATTCTGCACAACCCTCGAAGCTCCGGAGCTAACGGAAACTCTGCGCTTACCACCACAAGTAACTCTACACGACTATCAGGTGCAGTGAAAGCTAACCAACGACACAGTTGGCACGATCGAGACAATTTGCCCAGCAAGTCCGTTCTGTGGTAATGTCGACTGTACGTTTTGCTCCACCCTAATCTTGAACCCCGAATGTTGGCCATTAGGTGCAATAATGGCAACGGCGGTTCTTCTGTACTTCTTCATCACCGGCTGTTACGTATTCCTCTACGTACCTGTGGTTGTCGGAAGTCCTATAAGACTCATAACACGCTTCTTCATTCAAGGTTTCTGGCGCATTTTTGTCGCCATCCTTCGATGCACTAGACGCAACAGAAGGCCTCAAAATCGCATGAGACGAGCAGACCTTGTAGAGTTCTTGGCGGTTTTGACCCTTATTTTATGTCTGGTAAATATTAACGAAAGCTGCCAACAAGTGGAGGTATTTTCACATTCCTCCACTGTTTGCGAAAAATTTGATGAAGGGGAGATTTGCAGAGTTCACGTGTCAGAGGTCCTACAAGTGAACCCGTTCAAAAAAGAGGCATGTTTCAGGTTGCTCCGAGGAAATGCCTCGGTTCACGAATTTAGAGTAACCTGGCAAACACTATCCCTTTTCTGCGAGCCGGAAACCATAATGTTCACTCGTGACACCACACATCGCGTAGTGGACAGCAAGAGGTGTCCCCACATGGGTTCTTGCGTAGGCCGAAAATGCGAAGACGTCAATAGCACAAGTATGCTACCTGAGCTGGAAGAAGGAAACAAGTACCCTGGAAACACTGCCTGTGTTGAGTCCTGTGGAGGACCTGGGTGCGACTGTTTTTATTTGAGCTCAGGCTGCTTATTTTACCGCATTTACGTGGTACCAGAATCTCCAAAAGTTTACGAAATCTATAAGTGTAACAGGTGGAATGAAGCAGCAAAAGTGAAGTTCACCCACACCGATATAACACAGGGGAAAACTCAGTCCTACACTGCGTTCATGTCACCGAACGTTCCAGTTATTTGGAAGTCCTTTACGGCAACCCTGAGTTCCATCACAGGTCCACCTCTTCCACTACTAAATAGCTTCTTTATAACTGACAATACCTCAACCGCGCTATGGGACTCGAAATTAATCCCAGCCCTGCAGTGCCAAGATAAAGACTCTGCAGAAAACTTGGATTGCGAAGTAAGAGACAAGTGCATCTGTAACCCTGCTGAGGTCCATGCAAACTGCAGGTGTAAGGAACTAAATATTTCCGCGTGGATGTCGAATATACAGCGTAGACTGCCAGTCATCTTGTCGGCTCTATCCTTTAGACGATCAGCAGATGGTCAAGTATGGGCTTCAGTTCCAAGCATGACAACTGCCGAAATAATACTGAACGTCCAGGATAAGTTGAGAACCGACATAACAACCGATAGCGCAGTATGCTCCATAGAAAACGCAGTAGTAACAGGGTGTTACAAATGCGCAAAAGGAGCGGAAACAAAGGTCACCTGCAGAGCATCTAAAAAGATTCACGCAGAAGTAACCTGCGGCGATGCAAGTTTCACCATTGAATGTGACGAAAAGGGTATAACATCAGCATTGAAGCTCAGCTTTCGAAGCGCGCGCATCTACCAAAAGTGCAAATATTCTTGCGGTAGAGGTACCTCAACCTTCGAGATCGCCGGGATCCTCAAATTTACCCATATGGCAAACGGGCTCCTCTACAAGTGGGTCAAAGGAGAAACAACTGACGACACTGAATTTTCCTTACCCGACTTGTGGCACATTACCGACGTGTTCATGAACTGGTACAAATGCTTAATGGCAGCCATCATAGGAGTCTTACTGCTACTATTTGGGACCTACATTTTCCTTACAACGTGCGGGGCCCGCATTTTCTTCTGGACAATTCGTATGGTAGTCTCTATCCTACTTACTCCAGTACGCAGGTTTTTTCGTGCAATTACCATCGTTCTCTGCAAAAGACCTCACACAAGTCAAAAGAAGATCATATAAAAAACAGATCGCAAAACAAGGAAAAATAGGCAGTAGAATACTAGTAGCCGTTAGAATATTTTACTTTAAAGCTTCTAATTTCAGCATGGACATGGACCCGCGACTCACGAACAGCGATCTCGGCTACGTATACAAGTACATGAAGGTGAAGAACCAGACCGCAAGTGGCTTCGAAAACGACCTCGAGATGACGCTTCACGCTCTTCACCAGCAAGCCGATGTAGCTGCCACACTGCGCTCTGACTGGCAGCACCTTCGAAGAGATGAAGCATTTCTCTTGGAGGCACCAGGAGAACAAGTTCTCCTACTTAACCGATGTCTGCGAACTGGAGAGCTGACTAAGGAAAAGATGATCAAATTGGCGACGCGGTATCTTCTCACGGAAAGGATGTTCGAACAACAAGTGGAGAATGGCAGGCTGAACTCAATCCATCTACATGCCTGGTACAACAAACCACACAAGTTCAACGTCAAGTCCGACGACGTGTTCCAGTTCGCTTACGACAACCTAGGCCAACTTGAGGAGCTCATCGACGACCTAGAAAGGGAACACCGAAGAGCGGAAAGAGATTTTCACCGCTCCAAAACGACATACTACCCCGAGCAAGAAGGACGCCGCCTGCTGCAGATCCTTCGCAACGACATGAGCAAGGAAGAGCAGTGTTCCCAACATGACATTCGAAAGCTCCGAAACAAGTTAAAAGACCAGGAACTAGAGTTGAAACGGATGCAGGACAAGATCAACTCGTTGAAAGAGCAGACCGAGCAGAATACCTCAAACAGTGGCATAGAGGTTACGGTCAACCTCTCCAAGAAGACAGATAGGACCGTCCGGATAGTGGAGTCACCTATTCCTGATCTGGTGAGCGACGACGAACACTTGGTGAGCGATGACGAACACGTGGTGAGCGACGACGAGTACTTTGACCGCATGCTAGATGAAGTTCAAGGCCACGATGTCAACGCTGAGGTTCAGGAGCAAGATCAGGAACAAATGAACATCGACCGCATGGAGATTAACTATGACGTTCCTGTAGAGCAAAGGGATCATCAAGAACAAGTTCCTGTTTCACCGTTGCAATTAGTGCCTGTTCCTGTAGAGCAAAGGGAACATCAAGCACAAGTTCCGGTTCCTCTGGTACAACTAGTGCCTGTTCCTGCAGAGCAAAGGGAACATCAGGAACAAGTTCCTGTTCCTTTGGCACAGCTGGTACCTGTTCCTGCAGAGCAAAGGGAACACCAAGAACGGGCTCCTGCTCCTCAGATACGACAAGTGCAACGTCCAACAAACCATCAAGCACCTAGTGGCTATCGTCCTAGAATACAAGTACAACGTCACGAACAGCATCGCCAGGACGATAACCACCTCGCTTGGATATACGCTGACAGAGGCGACCATCTGCAAGCCCAGGCACAAGCCCTGCGAGAAATCCTGCACGAGTTCCCATATCGAACTATCAAAGATTCTGACACGGTGGATGAAACGGTGCAGTGCGCCTTCTGTAAGGCCGAAGCCCGTCACTATTCCGACTCTTGCCCAGTTGTGATCAGTGGCGATGAACGGTTCGCTATAGTGATGAACGATGGAATATGCCGTTTCTGCTTGGGAAACTGTCCAGCGGAGCAGTGCAGATTCAGGACGAGACGCCCCTGCTGGTACTGCAAGAAAATAGAAGGTACGATCGTGGAGGACCTTATACCCGACGACAGAGGACACCACAAGGCGATATGTCCCGTGCCAGACAAGAGAGCCGTCGTACGCGAGCGACTGACGCAGGTCCAGATGGAGATCGACAGGATGTGGCCGCGATGAAAACGTGCCGGCGGAATGTCGACAAAGTCGACTTGATCTATTGTGTTGCTTAGGTCTAGTGTTGTAATTGACTTAAGAATTTAATCCTTTCACATTTATGTGCTATTTGTGTGTGTATTATTTGCTACTCAATTACTAAGTGCTTTACAATTGTCAGGTTTAAATCGATAGTAGCTCTTGTGCCTCGTTCCCATGCCTTCGAGTTATGTTTTGACAAGATATCTGCGGCTCGCGGCTCTCTCCGCCGCCATCACAATTCTGCTGCATAAAAGCCGGTGGAGAGGAGAGAGGATCACTTTCTGACTTTCGCCTTTTGCCTGTGCTCTTCGCCTTCTCGCTTCTACACAAGTGCCCTCTCTCCTCCCCACAAGTTCTACAGCGTGTGAGTTGATTTCATTTGTATTATTTTTTGTTTGTATATAAACTTATAAACTAACTTGGGTTAAATACAGCACAAGTTCACACATTAGTCCCGCGTGGCACCATACAAGTGGGGTAGGACTAGTGAGAGAGTCAGCACTTTCAATGATTGCTTCACACATTTTTTTGCTTTGTTCCATGGATGGTAAAGTTGTTAAAAACGCCTCCAGTTGTTCATTATAGGAGTTTGACTCCATTTGTGCAAAATAGTGACTGAAAAGTCACCTAGCGGATTTTTACCTTTAAACATTTTTATTTTCTTCTTCTTCTTCTTCTTCTTCTTCAGCGTATGCCCGCTTCGTGGCGGGGTCCGCCATTCTGGTGTCATGACGCCACCTTTCCCGCTCCAGCGCTAGATCAGGGTGGACACCATCTACTTTCAAGTCCATATGTAACGTATCGGACCAGCGCTGCTTCGGACGCCCTCTAGGCCGCTTTCCTGTTACCTCGAAGTTAAGGCCTATCTTGCGGACGCTGTCTTCCTTTCCACGCAGAACGTGGCCGTACCATCGCAAGCGAGCTTCGCGCATCCTGTCAGCTATCGGCGCAATACCGAACTTCTGCCGAATGACATCGTTTCGGATGCGGTATGCGCATGACTCCAGCCGCCCAGCGCAGCATCTTCGTCTCCATGACGCTGAGGCGCGTTTCAACCTCCTTAGTCGCAGGCCAGCACTCAGCGCCGTACATCGCTACTGGACAGATGACTGCTTTGTAGATCTTCGACTTAAAGCGCTCTGGTATCTTCTTGTCACAGAGCACGCCAGTCAACGAGCGCCACTTGGACCAGGCTGCACTCACGCGTGAATTCACTTCGATCATCAGTTTGCCGTCAGACGCGACTGCTGATCCCAGGTACTTAAAGACCACAGTGCGTGGAATGCCATTAACCTTGATGGAGCTGGACTCAGTAACGTCCGTCGTTAGATATTCGGTCTTCTTCACGTTCAGTTTGAGTCCAAACCGCTCCAAGCGATCACACCAAGCTAGCTCTCGCTCGAGTTTACCTTTATCTTGGCTAGCGAGCATTACGTCATCGGCATAAAGCAACGTCCAGGGGACGGGCTTCTGAAGATCTCGTGTGATGGCATCCATGACGGCAACAAAGAGGAGTGGGGAAAGCGCAGAACCCTGGTGCACCCCGACAGAGAAGGGAAACTCCATCGAGGTTCCAGCTGCAGCTTTAACTCGACTCTTTGGACAAGAGTAGAGAATTCGCACCCACTCTATGAACTCTTCAGGAACTCCATGTTGACGCAGGGCGTACCATATCACTTCACGCGGTACGCGGCCTGCTCCAAGTCGAGAGAGGCAATATGCACTGGCTTCTGTTTCTCGCTATACTTCTCTATCAGGAGGCGGGCGGCATGTACGGCATCAACGGTGCCACAGCCAGCCACGAAGTCGCACTGATTGCTGGAAAGCTGGACGATGTCCCGGTTTCGTCCATCGACAATTCGCTCAAAGATCTTCATGCTGTGCGAAAGCAAGCGAATTGCACGGTAATTGGAGCAGTCTGCAGGACTGCCCTTATTCTTCCAAATCGGAATCGTCGTACTTTGGCGCCAACACTCAAGGACTTTCTTCTCCGCCACAACCTGATTAAAGAACTTCGCCAACCACTCATCAGGGTACCGATACTTAGATTTACATAAATCAGCTGCCAGTCGCTTTGCCTAGCCTCATCTTCTTGAAAGCCGCTTCAGTCTCCTCCACCGTGATCTTCTGCACGGGGCCGTGGGTTGGAGCCATAGAAGGGATGGCTGGATGAGGAAACTCTACTGTAGAGATTTTCTCAAAGTAGTCGCGCCATCGCTTAAATGCCTTCTTGCGGTCCGTAAGAAGATGGTCGTTCTCATCATTGATGCCAAAAAACTTCTCAATATCCTCGATCTGCCGATGGCGAAACTTTGCAAGTCGATACAGATACCGCTCACCATCGCGGAACTTGAGCTTCTCGTTGACATTTCCATAATGAGTGGCTTTTGCAACAACCACGGCCTTCTTTGAAGCCTTTTTGGCTTCTTTTTTTTGGCCTCCGGTCGCGATCTCTCACAAGGACAAAGTCTATCAGAGTCTTGGTACTCCCACTGTAGTATGGGACAAGGTGAGAGTCGCGTTTTCGGAAAACGGTGTTCACAATGGTGAGGCTATGAGATTCAGCATAATCAAGAAGACGCTCCATCGGCGTTCCGTGTTTCGTATCCGCAACCAATATGACAGCTGTATCCGTCTTTCGTAGCACCTACGTGCCCATTAAGGTCACCAGCGACTATGATGACATCTTTCGAAGGTACCTCTGCTGTCTTCTCATCAAGCAGGTTCCAAAACTCATCCTAGGCTTGATCGGGGCAGCCAGTCTGCGGAGCATACGCAGAGAAGAAGTGATAGAGTCGCTCCTTAGCGGCGACAACGATCTTTATCGTCAAAGGGCTCAACGCTTACAATCGAGTCACGAAATCGTTCGGAGACGATTATTCCGACACCACTGGTGGTCCTGGGACTTCCACATAGAACGGCCTTGAAGCCACGTCCTATGTCCCTTGACTTGCGGCAGGACCACCTCATCTCCTGCACCGCACAGAAATCAACTCTTCTACGCTCCAGTGCTTCAACCAACTCGAGCGAGCGACCCGTCAACGTACACACATTCAGCGTTGCCACGCGGGACCTGCTTACGTTACGGGACTTTCGGACTAGCTCAGTTGCCCCCCGATGCCGTCCTCGCATCAGGGACCCTCGCATACTTCTCACACTCGCCGGGCTCTGCGAGTGCGTGTCGGCTCCAGCGGACGCCGTAGCACTATCTCGAAACACTTTAGCTGTCATACACCATGCTATGTGACACGGGTGTTCGTAGGCCGGCCTGAACAAGGGCCTGTCGTCTGCAATCGAATGTCCGTGTTCGGCTTAGCTCTCAAAGCGGGCAGTTTCCAATGGCATCACGTGGAGGAACGGACATCGCCACTTTACCTTCAAAATTTTTTATAAACGTGTATACTAATCTTACTGGTTTTTTAAAATAAAAAACGTGTCAAAATTCAGAAAAAAGGTCATTTTGAAGATAAAACATGATATGCGAAAAAGACGGCACTGAAGACATCCGAAGCAGTGACCTCATATCCGACAGACTGGAGCACTACCTCTGTGCCACCGTCACTCCAGGCGTATCATTCTTATGAAGCCCCCATCCCTCACCGCTCTCGTGTCCTCTGCAGCCTGCAGTCCGGCCCACCCAACTTCGACAGGTCACAACTCGCTCATGAGTTTCATTTTGCAATTTCGACACCCATATTCGTAATCAGCATTTTGAGCTCTTTCTATTGACCATAGCCTCCACTTGAAGTTCCATGGAAATTCGAAACCCTTCCCTAGTAAGGGAGTGGTGGAGAAGGGAAGCAAGGGGACCTCTAGGGTGGACCAAGAGAGCTACCGGGAAGGAAAGGAACAACTTGGAGGAGGGAACAGGACAGAGAAACCAGAAAGTAAAGATCAGTAAGGGAGTCAATAGTGGGAACAAGGAAGTGGGCCAGGAGTTGGGACCAGTAAGGTGAGAGTGGGAAGGGCGGGGACGACCAGTAAAGGCGAGCCAGCAATTATTATAAATCCACTAAGAAGAAACGAGTGAGGGTGGACCTGGCGTCCGGATTCGGAAGGCGTGTCAACGATATCCGGAAACCCAAGCTGTTTGGCATGAGAACGGTTGCGGAGGAGCAACCTGAGGGCAGAAGTACTGCTCACCACAAACTAATAGCGTTACTGGACCGTCCG
The DNA here is from genome assembly GCA_947396885.1 of Heligmosomoides polygyrus polygyrus. Classification (NCBI taxonomy): domain Eukaryota; kingdom Metazoa; phylum Nematoda; class Chromadorea; order Rhabditida; family Heligmosomidae; genus Heligmosomoides; species Heligmosomoides polygyrus. Next base: position 55,565,712 of record OX377206.1, read on the forward strand.
GAGAGAATGTTTGTGATGAACGTTCGGAAGTGGTGAACGGCTTGATGCCAATACAGTACGCAGCAGATCCTTGATGTTAGCGAATTTTAAGTTTTACAAAAACTACATTCCGTAGGTCAGTGATATTCCAATATCGCGCGAATCGCGCAAGTACGAGACATGGCCGTTAGGCGTGTCGTAGCACTTGTGAGTACAGAATTGAATTCTCTAAAGTTTTGAATGCTGATTGTTCTATAGTTCAAAATAAACATTCTCTGGTAGCAGTCTCCTTTTAATCAGGACTAGTTCACATTCTGCAGCTTTCTCGGCAGACATGTCTTGGGCACGACACATTTTCCTACCTGAAGGAGGGACATCTGCTTTCGAAAAAAAAAGAAGATATTGTACCGCCAACGCTGATTTCGGCGCCGGCACAGATTGTCTGCGCTCCAGCCTTTCGCGGCAGGGAGCGACCAGAGCGCGGACAGAAGGCGGCAAGGCGAATAGCAGCAGTAGGTCCCGACTAGAAATACAGTACCTCGCCGCTCAGTTTCTCTGCCGCTTACTTCCGGCAAGACTGCGGAAGCGGCGTGACTCATCGTTTTCGCGACCCACTGCCATCTCTCGCCGCTATGGTTAAGGATAGGGCAGGGACGCCGCCGGCGGCGAGCTCTGCGTGTCTGCCCTATGGTTAAGGATAGGGCCACGGCGTTACCGCAGAAGTGTGCGGGGGCCTTTAGGTCCCGTTTAGGCCTTTATTATACAACCGCTCACCCCGAGTGATGCCTAATGATAAGCTCCCATATCGATTCATTGCTCCGTGCGATCGATATGGGAGCATATCATTAGGCGTCGCTCGGGGTGAGCGGTGGTATAACAAAGGCCTTATACTCCCTACGCCGAGCGATGGCATGTAAAGTAGCCACATTGATCGATCGCGTCGCTCAATCATATATTGACATCACTCGTGGCGTTGTTTCGCTCGGCGGCGATCCGCGGACTGCGGGCGATGCGGGGTGCTTCGATGGTCAGGTGTGGAATACCGGCACGATTCGTGTCCGTCTGCAGACGCTCCCGCGAAAGTATACCATATATCTAAAACCGCTCTTCGAATCGATCACGGAGCTGTAGCCGAAGGATGAACATGCCACGGAAATAAGTCTCTCCCATTTGAGGAAAACAACATCAGAAAACGAAATTGTACCCGTAAAATTTAGTATTTTAATTTTATGAAATTTTATTACAACCAGCTGTAATTCTCGCACTAGTACTCCCTCATGCTTTGTTTGTCTTTTGAGAACTCCGAAGGTGGTTGTGATGAAACATCAGCCGAATGAAGTTTGTATACCAGTATTTGGCATGTGTAGCGCAGTCAGAGGAGGTGCCGACTGTCGCGTGCACCCGATACCAGGTTTCTCGCCCAGGCAACCAAGCCTTCCATCCCTCCGGTGTCGGTGAATTGGGACCATACTTGTACGGGAAGGATAGAGCGCTAACTTGTTAATCGGCTGGCCACCGCAAGTCATTGTATGACCAAGTACGCATTCATGTCGCCTCCACGACATCCTGTAGAAGTAGAATGCGCTGGCGCATCCCAAAAGGGTTGAGTAACGCCGTCTTTTATCCTTACCCTTAAACCAGTATTGGACCCAGCCATCGACAGTTACTCCTACTGTTCAACAACTACCCGTAAACAGTTTGCTGGCGAATCTCGAATTGTTTGGAAATATTAAAGTACTGGCTTTTTATTGACCAGTCACTTGAAGCCATACATATGCCAAACCTAGTTTCAAAGAGCTAAAAGCGTAGAAATTAAATATCGGACATATCCTTAAAACGAAGTGCTTCATGTGAACGTCTATCCCTTTCTCCCCTGGTCTACTAGTGTTTTTCCAGATCGTTCATTTTGCTAGAAGGAATTTAGGTGAAAACCCCACAAGCAGAAATGATCAAGGCAGTGTTCTGCATTTTAAAACGCGCTATAAGAAATTAGATAGTGTGGCTCGATTATACCAATGACAACTATGAGAAGGCACCAACCTAGCGTTGCAAACGTATCTCGACCAACAGTGGAAAAATGCAAAACGATTTTAAAGATTGTCTTTATAATTAACTTAGTAATCATAAACGTGGCAGATTTTGTTGCTTGTTATCTGCCCAAAGATCACCGCATAACGAACTACAAAATGGTTAGCCTAAAACCCGCCGGAAATCAGATAACGGATAATGGATAAGCCGCTCTTCCGTGGTCCCTACTCGTGTTGTTAAGGTGAAATTTAATCTAGAACTGTGACGTACCTCGGGATTTTTCCTCCGTTGATGCCAAATATGGAAGGCGCACATTGAAACAGCGATTACTACTAGAAACGTGATGGCACCTGCCATAATAACGAAGCGGTACTTTATCTGCAAATGGATGCTATTATGAAAAACTACAGGCAAGAACAGCACATGTTCCTAGCCATTCCTTTTGCGAGTACCAATCAGCAGTAAATAGAAAATTTCTATCAACTCAGGTGTCTCTCATCCATTATGTGGTGCAATACACCTACCGGTGAATCTCGCACTTGCTTGAAGCAAATCTGTTGTTATAAATGTGTTAAGATGCTATAAGTCTTTAGAACCTCAGTAATTAATATTGGTCGAGGAAACCTTCTATTTACTTGAATCATTCAAAATAGGCAGTCAATTATGACTTTATAATTTGAGAATTACTTATATTTTCCTGCTCCTTAACCAATTTATTTGTGTGAGTCCCCTTTCAATTCAAGTTCCGTATCTTTTGGACTTCCTAAGCCGCTACATTCCAACGAGTCGGGCAATCAATGTAGGACTACGTTAGGGCAACGTTGAGCCCCGCCTAACTGGTAGAGCGTGGCTGCGGAAACTGTCACTGCTTCACTTTTATTGAATTTCATGCCGTGCATGTCGACGAATTTGGTTTTCGTCTTCTACGAGGGCTCTCCTGGCAGCTTTCTTTGGGAGAAGTACAACCCGTATGCCCGTGAAACAGTCAGCATGTGTACATGAAAGCAACAAAATTAAATAAAAGAGTGAAGAAGCGATGAACACTCTTCGTCAGTTATTATATATGAGACTCGTCCAAAAACTTGCACCTTACATGTAATCTATTGCACGAAGATTTTTTTTAATCTACAAAAATGGTACATCTTTGAAGATGCAGGTTGGCCCTAACAAGAAAGTTCCTTTATGTCCCTGAATGTTTTCGTCTAATTTGCGAATTTACTATAGTGCCGTTCATCAATCCAAAATGTGATCTACAAAAATGGAAAGAAATTGAGGAACCCAAAACACATTCGAACCTCAAGAAAATGTGCTGCACAGCATGGTACCGGATACTTCAAGAAGAAAATCAGTCTGGTCAGTTGCTTAGAGGTCGTAAAAGACAGACAGCGGAAAATAATGTATGGAGAATAAGAAAGGGTGTTGACTGCTGTTTTGTTAAGAGGAGAAAAGCTCTTTCAAATATGAACGTGTGTCCCTTATGCAGTTCCTTCGGAGGAAAGAGGAGGAAAAGGTAACAATTGAAATTTACCTCACTTTAGTGACAAAGACAAGAATATTCAATGTAGTAGAATTTGATTCCGTTAAATTTCAGTCAACGGTCCGTGACTATTTATTTTATTTTCTGTTGTCGTCTGCATTGAGATTGGGACCTTGTGAGACAGAAGGAACCATTCTCTGAAACAGACAGATCTAGACTGCGTAAATATCTTCCGAAGACCAAATGCACTAACAAGGGAACTGTCTGAACGGTACGCCGGAACGGCAAGAACGAGTACTATAGGAAGAATCCCCGCCCTCCAAATAGTAACAGAACATGTTTTGTTTTTGCCGAATCCTTGAGGCAAGCGAGTACGAGGGTGTAATGGTTAAAAGTCTGCAGAGCGAGCTCTTCACGGCAGCGCAAGATCTCGGTGTCGTGGGCTGGGTGGCGCAGTGGTAGAAGTCACGCCTCATGTTCGTGAGGTCTAGGTTTTGGTTCCCATGCTACGTTGCGTTTTTGCACTTTTACCATAGTATCGGATTTCCATAGGGATTTCCATATCTGAACTTGTTTTTGGAGTTTGCTACGGCAAGACGTTCTTATTACTTATTATTTGTCGACATCTCATAATTCACCAGCAATGTCCGAAATATGCCAAATTCGATTTTGTATGAAACTTTTACTCCAATAAATTGTTCTCATTGTCGATGTAAGAAACTTTGACACAGGGACAACATGAAACTGCGGCAGAATGCCAGAAAAATGCTTCGAGTGCAGTTTATTAGTGTCTGTGAGGAGAGTGCCACCAGTGCACTCACAGTGTAGGAGGGGATCACATGATCTTTAACTTGACTTACCACCTCGATCAATAGTTTCGCCTCTGTTATGCTTACAAAGTCGCGCGGTTATAACAAGCTGCTGCCGCCAACACAGACTCTACAATGTCTGCTGACCCTCGAGTGGTCATTCACCTATTGACACTGAAGTGCAGATCTCCACTGGATGCTGTCCCTTCGAGAGACGAAATGAAGCTGGCGGAAAGGATAGCAAGTATCCTACAGGATTTCGAACTGCGAGAGGTGGAAATCGACGGAGGTAGTGGAAGAGAAGGAGCAAGAATTTCAACCAGAAGAGGATTGTGCCGGAGTCACGACGCCACTAACCAGTGAAGGCACAATCACGTTTTCGGGAAGACGGATCGTTTTGGAGGAAAAGGTTTGGTTATACTAGAATTGTTATACTATACAAGTTTGAGAACTGGGGAAAAGTGGATTGTATTGCGAATCCAGGCTTGGGCTGCAGCGGAGTACCACTGGGCAGCAACTGTGAAGCCAAACACAAGTTCAGATATGGAAATCTCTATGGAAATCCGATACTATGGTAAAAGTGCGAAAACGCGATGTAGCATGGGAACCGAACCCTAGACCTCACGAACATGAGGCGTGCCCTCTGCCACTGTGCCACCCAGCCCACGACACCGAGATCTTGCGCTGCCGTGAAGAGCTCGCTCTGCAGACCCTTAACCATTACTCCCTCGTACTGGTTTGCCTCAAGGATTCGGCAAAAACAAAACATGTTCTGTTACTATTTGGAGGGCGGGGATTTTCCCTATAGTACCGGCTCTTGCCGTTCCGGCGTACCGTTCAGACAGTTCCCTTGTAAGGAATTCGAGGTGGTCACTGCTTGACCTGAATTCTTCGTTAAAACATTCTGTAACGTTAAAGGTTCTCCGAAACATTTATGGAAGTATAGAAAAAGTTTTGTACCGTAATAGTCTACTTAGCGGGTGCAAAATCTTTAAAAAGTGTTGTCAAGACAAGTGAGAATGTTCAAAGTCGTTGAACCGTGCTATGATTCACAGCACTTCCAACCTTCCCAGAAGCTTGATGACTTTCCGAAAGTTGAAGAAATTAAGCACAGTAAGAAATTTGCTACTTTAGAAGTATTGTTCTTACTGTTTGGTTTTGATATCTTAGTGACTTTTCTCGTTTAGCAATTTTGTTGATGATAGGTGGACCGCAGTTACTTTTCTGAAGATGAAAACATACTCATACATATAATGGCCATGTAGGCAGATTCGAAAAAATTAATAAAATGAAAATCTGGCCCTTTACCTAGTAAAATACAGCCAAACTGACTGCAGCTATTTTTATTTAGGGATATTTTATATAACGAATCTACCGATTTTAACGCAAAAATTTTTCGTTAAAAATGGTAGTTAAAAATTTTCCGAAAAAAAATTAACGCACACCCCTTGTCTGAAGCGTATTTCTGAACGGGGAGTGCGAGTCATATAGGAAGAATTCCTGCCCCTCAATTACTACAAAAATGTGCTTCTTTGTCAAACCCAAGAAGAAGGGGGTCCTTGAAGGTACTATGGAATCTGCAAAGCGGGGCCCTCACGAGCGCTGGAGAGTCTCAGGTACGCTCGCGAAGCCGGCTCCGACAAGCGGGTGGGGGTGCAGTGGATAGATATGCTTCATGCGAGGGAAGTCGGAGGTTGGGTTACGTGGGTAGCGATGGTTTGCATTTCAACTGTTTTGTTGAGATTTGATGGACACTGACAACCACACAATTCTCAGTAGTTTTCTGCCAGCTGTATGCTGTGGAGAATAACTTTGTTGCGATTGTTTTTTTTTTCGCCGACCGGTGTTTGCGCCATCCCACGCTATGGACCTACTGCTGAACAAAGAACACAGGTGACGCGGTATAGCAGAGCTATGAAGCGGCACACTTTTCAAAGGACAAAAAAGTCTGTGCAGTGCTGAAGGATAGCTATGAATAACTCATATTTTTCGTTAACGGTTGCGACGGAGTAAACAAAGCAATCAATCAATACTTCCAGGATGCTTTTCCATCGATTCGAGATTTCCTGTTTTATAATCTCTCTTGGTAGCTAAGACAATGGATTTTTGAGATAGGTTGATCTGAAACGAAACTGTCGAGTGTTCACTAGCTCCTAAAGAAGCTCCAACTGAAGCAAAGCCAAGGATGCCCGATTTGTTGCTGAGGACAAGGTCCAAAACATTCTCGCCATGTGTCTTTTGCCTACGTTTTGAAATAAGCCAATTGTATTACAGAAGTTAAGAAACAGGTTCGAAGTAACAAGCGCTGCAGTTGGCTCTCTATTTAGGCCCCATTGAATGTCAGGGACATTAAAGTCGCCCATTACAAAGGAAGATTGGCTACAGCAAAGATAATCAATTAAAACTTTTAGCATTTGCTCTGAAACTACAGCTTTACACGCCGGTGTTCCATACATTAAGCTAAGGCATACAACAGCTACAGACTTTACTCTGATGTCACACGCTAAAAGATCATATTCACTATGTACCCTTTCGTGAATAATGTGCAAGGGTAAAAGGGTTTTCTTAACTAAAAGGATTGCTTTGCCACCTCCTTTGTCTAAGCGATCACAGCGGAGCATTTCTAACTGTTCAGACTAGTCTCCCAAGATGGTGGCCACATAAAAACTGGGTGTAAGCCACGTCTCCGTCGAAGCTATTATATAAAAATTTGAGTGGCTAAGTAAAAACATAAAAGCCGCACTGTTCTTGGAAAGAGCGAATATTGGTCAGAAAGCATGAGAGCCTACGGTCTGCTCTGCTTAGAGTACGGAAGTGTTTAGAAGCCACATGATGCATTTCTACTAACTAGCTAGACAAAGTTTGGCATTCACTCCGAAGATTTGTTAAGAGTTTTCCTGCCTTGGCGTTCTACTACAAGAATCGAATCCAGTAGCAAATACAACATCATGATCAGGACAAGGATGAGGTGTATCGTGACTATCGCGTGCTAAACTCGATTTCGAATGCGAGGGACCTTGCGGCGTTTTTCGTATAAGGCGAGCCTTGTCCATTTCCTCTTTCGGCAGTGATGGCCAAATAAAGAGTTTGTGAACATGGTACGATTTTAAACAAGTAACATGGCTCGTGACTTGTTTTACAAATTTAGAAGATGGCAAGACTACGATTAGGAGCCTAGAAGAAGAATTTCCCATTCTAAACACAGACACAACCGACCACTGAACTTCGAACAAGTTTAGCAGATCGTGAACAGCAATTACATCATCGAACACGATGATGTCTGAGCCCGGCTCTCAGGGGCCCTATGACGACAATAGAATGTTTCATTTTGAAATCATCGCAGGCACGGATTGGTGAATGGGAAGAAGCAAATGAATGTGTACGCTGAGAAGGCTCCTCAGGCAGCGGCAATGTTCCATATTGAGATTCTTCGAGCAAGTTTTCCAGTCTCGAGTTCTCTGCCCTGAGTGCTACAACTTCATCGTGTAACTCACGATTTGGTGCAAGTATTGACTTAAGCAGCTTTCTATCTTCCAGTCGAGCGGCAATTACAGAACGGTGGTGCTGTGGTAGGGACTCGTCCTGCAGTAGTAGATCAGCGTTGCAATCAAACTCGATTTCAGAAGGAAACGGATCAAAACGCAACGAATGAGCAGGATAAGCACCACGGTCTGGAACAGAGACAGAGCAGGAAGGTGTGACCATAAATTCCAAGGTGGAGAGATTAGCTGTAACTGAGAAGTGCAATTGTTAGCCGATGATATTAAAATCAATCAATTGACCCCTTCGAACGGCAGTAACGTAGACACCGTACCACCCCGCAATGGTACTCAGAGAGGCAGACTTGAGACACAGCTAGACACTTGTTACAGCAGTTGACAGTAGCGCCAGGTGCTCGCAGATCGCAGGATTGTGGCAAGGAATAACAGACGACAGGGTCGAAGGCCGAAGTCAGTGCCGAAGTCGCTGTTGCGGTGGTAGAGAACAGCCAAGAGCGGCGGCTCGCCGTGGGGAGAGGATGTGATGAGATGAGTTGTGTTGGACCTCATTTTTCTTATTTTCTTAAGAATTTGATAATCTTCCACCAATAGGATTCAGTGATCACTAAAGCATTCCTTTTGCCATGGAATATTTCATAAATAGGCCAACCTTCCTCATGCGGAGGTCATTTCACGAGGCTAACTTTTCCCATATTTTCCAGTTTTTGTTGTCATTGGACTGCTATACGTCCTTTGATATTTTCCAGTTTTTGTTGTCATTGGACTGCTATACGTCCTTTGATATTTTCCAGTTTTTGTTGTCATTGGACTGCTATACGTCCTTTGAGGGCCTTCTGTTAATGACAAATTTGAGTTTCTCTTATCGTGTTTTATAGCTGTATTGAAGAAGATTAGTATCTATGGGAAGGCTACCTTTCAACTGTGGTTTTTGCGAGTTTTTCTAAAGTTGCGATAAAACGGTGGGTTTTCCCTTAATTCTATCCAGTTTCTTATTCCAACAGTAGGGGTGGCCAGTGCAAGATCCAAGTTCCTGGAGCTAGCAGCAATGTAAGACAAACTTTCTTTACGAACTGAGCGGGAACTAAATTTTGAAGTTAACAAAGAAGTTGTGTTACCAAACCCTTAAAGTACTTAGTAACACTTACCTGCAGGAAGCCTACTTGTATTTTGATTTGTGCAGCCTTATTGTTGTACTGATTGCTCGTACTGGTTCTACGGATGACAATCTCAGTGACCCGATTTAGCTTTTTCGCACTGTGTTGCTTCTTTGCGTGGAATTGCCCAAACGCATAAATAAATAAGTAGTCCTACAAAGTTCCACTTTTTGCATTGAAATCGGTTAAAACTGTTTCAAAAAAGTTTAATTCGTTGGCACAAACTGCGTAACTACTGTATGCGCAGGGGTTACTAAAGCCTTGAAACCTTTCGTAAGGCACTTAAATATGTCGTAAAGTGAAGAACGGGTTTGAAGACTCACTGGTTTTTTGAAATCGAAAGATTTATGAACGAACCTGCTGATTCGTCTTCTTTCGAGATTGCCGAGCATGACTGGGTATGTAGTTCACAGTGCAAATTGGATACGGTTGAATTTTAGGTCCAACCTGAGAGCACTGATCGCAATGCAGACCTTTGTATTTGGCCGGACAAATGCAAGATTGAGACATATTCTTTATATCTGAAAAACTCGAATACTGTCAGCATTAACGTCAGGGAGGATTTCCTCAGTTTTCTCGTTTTTACCTGGTTGTACTGATGGGATATACAAGCAATCATTGGAATGGGAAGGTGAGTGTTAAGCTCCCGTATAGTTAGTTATTCTGGAGCACCACTTTGTGATACCGCTCCTCCAAAATCTCTGCAACCCTCCCACTCGTTAAGGATCTGGCCGCGCGTCTTATATAGGGCAAGAAAATTTTGGCACACCCACAACCTTAGCATCATGTAATATGACATGTTCAGTATGGATACTGGTAGAAAAGAAAAAACTGTAAACCGTCACACCACTGAATACACAGACCTTATATACAAAATTAAGCTGGACAACTCTTTGTCGTGAGTATGGCACGCAGGTTTGGTACCCTGTCCTCAACAAAGGCATTAAAAGTTCAAAAAGTGTTCACACGAATTCTATTGTACCGATTCACTGAATGCTCAGATCCTTCTGCATTGCCAAACTGTGAAGGGCGGTTGAAAGCGTTTTCCTTACCTTGCCTACTATGCAGAAGACCACTGGCTGATTTAACGCTTTGCTATCGCATTCTAAAAAGAGAGGTTAGGCTGCCTCCAAACAGTTGTTGGATATTTAGAGCTAGTAGCCCTAGAATAAATAATTTTCATATTCGATGCAACAGAATCCATAAAAAAACATTTTTCTGCCATCTTCGACTCGTTTTTCTACCGCTGCGCAAGACGTGTAAGTCATACTACTCTTCTACTCTCTTCCTCTGCTTAAAATCCCTTCCATAACACACTGTTTCAGATAGGCGTTGACACAGAATCATTAACACGTTAAAATCATCGTCATCCTTATCTCAACGTCCTCAACATCCTTACCATAATGTCTCCTGTTCATCAAAATCACTGCATTTTATATTTGCCAATGCAAGTTTGTTTCTAGTGCAGTGTTACGATTCTGTAAATTTTGCATCAGAGAGAAAGATGAAATTGAGAAACACTTGAGCCCGTTTAATCTTACGTTGTCATTTTAACGTGTTCATTTTTTGTATAGCGCACAGACATGATGTGCAATAAATAAATAAATACTCTGGTATACTGCCTTACTAGTTGCACTTGTGGTAAATATGTCGGAATTACTACGGTAAAGCTTAAAAGTTATAAAACATACAGATAATATTCACAAGGGCAAAAACGGAAAGCTTCTCTATAATCGCTCTAGTATTGTTTGTCACTACAGTTCGTTCTGAGTCAGCTTGAGAAAAAGTACTGGCATAAGTGTAGTAAGGGAAAACGGACTTTTTGGATCAAACTCCTTATCCCTTAGTGACAAATTTAAAGAATGTGGTAATCTTACAAATATAGAAAATCCACTTTCTCATAAACGAACCATCCATGACTTCCTCTTAAATTACTAAAAAATCGTTCGAACAGGAACAAAAAGGTTTTTATAAATGGCATAAAAATAAAACAGCGAGTTAACGGCATTTATTAACGATCGTAGAAACAAGTCACGGTCCCTTTATATTACTGAAGTAAAAAAAGCAGTACATGAAAGCACTAATTCGAATTACAACAGGAGAAATTAATCCTTTGTCGTTTCTAAAGAGAAGCATTACCTAAAAGGGCGGTCAATGAGCGTCCCGTGGCAATTTCAGAAGTGACTTATTGAGGGTTGTAGAGAACTGTAAGAGAAGCACAGCAGTGGTTTTCATATGTCCTGTGGACACTGGTGTAGGTCAAAGATTGCAAAAAACCGTATCACTTCGATGCGGGCCGATAAAGCCTAACTGACGTCTGGAACAGTCATGTCGTGGTTAGAATCTAACCTGCAAAATGTTTGGGGCTGAAACAATCGCGGAATTACAGCGATTTCACAATTTGCTTGTTAGCCATACAGTAAGTGAAATGGAACATTGAGGTGCGCCGCTCACGAACATAGCTGATGCGGCTGAATGGTCGAATGAATACGAGGGCGGACTTGCAGGAAAGGGGTCAGGGGTCGGATCAGGAGAGTGTGTTGTCGCATTGCTGGGCTTGCTCGGTCCAATTTTCTTGATATAAAGTGTATCGTGACCACGGTAGTGCACCATACTGACACTGAACCTTGTTTTAACATGGGACGGGATTAATCAACGAAAAATCAATTTAACGGAAAAAAATACAGGCGAGATCCTTCATAACGCGACTTATCAACAAGCGATATGATAAAGCATTTGCACCATCAGAAACTTCGGCTGTATTTTCTCCGTTAATTTGCTGTAGGTCGTAGATGAATCCAGCCCTCGGATGTTACGATATAAAAACAGAAATAAACACGCAAAGCAACAGCGTTCATATTACGTAGTTCGATTAGCCATTGCGGAGAGCAGGCGGCTTTCCTTCGCTTAACCCATTGACGACCGCGTGGGCCGATTTCGGCCCGCGGTTATAAAACTGTTCGCTACGGCCCATTTCTTGCTTTTTTCGTTGTTTACGAGTAATCATTAGATATGTTGGATCCTAGCAATGCTACTGCACTGTGGTTTGGCAGTCATTTACTTCAAAGCACTGATAAAAACAAATAATCAGCACCACACACTATTCAAGCTGCACAAAGATCGGCACTATTCACAAACAGCTACACATATTATAAGAGTGGTCATGCAGAAAAATAATATTTACATTTCTTGTGAAAATTTTGAAAACAATCAGACAAAAGTATGTCAAACACCTGCTAAATCATGTATTTACCTTATTTACACGATTCGTGGCAAACGTAGGTTCGTTTTCTTTGAAGACCTCCTTGCAAAAGCAAATACATCTTTTACGGTTTGCTTGAAGTCTGTTCCGGCCTTTTGCAATATGTGGCTAACCCTTGCAGAGGGAGATTTGTTTGGAATAAAGCAGTGTTTCTGCTAGATTCCGGGGTCCGTTCGGTCCCATGCGCCAGACACGCGATTTTGCCGCGCGGTCGTCAATGGGTTAAAAAATCGATAATACTCTTTATCCGTCTTCCTTAGGCATTGACGGTGAGTCTGTCAGCACTAATGTACTTCATGACTCCAAAAGTCCAGGAGAGACTGAAAATAGATAAAAAGATTTACCTTAATTTTTACTATTATTCATCATTTTATTTATTATGTAATAATTATTATTTATTATTTATTTTATATTTCTTATTAATTAAGTAATGTATATATTTATATTATATATTTTTAATTATATATTTTATATTTATATTTATATTTTTATTTCTATTTTTAAAAATTTTATTTGTTTTATTCTTGTATATATTCTTTATATTCCTTTCAAGTCTAGATTGGTCGCGTCTATTTCTCGCTGAACTTTATATTCTTTATATTTTTCCATTGTTGTGATCATCCTCGGCACACTACACGAGACCTCTTTCTAGAGTTGATATCATTTGTATAATTCAATGTTTTCTCCATGCTGAGTTATTGCTATTGGTTGTGTTGCTAACTCTCTTCCTCCCGACTACTGTGCCCCTATTCGTAGGGAGATCGCCGTAGCAGATGGCTTTCGAGGCATAATTCAAAATGCTATGTACGGGGATATTGATTGTGCTGATGAGGAGGAAACACTCCAGGTAGTTTTCTTTGTTTGATATTTATTCCATTGACGTTTTCTTGTTTGTGATGTTAGCTCTGCGGAAAATTGGAAAGACAGAGGAGTTGGATAAATGGATACCACACGAGTTGAACGGCCATCAAAAAAATCGCCGCTTCGAAGTGTTGTAAGCGCTGCTTCCTCTCAACAAGAACGTTTCATTTCTCGACCGTATCGTAACTTGTGGCGATAAATGGGTCCTCTACGATAACTGGCAATGATCGGCTCAGTGGTTAAACCGCGATGAAGATCCGCAGCAGTTCCCGAAACCGAAGTTGCACATAAATTGCATCAAAAGAGGATCACATTAACTGTGTGGTGGTCTGCCTCTAGATAAGTTCACCACAGTTTCTTGAAGTCAGGCAAAACAATGAGGGCAGAGAGGTGCGTCCAACGGATCGACGAAATGCACAAAAAATTCCAACTTATGCACTCGGCAGTGGTCAGTAGAAAAGGACCGGTCTTTCTCAATGAGAACGCGCGACCACATGTTGCGCATCCGACGCTGCAGAAGTTGAACGAGTGGGGCTACGAAACTCTACCATACCCACCATATTCACCGGACCTTTCACCAGCCGGCTACCACTTTTTCAACCATCTGGATAACTACATGAGTGAGAAATGCTTCAGTAACCGAGCCCAGGTGGAAACTGCCTTCGACGAATTCATCTGTTACAGAACTCCGGACTTCTACGCAAAAGGGATAATAAGCTAGTGTCTCGTCGGCAAAGATGTGTAGACTCGATTGGTTCTTACTTTGATTAATAATCTTGTGTTTGAGCTGAGATATGTCGTTTTAAAGTTTGAGGTGCACAACCTGCACTAATTTCCGGACAACTTAATAATAAAATGTAATAAATGAAAATAAGATTAAAAACAATAAATTAACGAATAATTAAATGAGTATGAAAGCAAATCTTTTTCCAATTTTTTTCCTTTTCTCCTCGATTTTTGGAGTCATGAGCTACAGTCGTGCTGACAGTCCCACCGTAAATGCCTACCGAAGACGGTCAAGACAAAGAATATTATTTATTTTTTTAAAGCACCTGAATACGAAAAACCTCTGCTGAAAATGTTATTCAACCGCCATTGTAAAAAATGTAGATGACGCTACAAGGAGCACTACTCTTTGCAACTGCAAAGGCTGAAAACTTTATAGATGCGCACTACACTACAACCATGACTAACAGTGCCACCGAAGTCTTCAAAGAATTAAAATTTACGAGCTGCCTAGTAAAGGAACAAAATTTAGACTACCACAAAAAGTTAGTGTCGACATTAAACGGACATTGAACGTTTTTAGCGTCACCTATTCAGTGGAATCATCCTTAAAGTAAAAGACAGATATAAACTCAATTATCATAAGCTTAGTGCAATTAAAACGACGTTTAATACTTTTTTAACGAACGCAAATACAGGATGCACCTACACAATAATGAGTCTTGTACAGGGCAAAGTGATAACAACACTAAATTTAAAATTACCATTATAAAAAATAAATTCTTTCGTCCCTTGTCTTCTTAATAAAGTGTCCTCAAGGTATCATCTGTAAGCGAATCGACATAGTACTTGGTGAGATAGTCAGCATGAACACTACAGCTTTTCAAATGCATGTGCTAAGTGCAGCATAACCACTAATATATCATAATATTGGGAAACAGCAAGTGCTATTAAAATTGGATTTACAACTATAGCATCAAATAGTACAAATCGCTTTGCTGTTGAACTTATGAACATATTTACGCTCCTAAGGATGCAGACTAAAAACTACGGCTGCTGTGTCGAAAACCATAATCGGTGCATCAAAACGTTCTTGGCTATTAATGATAACAATGTAAGTATTCGGTTGTTTGATAATTAATCTCGTTTTTTTTAAATTTCAAAGTGAATTTGTTTATATTAACAACAGACATTATTCAATGATATATTGGTCATGTTGTTGGATGACTTTTGTCTTCTTTCAGTAAGCTAAAAAATTCTAAATTCTAAAAGGTCTATTCTATTCTAGTTCTAAATACCAAATTCTAAAAAAAATTTAAAAAGTTCGACGTAAAAAATAAAATAAAATAAAATTAGAATTTGAAGAAAGTTTTTTGAAGCGAAGAACCCGTGCAACTCATTTCTAACCGCTTGATCGGAATGAAAAGTTTTACCATTCAAAGGGAGGTGGTTTTGAAGGGAGAAAAATGAATGGTAATCTGATGGTGCTACATATATCAGGGTTACAGGGTAGATGTGGAAAACTCTTTGCCTAAGCCATTCAACTAAAGTTACAAAACTTTTTAGTGAGAAAAACCATTTGACAAGTTTATTACAAATTGGTTATTAAAAAAGAATAAACGATATTTTGTAAGAAAAACATAATACTTTTCAGTGAATGAATAGCTAAATCGCTTTGAGAGAAGAGTACTCCCCATTTTATGCAAACTATGAGAGATCTTTATTTTGCTATTCCTTAAAAATCCATTTTTTGCTGTAGTAACATTTACGCTAAACTGGTTTTGTATCATTTTTTGGCTCAATAAAAGTCCTATGTTCTATATCCTGTGAATGTAAATATCTCACGTGAGGAAGTGGGGTCGCGCAGAGCAGAACTTTGGACACAGAAATGATTTTTCACATTGTGCGCGTTTTCCAGCTCATCGGAAAGGCATCTCGTTGCTGATCTCCAGTATCTGGTTCATTTTTCAAATCAACCGTGTTTCAATTTTTAAAATGTTGTAACCTTGCGTTACCTATTCTAAGATCAGTTGCACACCTTTGCAGCATGAAGCTACCCACATCCAATCTCTATGTTCAATATCGGCATCCTCTCGAAACCGCTCAGTGACGTCATTGGTTTGTGCTGAAATCCTTTTTGGGAGAGAGAGTCAAATGTGCATTTTGATGCCTGTGTCAGATGCAATTAGCTATTGCGAATATCGAGATAATATCGAGTATCAAGGAAACCTAAAATTTGATATTTGAATGGCAGTGTAAAATAGAAAAAAGGAACAAGTTATATCAAATAGTGTTTTGGCAAAAAGTCACTCAAGTATGGTGGAAATCAGGAACGATGATCAAATATTAAAGGAAGGTTGAAGACGACTGTATGGACTATTGATGGACAAGCCAACGAAGAAGCAATTAGACGATTTGATCAAGAAATTGCAAGAGAAGCAGCCTACACGTAAGGAGATGATGAATTGCGGAGTGCATTTAAGGGTAGAAGAACTCCATCCAGTACGAAATCCACGAACCTCGTGTGTTCTTGGTATTACTGTAAAAATAGCATTATCTAACTAAGCACTGAGAGGTTCTGGACGCCCACATGTTTAGTGCTAGTCCAAGACTTACACAAAATTTGGTGCTGCAAAAATTCTTGCACTCTCCTGTTTCAGGCTCATTATACAGGATTATTCATTTCACTCAACCAAACTTTGATGTGGTTTTGTTGCCTCACTCTTCACCTTTTGTATACCAATTTTTCGGGCTTGAACATTCCCTTGTTCGACATGGCTGTTGCAAAAAGTTTGCGCACTGCTGAGGAGAAACTGCATATCGAGAGAGTGTCCGGTGCGGACATCGCTAGAAGGGTAGGTATCTCGAGAAGCACGGTCTGCAGCAACCTGAGAGAGCTTGCTCGAACTTCCGAAGGTTCTGTCCGTCAAGAAAGAAGCGTGCTTACAAAATTCGGAAGGCGCAGCTTTTGGCTGACTCTACGAAAACGGCAATGCTGAAAGGATGTAGAACGCTTCTGAAACGTTTTGGCACGCCATCGAGGGGTTCTGTTCACCGACAAGTCTAGCTTCACCATTGTCCAGTTGTTCAGCCATCAACGCGACGGAGTTCTTGCCGAGGACATAGAAGAAGCCAATCGGAATGGAAGAATAGCACCAACATCAGAATAACAGAAGACTGTCATGGTAACAGTAGATGGGATAATGCTGCTGTTTTTTGCGCCAGGTGGAATTAAAGTCAACAATCAGAACTACCTAAAAGACATTTTCAAGGACGAAATTCTTCCCTGAGCATCTTTGCAGCTTAAATAGCGACAGGACTTATCCGCAACTGATAGAACCTCTATTTAGAGCGACCTAGAAATATGATCTACCATTCTGAGGAATTCTTTTGTATGCCGTGTTCGTTTAATCGGTAACAAAATTCCCGATCTTTACTATATCATTTCAGACAATAATCCGTCCGTAGTTTTATAATAGAAACATGGCTCAAATCAGACTTCTCAGTAACTGCTTGTATTCTTTGCCTCTTCGGATGTGTATTAGATATTTTGGTTCAATTTGACGTTAAAATGGTATATAACAACGAAATCAGTTGAATGTATCTTAACCTCTTTTACATTAATACTTGTGAGTCTTTATGTTTCGTTTGAACTATTGAGAGAAGAATGGATCCGACCCTACCATGATAAATATGGCCCTAATAACTTTGAATTTTACTGGGTTTGTATGAAGGTTAGGCAAGTAATGAAATGAAAGCGCCTTGGGAGAGCTAAACGTCAATACCGGCTACATTACGGTAGAGGAAACAAAGACAGAAATACGAGGTCTCAAAAACGGAAAAGCCCCTGGCCTCGACGAAATTGCAGCGGAGATGTTAAAAGCTAGAGCCGCACCGGTAGCGGAACAATTGATGACACTCTTCAATAGCTGCTGGCATCAACATAAAGTGCCAGTGGATTGAAAAAAAAGGCCTAGTAGTCAAACTGCCGAAAAAAGGAAGCTTATCGGATTGCGGAAACTGGAGAGGTATCACCCTGTTGTCAGTGCCAGGCAACGTATTCTGCACCGTATTGTTAGGAAGGCTCCGAGATCCAATTGATGATCGACTGCGGGAGGAGCAAGCTGGATTCAGAGGATCGTGTTGCGATCAGATCTTTATGCTACGCAACATCATCGAGCTGTGCCTGGAGTATCGCTACCTGCTCTACATAAACTTCATCGATTTCAAGAAAGCATTTGACAGTGTCCACCGTGAGTCGCTATGGGAAATACTCAGTCTCTATGGAATCCCTGCGACCTTCGTCAAGGTGTTTAGAAGTCTATACCACAACTCCTCGTGTTGCGTGAAGACAACTCTCGGGAATACAAGATTTTTCGAAGTCACTACAGGAGTCAGGCAGGGATGTGTTCTCTCAACGTTGCTCTTCAACATCGCACTCGACTACGTACTGAGAAGAACGACAGCCGAAGTACAAAGGGGTATCTCTTGGTCTAGCGGTCGCCTTATGGACCTGGACTTTGCCGACGACATTGCCATATTCGCTGAGGACAACGATACTCTTCAAAGAATCACGGAATGCCTCAGCCAGGAAGCAAGCAAAATCGGCCTCCGAATTAATCCCGAAAAGCCAAAGGTCATGCACGCAGGAAATACTATCTCGAGAGACGTCATCTACATAGGACCGGATCGCTTGGAAGTAGTGGATAACTTCACCTACTTGGGAAGCATGATCACCAGTAACGGAGATGCTGAAGCTGACGTTCGATGCAGGATTGCGAAGACAACGGCAGTGTTCCGGAGGCTTAAGCCACTGTGGACGTCGTCTTCAATTTCAAATAGCGTCAAGCTACGTTTGTATTCTTCGATAGTCGTCTCCACTGCAGTGTACGCTAGCGAAACATGGAACATGTCAGCTAGCATCATCAGACGGATCAACGCATTCCACTGCAAATGTCTACGACAGATAATGAGGATACGCTATACGGACCGCTTGACGAACGAAGAAGTACTACAACGCTGCCGCTCAAGCAGTCTCTACGAAACCGTTGCGCCACGCCGACTCCACCTGGCCGGAAACATTCTTCGAATGCCGGCGCACCGCCTGCCAAGATCAGCCATGCAATGGACACCGCCAGGAAAGCGAACCAGAGGCCGCCCAAAAACACGTGTCGTCGCACTTATGAATGACTTGGAAGTTATGAATATTTCTATGCAGGAGTGCAAAGAAATAGCTCAAGACAGGCAGCGGTGATAAGAGTTCGCCTCCCTATGCGCTCAACAGCACGGGAGGAACTAAGTACTAAGTAAGTACTCATAATAAGTAAGACGAGTCTTAGCATGATAATGACCCGTTGGCTTACAAAGAACTACGATGTGGCTCTGCCAGCGAGGAGAGGAGCAGAATTCAACCCAGGCGTCACTTGTGCACTAATTCATGTGCCAAAACGTATGTACCTCCAAATTTTTTTGTAATTTACGTAACGTGTACTTGTTTTGAGTTGGGTCAAGATAAAAATTCATTTTTAGACCACTAATTTTTTACTAGCATGGTTCAGAATGGAGAAAAATGCTAAATGCTTATTGTCAAGCCCCTTAATGGCCCGTCCATTGATGTGCTTTGGCCGTGACTATCAGATATTGACTTTATCGGCCTGTTCTCTGCGCAATCCTTATTCGGAACGCCCTTTTCTTCGGACTCTTCCTCTTTGCGATGGCCGACTCGGACACTGCGGCACTCCGGGCCGAACCGGTTCCGCCCCCTCCAACGTTTTAGCAACTGCAGTTGCAAATGGCAACTGTGTGTTGCTATTCAGTTGAACAGCAACACATGTTGCTACTCCGTTGGAACCTGGCAACGCACTGTTGCTATCCGGGCGAAAGCGTTTAGCGTTCTCCGATGCGACCGCATGCGCCGCTGGCACCGAAAGGAAAAATTTGAGGCTAGTAACGCAGTAGCAACGCAGTAGCAACGCAGCAGCAACGCAGTGTTGCTATTCGGGCGCAGTCATTAGCGTCGTGGGATGGCGTGTGCATGCCGTAGTCACACGGCACACGCGATGACGACACCTTTTAATGCGCCGGCGAGCAGCAGTGTGATACACAGCCTTGTTCGTTGTTTCTATTCTGTGCTCCATCCGTTGGTTCTATTCTGCGCTTGTAACAAAGAGTTCTCGGGAGCGGCGGGGATGCCGGGTCACGTTTTATTACGCTGTCGGAGACACGGAGGAGGGATTCTGCCGCATTACTCGCAATGTCGTTTCAGTCGGTTCAACCGTACTTTACTCAGAGAGTTTTGTGGATGTTGACCTTGAAATACAGTCCGCACTGGAATCCTAGTTTGGAGAATCGACCGTTTTGCTCTTATAGTTCTTGAAATACAATCCGCACTCGAATCCTAGCTTGGGGAATCGACCGTTTTGCTCTTATAGTTCTTGAAATACAGTCCGCACTCGAATCCTAGTTTGGGGAATCGACCGTTTTGCTCTTATAGTTCTTGAAATATAGTCCGCACTTGAATCCTAGTTTGGGGAATCGACTGTTTTGCTCGTAAGCCCAGTCCTATTGAGGACAGGATAACTAAATATGGAGGGCTTACAAGGCAATTCCGTTGAAAAAAGCGACTATGATATTCGTTCATCCCATGGCAGATCACCCCTAGTAGACGTATTTTG
Organism: Heligmosomoides polygyrus polygyrus; assembly: GCA_947396885.1. Classification (NCBI taxonomy): domain Eukaryota; kingdom Metazoa; phylum Nematoda; class Chromadorea; order Rhabditida; family Heligmosomidae; genus Heligmosomoides; species Heligmosomoides polygyrus. The sequence continues at coordinate 55,586,182 of OX377206.1, forward strand.
AACACGATTTAGTGCGGTACAAAAAGGACACTAGTACCGCCTTATGAACGATTGCGGGCTTGCGGATTCTCTGATAGTTTTTTTGACCGTAATATTTACTGCAGCTCACTAAAACCCGAAAAAGGCGGTCCTTATCTTGAGCAGAGCGTCCAGGTGTTATCGCTCCTGTCGAACCACACCGTATGATCTTGCTACTACGCCCTGTGACTGAATAATATGCGTTCTCCTCATGCCATTACTCGCAACTTCTTGCTTTCCATCCGATCCACCATCATCTCCACATATCATGGCGATCTCTGCCTTCGAGAGTCCTTCGAAGATCTTCGGGTCTTTGCCCCTGCACTTCGGCCCGAGAGGAAGGCATATTCCAAGCAGAGCAAAAGCGCAGAGAACGGCAAACGACTTGTACGTGCGCTGTAGGTTGCCTGATACTTGCTTCTTCTCATCTTCTTAATGAGAGAGATTAACCAAATTTATCTATTTAGAAGGGACATCAGAAAATGTGCCCTCGACTCTAACGCGGGGCTGGTTCCCGCGCAGGTGCGTTTTCCTCCTCTCTTTCTCCTCTCGAAATAATTCAAAAACAATTAAATTTGCCATTACATTTTTTGTCTTTAATACATTTTAATAGATGGCTCAGGAGATTTGTATTTTTACATGCACTATATATGTGTGTGTTATGTAATTGCTGATTTGCGATAATAAATGTATATATTAAAAAATTGTATTTATGAATATATATACAGGTATATACACACGTGCATACATATACACGCGTATATACAGCTGTAAATACATATGTATCATGTGTATATATGTATATATACATATACACTATACAGAAATACGTCGATATACACCGTATATATGCGTGTATACACAGTATACACTACTGTATATACATGTATATAGCGTATATACACGTGTATACATGCATATATACATGTATGTGTTCATATATATGTATACATAATGTGTGCATATATATGATCACATACATGTATATATGCATGTATACACGTGTATATACGGTATATACATGTATATACAGTAGTGTATACTGTGTATACACGCATATATACGGTGTATATCGACGTATTTCTGTATATACATGTATATATACATATATACACATGATACATATGTATATACAGCTGTATATACGCGTGTATATATGTATGCACGTGTGTATACGTGTATATACCTGTATATATGTGCATATTGTGTATATATTTTTATATGTGTATACGCATGTGTATACACATATATATATGGATGTACTATGGATATGCTATGTATGTACGAGCTGGATATGCGTGGATATGTGTGGATATGCGTGGATATACGCGCGGATATGCCGATTTGCAACGCATTTGCAACCTAAGTTGCTATTTTTCCAACGCATTTGCAACTCGTGTTGCTACGTTGCAACACCTTAGCAACGCGGGCAGACACCCTGTCAACCGACCTAGCCCGAGCTCAAATGGCAGGTGGTTGTGAGGCCCCAGTTGAAAAACGGGTCCTACCCGGGCCAGCGAGTGCCAGAGGAGGCCCGCCGAGCAATGCCGAAGAGGGTGATCCACAGCGATTGAGCGAAGCGGGAACCGCACCACGCCGGATTAAGCTCTGCGGCCCAGGTCCCGAGGACATTTCGCCTGTGCGTTCGTTTTGAACAGCCGATATGGCTGAGTCCCTCACCTTTTGGATACTAATTATTCCTAAGCGTACATAGCCGTAGCCGGGACAACTCACTCCCCGCACGTGTTCGGATATCGCTGTCAATAGCAACCTAGTGTACATCCATCCTTTGACATCCTCCGTGTTCCTCGCTTATACGCCCGTCTCGCCTGTCCCACGTCTTTTGGCTAGATCCAATTAAATCTACGTCCCGTCAAGCGAGTATTGCACCGGCTGTATGTGATACACCCGGCAATCGGTCATGTTCGGCTAACCCTCGTTAGCCCAACCCTCCTCTGTTGCGTTAGGCTAATCACAACCCATCCACTTTAGGATTGTCTAATGGGTCGAGATCCGCTAGGCTAGGGAAGATAATAGGTAAGTCCCAAAAATATTAAGCACCCGATTCATCCCCGTAGCGTCAACCCCAGTAGTCGCATTCAGGAGTTGCGCAGCCGCCTCCTGATCTTGCTTTTACGGACTAAATCGGTGAGATCTGTTAGTGGCATTAAGGCCGGTGAACTTCCCATTGGGTGCTCTCTTGGGCGTTGCTGTTATTAGTTGAGAGGCTATTTAATTAGCAGTTGGCTGGCAGCTCCCTAGTGGTGGTGCTGTAGCTTCACCTCCTAGGTGAGCACTTCTAGGTACCTAGCGTACCCTTATCGCCCCTGCATCTCCCGGGTTCGGCGAAGCAGCATCTGCTGCATGGTGGTTGCCCCTCACTGCTAAGTGAGAAGCGTCCCTGAGGATTTGATAAGTTCCCCAGTCGGGTTCGATCTCCACGTCGTGTCTGACCCTCCTCCTCTCCTTCCTCGTCCCGTTCGAATTCCTCGTCGTTGCGTATTGAAGTTTGTGTGAACCGTTTCAGTGTTTATTTTTGTTCTTTATCATCACCTGTATCACCTGTATCACCTGTCGTCCCGTTGATCATCGACTTGCTCGAGCGGGCGCCAGCAGCGTCTCCATTCGTCCCTGTCGCGTGCCAGAGTGGTCCAATGGATCCTCCTCGCTCGAGGGACACGAAGAGCGTCATATCGGTCGTTCAGGGCTTTCACGAAGAAGTCCGACCAACGCGTTGGTGGGCGTCCTGGCGTTCTTTTGACATCCCGCGGAATCCAATCTGTGACGGCTCGCGTCCAGCGGGTGTCTGCGAATCGCATTACGTGGCCGGCCCACCTAATTTTCGACGACTTGGCCCATGCGACAGCGTCTCTGATCTTCGAACGTCGGCGAAGCTCGGAACTCCGGAGGCCTTCTCTCACTTGCGTGAGTCGTGTCACTCCGAGCATCGTCCTCTCGATTCCACGCTGCGCGACGCTGATCGCTTGTTCATCCTGCTTTCGTATAGCCCAGGTCTCTGAGGCGTAGGTTAGGGCAGGAAGAACAGTGGAGTCGAATAGGTGGGCACGGAGTCGGACGTTCTTCGTCTTCTTCGCGACTTCTTCGACGCTCTTGAAAGCTCCCCAAGCCGCTCGTTTCCTCCTGCTCAGCTCTGGTGCTAGGTCGTTGGCCATGTTGACTTCGCGACCCAGATACACATAGCTGGAGCATTCGGAGATGTTCGTTCCGTTGAGCGAGAATGGGGCATCAGAAACCCATCCGTTCTTCATGAACATCGTCTTCGTAAGATTCAGCTGCAGTCCAACGCTTCCACATACACGATTGAAGTCGGCCAGCATTCGTTCCGCCTGACTGATGCTCGGTGTTATGAGCACGATGTCGTCAGCGAAGCGAAGATGGTGCAGTTGCCGGCCGTCAACCTTCACTCCCATGTCTTCCCATTCTAGTTCGCGCATGACGTTTTCGAGGGTGGCGCTGAAGAGCTTCGGGGATATGGTATCCCCTTGTCGAACCCCTCTCTTCACGTCAATGACGACGTCGTTGTAGAATGGTGAGATCTTGGTCGTGAATCCACTGTACAGCTCTCGAAGGACCCTGATGTACTGAGTAGGAACGCCTTGGGTGAGCAGGGCTTCCATGACCGCTTCAGTCTCGACGGAGTCGAATGCCTTCTTCAGGTCGATGAACGTAAGGAACAGCGGCAGCTTGTACTCTCGCGACACTTCGATGAGCTTCGTAATGGTGTGTATGTGGTCGATCGTGCTGAATCCTCTCCGAAATCCTGCTTGTTCGCATGGCTGTCCTTCGTCCAGCGTTCTACTAATCCTATTCAGGATGACTCGAGTGAACAGCTTGTAGACTACGGACAACAGGCAGATCGGGCGATAGTTGCCAATGTCGTGCACGTCTCCCTTCTTGTACAGCAAAACGGTCTTGCTGGTCTTCCACTGAGATGGAACCTTGCATTCGGACAGGTAGCGTGTGAAGAGCCGCGCCAAGGTGTTGATGAGCGCTGGCGGGAGATCCTTCAGGTGTTCAGCTCTGATCCTGTCAGAACCGGGTGCTGTACGTTTCTTCACCGACGAGATGGCGTGTCGGATTTCGGAAGAGAGCACAGAGGGGACGACGTATCCATCCTGCGGAGGATGGCATGGGGGCAGGTGGACGTGGCTATCGAAGAGATCGGAGTAGAAGTCATGGATGACTTTCTCCATGGTCCTTCTGGAAGAGGTGATGGTTCCGTCAGGACGTCGGAGAGCGGTCATCTTGGTCTTGAAGTTGGCGAAGTTCCGGCGGGCATTGCGGATGCTCAGCCCTGCCTCTGCTGCTTCAGCCAACACTTCCGCCCTTCTCTCTTTGAGATCTTCCTTTATCGCCGCTCTGCATAGCTTTGCAAGCTCGGACGTCAGTTGGTAGTTGCCTGACGCTCGTGCTGCTCCACGCTGGCGTATCAGCTCGAGAGTTTCCGGAGACAGGCGTCTCTTGGTGGTCTTCAAGCTCTCGGCTCCCTTAGCACTATCGTGGAGATGGTGCACGAAGCGATCGTATTCCTCGTCGACGTTGTCCATGACGGCATCTTCCCAAAGGCCGACAAGAGAGGTGTAGAGATCCCAGTTGATGGTCGTTCTGGGATTCCTCTTCTTGAACTTCGCGGCCTTCTCTCCTTGACGCGAAAAGCGGAACCTCGCGCGAAGGAGGCGGTGGTCCGATCCCGTGTAGAACTTGGGGACAACGGAGACATCGGTCAGGCAATACTTGCGATTGAAGATGATGTGGTCGATCTCGTTGTGGAACTGGCCACCGGGGGATTCCCAGGTCCATCGTAGGGAGGGAGGCTTCTGGAACTGCGAGTTTCCATGGATGGTCTTGGTCGACATGATAAACTCAGACAGCCTTTCACCTTGCTCGTTCCACTCCAAACCGGGGGTTACGATGTGAAGTTCTTCCGGCGACCTTCGTGGCCCGATCTTGGCGTTGAAGTCGCCGACGATCACCTTGTAGAAGGTGTGATCTTCCTTATAGAACTTCTCCAGCTCCACGTAGAAGGCCTCGACGTCTTCGTCGTCGTAGTCGGATGTTGGGGCATACGCGACGAACACAGTCAAGGCTGGCACGGAGCCACATCGCTTCAGTCGCAGACGTCCGATTCGGCTTGTCAGAGACTCGTACGAATCGATGTTCATGGCCAAGTGCGTGTTGACGAGGACACCAACGCCGCCTACTCCCCTGCTGTCGCATGTTCCGAGGAACGTTCTTCTCCGGAGTCGTAGGCGGCGTGTAGGGGGTGGTGTCTTCTCGTCTCGGTCAGTCCGATGACGTCGTACTTGATCTTCCTGGCTTGCATCATCAGGTCCTCGACGGATGCTTCCGACGCAAGCGTGCGGGCGTTGTAAGTACAGATCGTCATCCTAGTCCTTCTCAGTTTGTGCAGCCTGGTTAGGCCCTGAGATTTTAGCAGCCTCTCCGTACTCGTCCTTCCCATCGCTGCAGAAATGGGGGCTCTTTCGGGGTCAGGGGAATGAGGCCCTTTAGTGCTGCTGTGTTTGACTGGAATACAACACGGGTAGCTAGTCAGGCTCTGTCGTGCGGGCGGGGTACTCCGGGCAGCCAGCCAGACTGCCCGAAGGGACGGGGCGAGACTTAAGGCGGCCTCGAATCGCCTTACATGTACTCCCAGTCTACCGAGTGCAAGCTTTTGGCCGAGCCGACACAGTTACAATCCGCACAGTCACGGACACATCCACGCACAATGTGCACGAACATGCCGCTCCCACGCACAAGGAACGCGTCGGCCCGACACAGCAGGAGCAAGGAGTCCATCCCCTGCATCCCACCTGCGTCTCTGGGCAGTACACGGTCGCATTTGGTTCGCGTTTAATTCCCCTATCCACCACCCGGGGACGCGCCACGTGGCCCTGCGACAAGCGGCCCGAGATCCCTCTTAACAAGAGAGCCCGAAGGCTCTCTATCGAGGGAGATCCGTGGTCTTTATCATAATCTTTATAAAAACAAACTGTGTTTATACCGTCTGACATACGGTTAAGCCGTTCGGTACCTAGAGGGGCAATCAAAGAAACATTAGAGGACCTTATGTAGTCGCTCTGAGTTGTCAAGTCGAAATTGGTACCGGTAGCTTAGGGAAAGAAAGCTAAAAGGAGTAAATCATCATGTCGGTAGACGTCCTCGGTGCAGCTACTTCCCAGAGCCCTTCTGCCTGTTCATCTGCCGACAGTACAGAATGCCGACTAAGTTCTCCGATTGGGGAGGCAGGAAGGCCGGTTGGCAAAGATAATCCTGAACCTATCCGCGAATTGAGTCGGAAGACCAAAATACTTTACTCAACATTGTATACAATGCAACGCCAACACTAACTCAAACTTCGACATCAATGTTTCCTTCCGCTCATACAACATTGCAACCTAACACGCACAAATTGACATCCTTTGGTTTGTTAAAAATCACTTGAAGTAGAGTTGAAAAAGCATTGCTAAGAAATTTTGGTACTAACCAGTGAATGCCGTCAGCTTCCCATGGAACTTCGGATTGAAACCTACACCACGTGAAAGAGCTCGAGACGCTGACAGATGTATGTAGACCAAATTTGCTAAATGGATCTCCTGAGCAAGTTGTCGCCGGCGGAAGCAGCGTCTCCCATATGTTGGGCGCGTTCAATCAGCGTTGGGCGCGGTATTGCGTAATCAGTGGTTCGGTTGTCAGTGTTAACAGCGGCGGCGGCGCAGTGGTAGAGGGCCCGCTCCACAGGATTGGTTCATTGGTTCGTTTCCCGCTTCTGACGGGTCTTCTGGATTTTGTGACCTATGTTCGACGAGGACCTATAATCTCATTTTTAGCACATTTTTGGGCGCTGTGGTAGTTGGGGGGGATCACCATTGCATGCCGCGGCGGGAAGGTGAGCGACACCCTGGAGTCCCTTTCCCCGCTTAAATCTGTGTTATCCTGCGCTGACTCGGGGGAGAGCACAGATTTAGGCGGGAAGGGTACTCCAGGGTGTGGGTTAAGTGACGCACCCGTGCTAAAATTGCCTACATCCTGGAGTTCCCCCCCCCCTTCTCCAATTCGGAAGCAGACAAAACACGGATATCCTACAATACAGGGTGCGTAAAAAGTATTGGCGCACCAAACGTAAACGTTAGAAATAACAACACATCATAAAATTTAACAAGTTTATATACAAAATGTCAACAATGACCTAGCGAACAGAATACAGTACCGGACATGCCGCTGCGTCCAACAAGCACAAGCGGCGCAAAAGGGCGCCGGAGAGTGCCGCTTTCCGCTCGCCACGCTTCGCATCTGAGGCAAGTCGCGTTAGGGCGCGGCGTCCTCAACTTCTGATCGTTAGGCTGATGGAGGGAGCCTACCCAAGCGCTTGGACGAGCATGACCTATTGTTTGGAGCTAACTGCCAGCACGGCGTGCTGTGAACAATGCATATAGGCTCGACAGAATCAATCGAGTGGGCGCGACAACCTATAGAGCGAGCGACAGCTTGTAGAGTGAGCGTATGGGGAGTTTTAAAGGAAATTCCTAGCCTTCCTATACAGGAATTGCTCTAGGACTTGATGTTGCTATAGACGAGTGGTTTGTTCAGCGTAGCCAAGATTGGTACAACTCTTTATTGCGGCTTACGTTTTCGGCGGTCGTCGCCTTCTTCAGAGCCTGGAAAAGTCACCGTCACCCATCTTTCGTCCAGCCAGGGTGACGGTGGACGCCTTTTGTCCACATCTAAGGTTAGCCATGTTTTCGACTTCTTTTCGGCATCGTTTTTTGTAGTCTCTTAGCCTTTTGGATGGGTTCCTGCAGAATGAAATGGCATTTGGGAGGGTAAGCTTCTCAGATGACTTCGACTTTTCCAGGCTCTGAAGAAGGCGACGACGCCGAAACGTAAGCCGCAATAAAGAGTTGTACCAATCTTGGGCTACGCTGAACAAACCACTCGTCTATAGCAACATCAAGGATGCCAAGGTTCATCGAGAGTCGAACATGGAATCTACTGCTCTAGGACTGTCCAGCTTGCATTCTGGAGTGCGCCGTGAACAATACATGTAGAAACGAACCTATCATTCGAGTGGGCGCGAAAGCTTGTAGAGTGAGCGTTTGGGGAGTTTTATCAGAAATTCCCAGCCGCATTACCCAGGAGTTGCTCTAGGACTGTTTGCATCTGGAGTGCGCCGTAAACAATGCATATAGAAACGAACCTACCAATCGAGTGGGCGCGAATGCTCGCAAATTGCACGCGCGAGCGTGTTTGGAGCGCGATAACTCCGTCAAGTGTGAGCCCTTTCGGCTGCAGCTTGTGGATTTGGATTTTGCAACCAGTTAAAGCTCTAGCAGTTTACCAAAGCACAGCGATGAAGCCTAAGAACGGAAAAAGTTAGGGTGATGGGAAAATGCAGGTCAGGCTTGCACAACTCTTTTTTTTTCGATTGCAGTCGATCACTGCGGAAAGAGGCGATGAGCTTACGGCACACAAATGCATAGGCTAACAGATCCCTCAAAGTAATTTAAGAAAAAGGGCTCACAACTCTTCATCTGCCTAACCTGCCTTAGTTACGGCTGCCGTTTTAGAGCGGCAGATGGCAACAGTGAAGCTTCTTCCACCCTTACTCCTTCCGTCTTTAAGTTTTCGGCACTCTCAACGGTATTTTTCTGTTCAGAATGAAAAACGCTATCGAATGGTATCAATTTCGACCGATTTTGGAAATATCGATTTTTTGGCGGTTTCGAGGACAAGGGCGCCCAAGGCCGCGGCAGAGGGAAGGTGACGTCATCGAAAATCGATTCCGAACAGGGCCAAATTGGATACCATTCGATAGAGCTTTCGTGCTGAATTTAACGATGTTAGTGCAAGCAGCAAGAACTCAAATCTTGGCGAGTAAGAGCGCAGGAAACTCTAACCGCTATCTTCCGACGCTTTGAACTGGCAGCTGGGACTAAGGCAGTTTAGGCAGCTGAGGCGTTCTGAGCACGTCTTCATAAAGCACCTTAAGCATACTGTTCGTCCACGCATTTTAAGCGCGTTAGCTAGCTACGTCTTCCCGCAGTTGTCCACCAAAATCGGAAAAAATGCGTCACACAAGCCTCATCTGCATCTTCGCATCTCTAGAACATTGCCTATTCCTAGCTACACCATTCTACTCTAGTGTTCTACTAGGCCATTTTACTGCCTACAAGACCCACGAGTTGCAGCCGAAACGACTCGAACTTGACAGAGTTATTGCGCTCTAAACACGTCCGCGCGTGCAATTTAGCACAATAACGGTCTATGTTCCCCCTGCTCTCACTCGTCCAGATTACAGTTTTCGCTACTCGTGGCAGCAGCGTTCAACTCAGCACGAAAAGCTCTGTCGAATGGTGACCAATTTGGCCCGGTTCTAAAAAATCGATTTTCGATGACGTCACCTTCCCTCTGCCGCGGCCTTGAGCGCCCGTGTCCTCGATGCGAAAGCGCCAAAAAATCGATATTTCCGAAATCGGTCGAAATTGATACCATTCGATAGCGTTTTTATGCTGAGCAGAAAAGTACCATTGAGAGTGTCGGAGACTCAAATGTGGGCGAGTAAGAGCGGAAGAAAGCTCACCGCTGCCGTCCGCCGCTCTAAATGGCAGCTGGGACTAAGGCAATTTAATAAGCTAGGGAGTTGTGAGCATGATAGTACAAAGTGCTTTCAGTGCTCTGCTAGCTCACGGATTTGCATTCCGTTAGCTCTCCGCGTCTTCCTGCAGGGGTCGACTGAAATTGGAAAAAAATTGCGTCGCACAAGCCTTACCCGCACTTTCGCACCACTGTAAGTTTGTCCGCTCTTACATAGCTATGCTTCGGCGAGCTGCTTGAACTTTTTACCGTCTACAAAATCCACTAGCTCCGGTCGGAAGGGTTCACACCTGACAGAGTTATTGCGCTCCAAACATGACCGCGCGTGCAATTTGGCACATCAACGATCGACGTTCTCCGCACCCTTGCTCGCTCAGGTTACAGTTCTCGCCAATCCGAGTAAAACCGTTCAATTCTACATCAAAATCGCTATCGAAAGGTACCCTATTTGGCCAAGTTCGAAAATATTGACTTTCTGTGACGTCATCGCCCCTCCGTTGCAGCCTTGTCCTTGACGCGAAATTGTCAAAAAATCGATATCTTCGAAATTGGGCGAGATTGACATTGTTCGATAGAGCTCATCGAACTAAACAGAACGGTGTCATTGCGAGTGCCGAAAACTCAAAGACGGAAGGAGTAAGGGCGGAAGAAGCTTCACTGTTGCCATCCGCCGCTCTAAAACGGCAGCCGTAACTAAGGCAGGTTAGGCAGATGGAGAAATGTGAGCGCTTTTTCTTAAAGTACCTTGAGGGAACTGTTAGCCTATGCATTTGTGTGCCGTCAGCTCATCGCCTCTTTCCACAATGATCGACTGCAATCGAAAAAAAAAGAGTTGTACAAGCCTGACCTGCATTTTCCCATCACCCTAACTTTGTCCGTTCTTAGGCTTCATCGCTGTGTTTTGGCAAACTGCTAGAGCTTTAACTGGCTGCAAAATCCAAATCCACAAGCTGCAGCCGAAAGGGTTCACACTTGACAGAGTTATCGCGCTCCAACACGCGTGCAGTTTGCGAGCGGTCACGCCCACTCGATTGGTAGGTTCGTTTCTATATGCATTGTTCACGGCGTACTCCAGATGCAAACAGTCGTAGAACAACTCCTGGGTAATGCGGCTGGGAATTTCTGATAAAACTCCCCAAACGCTCACTCTACAAGCTTTCGCGCCCACTCGATTGATAGGTTCGTTTCTATACGTAATGTTCACGGCGCACTCCAGAATGCAAGCTGGACAGTCCTAGAGCAATTCCTGTGTAGGAAGGCTAAGAATTTCCTTTAAAACTTCCCATACGCTCACTCTACAAGCTGTCCCTCGCTCTATAGGTTGTCGCGCCCACTCGATTGATTCTGTCGGGCCTATATGCATTGTTCACAGCACGCCGCGCCGGCAGTTAGCTCCAAACAGTAAGTCATGCTCGTCCAAGCGCATGGGTAGGCTCCTTTCATCAGCCTAACGACCAGAAGTTGAGGACGCCGCGCCTTAACGCGACTTGGCTCAAACGCGAAGCGTGGCGAGCGGAAAGCGGCGCTCTCCGGCGCCCTTTTGCGCCTCTTCTCATCTTTGGCGCCGCTTGTGCTTGTTGGACGCAGCGGCGTGTCCGGTACTGTAGCATCACTTGTCTTTTATATGGGTTTGACGTAGACTACTTGCGGCGCACGTCGATGCCTTTTAGGAAAGGCATCGACGTGCGCCGCAAGTAGTCTACGTCAATTTCGTTCTATACTTTGATCTTCAGTAACTTGATACTTTTGTACATTCAACATGTAAAAGTGTTACATGCTCTTCAAGGTGCTAATTCTGGCGGAAGGCTCGCTGCGAGGAAGCATCCGGCCAGTATCGTGGCTTGTGCATTCATCATAAGCCCCTCTCGTTTTCGTGGATACAGGAGTGAAGATAAATCAATGGAATTATCTGTATTGACGTTCTAAAGAAGAAACTGGTTCCTTGGCTCAAACCCCACCTTGGCAGCAAACCGTATGTCTTCCAGCAGGGTTAGAATCCTGCGCAGAGTCAAGGATTGTTCAGGACTGGTGCCGCGCCAACTTTAAGGACTTCACTTCGGCAGAGGAATGACCTCTGTATAAACCGGATTTCAATCATTAATCAGTATAGGAAGTTTTGCAGAACAAAGCTTGCCCTACTTCCCAGAAAAGTATGAAGTCAGTGAGGGATGATCTTGTCAAAGCATGGAACGAAGTCGACGTGGACTACTTGCGGCACACCGTCGATGCCTTTCCTCGTCGTCTTCACCCCTGCATTCGCAGCAAAGAAGCCTATAGAATACAAGTGATGCTTTTCTGTTCGCTAGATTATTGCTGACATTTTGTATATAAACCTGTTAAATTTCATAATGTGTTGTTATTACGTTTAGTACATCAATACTTTTTACGCACCCTGTATATAAAGGAGTAAGCGGTTGTGTCTGTCCGTCTGCTATTTCGTCGCTCTATCTGACTTTTCATAGACGTGGAATAACGGCGTCCGGATTCAGAAAACGTGTCACCGATGTCACACAATGGGTGAGAGTGAAGAGCGGAGTAATGGAGCGGTAAAGGGGGGAGGCAGTGAAGGTGGAGAACGAAAAGACCAGTAATGAGGGGGCCAGTAAGGAGGGTGGAGGGGGGGGTGGTCAGTGTAAGGGGATCATTACCGCAGGACCGGTGAAGAGAAGACCTGTGAAGGTAGAAGCAATAATGGCGGACCAGTTAAAGAGGAGCTCCAACAAAGGAAGGTCAGTGAAGGGTATAGTTAAGCCCGAATGAATATTCGAGCATTCGAATTCGAATAATTCTTTTCCAATCCGAATATTCGTATTCGAACGTTCGAAAAATGGCGAGTTTCGAATGTATTCGAATTCAAATGCTCGAAAAAACACTATTTTCGAATATTCGAATTCGAATGCTCGAAAAACCCTATTTTCGAATATACTTGAATTCGAATGCTTGAACAATCGCGATTCTTGATTGTATTCGAATTCGAGTGCTCGAAAAACCGCGGTTTTCGAATGTATTCGAATTCGAATGCTCGAAAAACTCGTGTTCGAATGCTCAAATTCGAATGCTCGAAACATTCGCATTCAAACTTTCGATTGCTACGAAGTCTGCGATCCAACAAAATAACCTGTTTTTCCTGCTTTAAGCATCCCACAAGCAAATAATTTACGCTCCGATCAGAAGTGTGCGCCCTCATCGGGCAATGGGACAGGGACCGTATATTCTTTGAGCGCGGGACCAGGCTAGGGAAGAGACTCCAGGGTGTATGCCATCCAAGCTCCTCATGTGGAAACTGTCTTTGTCGCTCAGGGGAAGTCCGCAGCTGGGTTCTGCGCTCGAAGAGCGCATACAGCTGGAAAATGCGCAGAAAACGCCGGCGAATTACGTAGACGTCAAAGACCTCAAATCTCAACCACTCAGTTAAAACGCAAAAATCCTGCAACGCAGGAGAACCGAACTCCCGACCTTCCTCGCATGAAGCAACGCCACTTTCCACTGCCGCTGAACCCGCTTGACGGCAGTGACGTCACGGGCGTATAAGGCAATGATCGAGTGCCACACATGGAGAGGTGTTCGCGGTGGAGCGCGCTTACGCAATGCACAGTACAGCATTCCTAAGCCCTAGTTTATACTTGCGCCGCCACGCGGCGCGGCCCCGAATGGTTACCGTAACCGTTTGTCTGCGCCCTCCTGCTTAGAGATCGCGCGTCGCCGTCCACGTTGCCCCGTTCGATCGATGCCTTGTGTGCCCGCGACTGCTGGCAAGTGGGTCGTGGTGCAGTGGGTAGCGGGCTTACTTCATGGGAGTGATGTCGGGTGCTCGGTTCCCATGCGTTGTGGCATTCTTGCATTTCAGCTGACTATCTGAGATTTGAGAGGTTTCAACGGATACAGAAGGTTGCGCGTTTTTTTGTGCATTGTTTCAGCCGTGTGCGCTTTGCCGCCGCTGGAAGAGCGCAGAACCAACCGCGGACTCCCCCTGAGCGACGAAATAGTCTCCATACGAGCAGGCTGTATGGCACACAACCTGGGGTCCCTTCCCCAGCCTGGCTCTGCGCTCGAAGAGCGCAGAACCCAGCCGCGGACTCCCCCTGGGCGATGAAAACAGTTTCCACACGAACACGGCTACTGAACTCCAAGGCACGTTGGCCGACGTGTTCGGCACGAAAGCACTGGTAGCGAATGTGTAATTGCACAAACGCGATTTTCTGACACCCAAAGGATACATTAACCATTCGGGGTATGTTCGTCAGGATCGTGCTAGTAACAGAGTGAACTCTAAGCACCTTTGCCTATCCTCTTTTCATAATTGTTCCTAGTCATACTTCTTGTAATAAAGTTTGCGGTACAATCCTAGTTGGAATGAACCTACTCTGTTGCTCCTCTCCATTATGCTTACCTTCCCCTTCCCTCTTACCGTTGAAGTTTATCGAAACATTAGACATGCGTCACATTATGAAACCGACGCTGGGCTCTCAAGAAAATGAAGGGAAAGGGTGGAAGGAATCTCCTGAACTCATTCTGTGAGACGTCACCTGAATCCCCAGATACGCTATCAACATCGGCGGCAAGTAACCTGGGGTGGTTTTCCTTTATCGCTGCGGGTTGTTTTCTTTCATCATCGTTATGTGGAAACCAACCTGATAACACATCTGGAATTATAAGCGGTAAGGGTAGTGAATTAGTGGCAGGTCTTAACGGCCGTTAATTTTAAATGAGCGTTAGGGGTGGCGAGAGGCGAGATGTGTTATTCCTTCAATGTTTCGACAAGATTGGTCACCGTTGCGTGAATATATACAGTATGAAGTAAACAAAAGCAAAAGGAGGGAAAATGAGGAAGCTGCCACTTATGGGAAAGATCTGATGATGTGGTTCAGTTGAAGCATCACGTTTTACTGTCTGTCCTCAGAAATGCAGAATTCATTCATTCTCTACGCTGAAAACAGCACCCTAAGCTTCTGTGACTGTCACTTGAGCGGTGGAGAGTTTGGATACGGGTGGGATATCAGTTACAATCGCACTGGGAAGTCTATTTGCCTAAAATTTGAATTTTATAACGTTTACAACGGGTTCGAACGAACCGTTTGCTGCAATGTCAGAACGTTAGCCAAAGCAAAAAAACTTCATGGGTTGGACGACACACTTTACCCCAGTGTAGGTGATCTTGTCCATATAGAGGGTGTTCCAAAGTAACGCGATGAAGGTTTGACGTTCTCCCAAACGTTATATTAATTAGCGGCAGTCACGCTATTTTTTGTGCATATCCTTCTGTTCGCGTTATAATTTTTAAGCTATATTTTGTCCCACTTACGGCTTTTCTCAAGATGTCAAAGTATAGCACTGCGATTTTGGAACTTCATCGTTAAAGAAAGCACCAATGCGACATCGTTAACATGCTCTGTCAACTATCTCCTCAGAAACTCGTCGATGCAAGGAGCTTGGTCATGAAGGTAATCGACCAGGACAAGGAAGAAATCGCATTGTCAATACACCGCAGACCCGGAAAGTCATCGAGAAGCGAAAAATCCAAATTCAAGAGTCTCCTGAGAAAAATCGCCCGTAATATCGGTGGTGTCAATCTCACATCAGTGCATCGAATGGCCAGAAAGAAACACATAAAGCCCTAAAGTCCAGCTCTTGATGAATAAGAATAAGCGCGGACGGCTCTATTGATGACGACAGCTCAGGTCGCAGGTAGCGGGTGGGAACGAGCACTTTTCATGGACGAGAAGCTGTTCACCGTGGAGTTGCGTGCTTTTCGCCCTGCATACAGGGCGAGAAGCACGCAAGCATGGTACAAGGCCAATTTTCTGGACTTCGCCATGTCTGCGGAACGGCCACAGCATTCCTCGGATCTGAATCCAACGGACAACAGCGCGTTGTCCATTTTGAAGGCCAGGGTTTCTGCCAAGCGCCACCACAGCCTAGAGGCCCAGAAGGAATTTCTGCGTCGGGAGTGGGAACGGCTGTCTCCAGATGACCTGCGGCCCACCGCCAAAAAATTCTCCAAGCGTTTCCACTTCTGTATTCGCGCCAATGGGGGTCAATTCGAATCCGGTCGAGTATAGTGTTGCCTATTGCCTATGTTGTTGTTATTTATGTATTGTTTTGTAAAGTTCTCAACTGTTTTGTAGTTATAATTTAAAAACCTTCATCACGTTATTTTGGAACACCCTGTATTAGCGAATCGAAAGTCGGACACCAAGCGAGGCGGGCAAGGGCGAAGCCCACGTACAGGTGGGTCAGGACACTTGTCATCAATATACAGGGTGTCTCAAAAAAATGAATACACTGTCTGAAAGGTGATAACTTCGCTAACAGTGAAGGTACTGGAGGAGGTGAGGGAAAATATGAAAGCTTAAAAAATAGAAATTTTCTGAAATATGAACGGTGTGGGTTACGCAATGGACTCGTCTGAATTCTTCCATTTTACACTCGATTGATTGAGTTTTCCTTAACTACTTGTTGTAATTGTTCCTTGAAGGAGCCGTGTTGATTAATTTGTGTTTTTTTTTGAAGTTTGAAATTTAAAAGCGCAGTGCGGCTTGCAAAATGGATTATATCCTAAAAAATGTAGATACTAAATATTTTAAGTGCTCTAACATTGCTGCTGGTGAAACATTTGGAGCAGGTTAAGACTCAAAGCATAGGATAGCGGAAATCCTGTGACATGCAAATGGTCAAGATCGCGCGACTCGCTAGTCTGAAACCTTGCATTTCGAACTCAAACTGTGCTGTGTTTCTTTAAACATTTAGAACCTCACAATCACGTGAGAGACACGTAACATGCGAGTTTATTGATTGCACAATTTGGTGTTTTCGTTATCGCTTTAATAACGCTTTCTACATATCTGACCCAATAAAACGAGACACGCCCGGTTCTTGGCTTTCCTATGAGGAGAAGAAGTTTATCGTGAAGGACTACTGGAAAATCGAAAACATCGATTTTCTAGTAGTCCTTCGATTTGGAGGCGATTCAGCGACTACTTCTCCAAAACATCACCCACCCGCGTCACCCGTGCACGATCAATCGAGTCTGAAATGCAAAGATTCAGACAGGGGCATGGCGCAATCTTATTTTCTTAAACTTTCATATGAGCCTTTAACTTCTTCACTACCCTTACCGTGAGCAACGTAATCACTTTCAAACAGTGTGTGCATTTCTTGAGACATCCTGTATTTGCTTTGGTGAAATGATCTTCCCACCCAAAAGTGTCCGAATGAATATTCGAACATTCTCGAAAAAACGCGATTTTCGAATGTATTCGAATTCGAAGGCTCGAGAAAACACAATTTTTGAATGTTATTCGAATTCGAATGCTCGAAAATCGTTACTATTCGAATATATTCGGTTATTCGAAAATTTTGGGGGAGCACAACTATAATAAAGGGGTAGAGTAAAGAGGGGAGAGAACCAGTGGAGGCAAGACCAGCAAGCGGGGACCAGTAGGGGGAGGGGTGGAGCAATACTATGGTGACCCCTGCCCCTACCATAGCGCCCAAAAATGTGCTAAAAATGAGGTCCTCGTCGAGCATCGGAGGCAGACATAACTCCGACGCCGCGCGAACACCCCCTGGCGTCGCGCACGGTGCGCGACAAAACTGGACGAGTTGTCGCGGTCTGATGCTTCCGACGGCTAAAAACGCTTCCTACAGGGACATGCGGCACGCCTTTGCCTCAATTAAACGATTCATGGAGATGGTATATGAAGTGGTTTCAATGGGACAATCAGCGACAGTTCATACAGGAATCCTGATCATTTGGATGGTATAGAGGAACCCTCTACCTTTTCACCTGTATTCTACCTGCATTTTACCTGTATCTCATCTCCTAATCCTTTACCATATGTTATCCATGTACCATCCTATGACTGATTTGTAAGTTTCAGTTTCGTTATCTGCTGGCTGATCGAGTTGTACTTGCTTGTTCAACATTACTTATCGTCAGCTTCATCAAATGGCAGCCTGCTCCTCCCTCCCCGGCTCTGCATAAATACCGTGCTCACAGTGCAAGGAGGGTCAGTCGGGGCCTTCGCTCCGGGCTTCCTCCTCTCCTCCTCTCCTCCTCTCTCCGGCTCTATTTTTGCAATTACTATTGTAACACATTTAATCAGTTTATTAATTGTGGTTTTATTACCCAAGTTTGAGGTAAAACTCGACTGTGGCTTGTGTTCGAAGAGAAGAAGACCCGCGTGGCACCCACACACAAGTTAGTGAGCATTCATATAGTGCATCGGTCGCTTCACTAAGGACCAGCAAGCAACAACGACGACAACGAGCAGCGCAAGGAAGTGTGTTCTGCAGCCGTTCGCATCCTCCTGTAATCCTGTCACTGCACGCTCCGTCCACGTTCTCGTTTCAACGTCTTCACCAGCTTTCGCATCCACCACTTGCACATCGTAACTGTCATCTAAGGCTTCCGTCTTATCTACTAGTTAGGGGCTACTCACTCGAGCAGGCAACCGTCTCAAGGCGATCCTCGGGGAAAATGCCGATCTCCTCAGCGTGGAGCTGGACTCTTCAAGCAGCAGCGACGAGCAGAAGCAACGGTTCAAGGATCTTCGAAGACGAATTCGCAGAGCAACGGCTGTCATCGAGGCAGAAGCGGGCAAGCTCGAGGACGCGTTGTACAAGTACAGCAACACTTTGGACGCGTTGGACGAAAACACGCCGTCGATATCAGAGCTCTCCAAGCGGATCGCGGACCACTCGGAAGCAGCTCAACTTCTCATCGACCGAGCGCACGAGGCACTGTCGGCTCTGATAAAGCTTCAGGCAGATATCGACTGCAGCACCGAACCAAGGGAAGCCGACATACTCGAAACGAAGCTGGCGCCGATTCCTATCCCTAAGTTCAAAGGAGACATATGGGAATGGGATACGTTCTGGACGTCGTTCAACCACAATGTGCACTTAAGAAACATCGGCGACCTCTACAAGCTCAACTAACTGCTAGGCGCTCTTCAAGGAGATGCGTTGGAATCAGCGAAGAAGTTCGAAGTATCTGGTAGCACCTACTCGCTTGTCGTCGCCCATCTCAAGCAGAAGTACGGCAACAAACAAGCTCTAATGGAATGCCTTCTTCGCAAACTCCAGTCTGCAAAGTCTCGAAGCACTCGCCTCGTTGACAAGGAGACACTCTGCGAACAGCTCTTCTCCATCGTCTCGCAGCTCAAACTCAAGAATGAGCACGACGACAACACGTTCTTGCAGAAACAACTTCTGGCAAAGTTCTCTGTGAACGTTCAACGACACATCCTACGCGAGAATGCTCGATGCGATGAAGAGGAATGGAACACCACGAAACTTCTGAGCAGCGCCCAGGAGTTTCTGAAAGAGGAACTCCAGATCGTCAAGCAGACGGATAGCCGCCAAGACAACCGTGAGAGGCAAGAACAGTTCGCTCCGACCACGACAGGGAGCTCTAACAAGGGACAGCGCGTACCACCTTGCTTCTACTGTAGGAAGATGGGACACCTGCCGAAGCATTGTAGCAAAGTTTCCACGCGTGATCAACGACTTCATATCATGAAAACGAGGAAACTATGCCACAACTGCGGAGCCAACGATCACATGGCTACAAAATGTCTCAGAGGAGCATGTCGAGCTTGTGGAATCGCAAGACATCACACTTCGATCTGCAGGAAACTGTTCGAGACACAAGGAACACCACATCTACCTCAAACTACGAAACCAGTCAAGAAGCCACCAGCGAAACCAGCACCACCTTTGTCGAGATCTTCAGCGAAAGTGAATTCTGTTGCGCTCTACCAAGCCGTAGACGATCAACCTACTTCGGACACCGTCCTACACGTCAACGACAACGCGGACGTGATGATCCTCGCTGGGCAAGCCCATGTTCTCAACCCAGTAACTGCTGCATTGGAGCCGGTCTACGTAATGCTCGATACGGGAGCCGACCAATCGTTCATCAGCAACGAACTGGCCGCACGACTGCAGCTCAAGGACGTAGACTCGAAGCGACTCACCATCAGCACCTTCGGAACAAGGCCGCCAATGGTGGAAACGTGAGGAATTACCGTTCTGAAGATGTGGGATGCCAACGGATCGCCACATGCCTTCACGGTAACTAGAATCAACAAGGTCACAGATGCGCTTCATCGTAATAGCCTCTGCCTCGAGGATAAACGATTCCTCTGTGACAACGACCTTCAGCTATCCATCAACCCACTTCCAAGGGACATTCGCCCTCAAGTGCTCCTCGGATGCGCTGATCTCTTCTCGCTCCTATGCAACGGATTGGCACCGCAGCACGTTCTCCCCTCAGGACTGCAGCTCATCCCCTCGAAGCTCGGTTACCTGGTGGCAGGAAGAACTTTCAACGACTACGGGAACGACGACAACGTCGACACAACGACGGTCTGCACTCTCCAAGCTTTTAGAGACGACGATTCTTTGCAATCGTGGGAGGACTTCTGCACGTTTGAATCTTCCGGAGTAGAAGAATTCGTGGGACCACAATCAAAGGAACGCGAATTAACAGATGCAGCCGTCTGGAAAAAATTAGAAAAGGCGATTGAGCGCAAACAAGACGGATACTACGTTCGTCTGCCATGGAGAAAGGAGGTTGCGCAGCTACCCGACAACAAAGGACTTGCAGTGCGCCGCCTTCAAACGCTCGTCACACGCATGGGAACCGACCAGGCAGTTGTGCAACAATATCGGAACCCCATCCAGGACCAGCTGAACCAAAGGATCATCGAAGAAGTCGATGAGACCAGGAGACCGGACGGTGACGTTGTACACTACCTGGTGCACAGAGCGGTCATCACACCGCACAAAACAACTACTAAACTACGGATCGTTTTCGATGCTTCCCCTCATTTGAAGGACTCGCCATCACTCAACGACGCGCTTCATCGAGGACCTGTTATGCTCCCTAAGCTGTGTGACATTCTTCTTCGCTTGCGGATTGGGGATGTCGCCGTCACCAGTGACGTGGAAAAAGCATTCCTTCAAGTGAGACTTCTTCCGCAGGACAGGGACCGATTTCTCTGGCTGAAGGATCCAAGTCTGCCAGTGATTCCAAGGAAAATGGTAACGTATCGATTCAGACGCGTCACGTTCGGGCTCATATGCTCACCGTTTCTCCTTGCTGGGACGATAAAGCACCACTTGGAGAACTACGCAGCAAACAGATAAATCGCCCGAGAGCTCGAAGAGAACACCTATGTGGACAAGACAGCTAATCAACGGAAGACGCAGTCCACCTCTACAGGGAGTTCAAAGCACTCTTCGAGGACATAAAGATGAACCTCAGGGAATTTCTTTCGAACGACATCAGCCTAACCCAGAAGACACTGGGCATCACCTGGGATTCGACAAAGGACACATTCCTTCTATCTTGCAAATACCCTGCAAGAAGCACAATTACCAAAAGGAGTATCTCCGAGCAGGTTGCGGCAGTATACGACCCACTTGGATGGCTAGCCCCAATAACTCTTCATGGTAAAAGGTTTCTCCAACAGGTCTGGAAGGCCGGGTACGAATGGGATGCAGTACTTTTAGAAGAACATCAGAACCAATGGAACGACATCGTACTGGAATTCAATGGATTCGAGTGCCAACTGGCTAGGAGAATCACGCAGATTGGTGAATCAATCCATCTGTTGCTATTCTCAGACGCTAGTGGACAAGGGTTAGCGGCCTGCGGCTACGTAAAGTCATCCAACGGATCAAATCTGATTGTTGGAAAATCGAAGCTGCCACCCATCAAAGGAAGTCCGACGATTCCGAAATCGGAATTAAATGCGCTCACCATGGCAGTTCGATTAGCGCACACGGTCTACGAAGCCATAAAGGAGCGCACTTCTATAGAGGATGTGACGATCTTCTCGGACTCGGAGATTGCCCTCAGTTGGATAGCCACATATCCTCTTCAAAAGTCAGTCGGAGTCCTAGTCCGAAACAGCGTTCGCGAAATTCGAAGGCTTGTCACCGATTTCCAGCCACCCGTCTGGTTTGGATATGTAAACACTTCCGAAAATCCAGCGGATTGCGCTACGAGAGGACTGACAGAAGCTGAATTTGAACGGCATATGTGGTGGACTAGCCCTTCATTCATCAATCGACACATGGAAGACTGGCCCAAAGGATGCAACCTGTTCAGCCTTCCAACAGAAATCGATGAAGGGGAAAGCTTAGTTCTAACGGCTAAAACAAGAGAGACCACGTCAGATTTACTCGATTGGAAACGACACAACCAACAACCACGAGCTCTCAACGTAGTTGCATTCGTTCTCCGCTTCCTCAAGGCGATACTCGCTAGAGTATCTAGGGCACTTCGAGAAAAAATCGAAGCTCGCACGCCGGAGATCTACGCTATGGAATTTCAACCGTACATCACTGTAACCGAGAAGGAGATGGCAATGCGCGTTCTCATCCGCAGTCACCAGGAACTTCATCTTCCACTTGCGAAGCAGAACGCCTTGAAACAACTGAAGCTGAAAGCCGACGAGCAAGGACTTCTTCGCTGCAAAGGACGACTAGGAAACTCGAGTCGGCCAATGGGCACTCGTTATCCTATATTACTAGCCACGAAGACGCCTTTAGCTCAACTTATAGTGGAAGAAGCACACTCACCACTCCATTGTGGAATGAGTCACACAATGGCAAAAGTGAAGGAAAAATTCTGGATCTCATGGTTGCGACAAATGGCAAGAACGGTGATTAACCGTTGCGTCCCTTGTCAGAAGATGAACAATCTTCCGTACAAGTATCCGGTTATGGACGATCTTCCCGAACGACGAGTACGACGAACACGACCGTTTGAACACGTTGGAATCGACTACTTCGGTCCGCTCTCTGCCAAACAACAGGATGAGGTGACGAAGTACTACGGGATCATCCTGACATGCGCAGCTACACGACTCGTTCATCTGGAACTTGTACCAGACATGAGCACAATTCAGTTGATGCAGCATTGCGAAGATTCTTCGCCAGAAGGGGTGTGCCAGCCAGCGATACGCTCCGTGGCAGGAAGCTCTTTATGAACGGCTAATCAAGTCGATCAAACACAGCCTTTACAAAGTCATGCAGCAAACCTTCCCATCACAGGAAGCTATGCTCACTCTTCTAGTGGAAATCGAGGGCAGCAGCAACAGCAGACTTCTCACATACCATTAAGGAAGATGGGAAGAGACACCTGCGCTAAGACCGATAGACTTCATCCAAAGAGACATGATTGTCGCATTCCCATTTGAATCTGTCACAACAGAAGACGAAGACTCTACCTATCTTCCTCCAAACGAGGCTGCGCTTCTGCAGAGTCGCCGTCAAGCCGAAGAAGCTCTCAAGACAAGTCATCAACTCACGGAGCACTTCTGGAACATATGGAGTAACCAATACTTGACTAGCCTGCGAGAAACACACAAACGTCAGATCGACAACAAGCGCGGTACGACTAAGCCTCCAGAGGTGGGTACAGTTGTTCTGATTTCAGAGGCAGTGACACCTCGCAACGCCTGGAAAATGGGCAAAATCATCAAGCTCCATCGGTCAACCTACAACGTCGTACGCGAAGTCGAACTAAGACTGCCAAGTGGACGATGTGTTCACCGGCCAGTGAATTTACTCATTCCGCTTGAACTTGAAGACGGGAGCGGCAACGCAACTGACGGCAGGGACACATCGAATTCATGTGAAGAGACCGACGACTCCAGGGACATCGAATAGCACAACGAGTTGCAACCACGTTACGACTTGCGCTCCCGTACAAGGAATTCGGGCACGCTTTCGTCGTTCATCCACGCCAGCACTGTGGCTCACCTTCTTCTACTGATGGCCCTGGTACCGACGACGAACGCAACCTCGACAGCAACGACAGGAACATCAACACTGGCCGAGGGAAAATTGAGATGCATTCCAGGAGGAGTGCAATTGACGTCTGAAAACATACGTAGATACGAGCTGTGTGCAGAAGACCAATGTGAGGTGAAGGAAAATCCAGACAAAAACGAAACCGTGCTGTTTTCACCGGAATTAACCCTACACCCACACCACGTTCAGTAGAAATTCTTCGACGAAAATCGCCTAACTGTGCTGGACACCAACTGTCAGCCAGTATCGTTCTGCGACAACATCCGTTGCTGGTTCTGCATGGCCAACATTTTCAATCCCGAGAGTTCGCCTCAGACCGCAATACTAGCCAGTGCAGTTCTGATATACATCACAGTTGCTGCTCTCTACACCCTCTGCTACGTCCCAGTTGTTATCGGAAAGCCGTGTCGAATTCTTCTCAGCGCTGCATTCCTCTGTCTCAAATGTGCAGGACGTCTGCTTCAGAAGATTCGATCCAGGAGGCGCGATCCACGCCGACGACAAAGAGAAGATATCGAGGCTCTTCTGCGAGCACCTATACTCGCTACGATTGTCGCACATCTAGTAGTCCAAATCCACGGCTGTCAAAAGGTCGACGTCTTCCCTCAGAGAACCACAATCTGCCTTCACTCGCCAACAGGAGAAAAGGAATGCACCTTCGAAACAACAGAGGTCTTCAAACTCGACAGCCTTCATCGAAACGCTTGCATTCGCCTTCTACAGAACCAGACCATGTTCAAGAAACTACGTTTCCAATGGAAGGTGCTCCATCTAACGTGTGTGAAAGACCAGATGCTGTATACCCGCAACACCATCCAAAAGGTAGTCGACTCCAAGCGATGCGCACACTCAGGCTCGTGCATGGGCGACAAATGTGCTTCAATAAACGCGTCTGCGATAATTCCTGAGCTATACGAAGGTAATCACTACCCGGGAATTACACGATGCATGGAGAGCTGCGGTGGCCCAGGCTGTGGGTGCTTTTACCTCAGCAGCGGCTGCCTATTCTTTCGCATTTTCAACGTGCCAACTGATGAGCTCATCTACGAAATCTTCGGATGTCACCAGTGGAACAAGCGGTTCTACGTGGCAGTAACAATGATGGACGCTCAACGTACTCAGACGGTCAACGTTCCACTACAGCCAACGATTCCTTTTCAGATGCAGGACATTCGAATAACCCTAGGTGCAGTGACAATGCCTCCGACCCCGGATCTGTACTCGACGTTCATCAGCGACGGATCCAATTTTGCGACCTGGAGGCATGGCAAAACACCTAATCTCATCTGTGACTCAAAGGAAGCCGCCCGTTCTCTCAATTGCACCGTCAACACCAACTGCATATGTGAACAAAAGTCAGCTGCATCTGTAAGGACCTAAATATCACTGACGTCCTTGAGAAGGAAGTGGAAAATCGCCTACCCGTTCGTCCACCATGGGCAACGTTTCGAGCGGACAAAACGGACAATACATCAGTCACCGCGATAGTTCCTTCGTTTGTCACAGCTGAGCTCCTGGTACACATCAATGGAAAATTCGACAGGACGGTCGCGAGAACAACGAATTCGATTTGCAGAGTGAAAAATGCCGTTCTACAAGGCTGCTACAACTGTGCTCAAGGAGCACGTGCCAACATCGCCTGTTCCACCATGGGAGAAGATACAATGGCCACCGTCCAATGCGATGAGCAGTACTTCGCAGTGCCATGTACCCGCCACGGAACGACGTCCACGCTTCTGCTGCGTTTCACAACCGCCGGCGTTCGACAAACGTGCGAGGTTTCCTGTGGACTTACTCCAACAACGTTCAAACTCACAGGGATTCTCAAGTGGACTCGAACGATTCACGGATCGGCACTGAGAGTGATCAATGGGGAGACCAGCCTGTACGACGAAATCGTCTTTCCAGACTTCTTCCACATTGTCGACGTGATGCTGTCATGGTACAAAACGATTCTCATCGCAGTCGTCTGCATCATCGTGGCCCTTCTGCTCGGCTACACAATCCTGGGGTCTCTATTTTCTGTCTACGACTCTACGAACGATTTGCACGATTCCAGTTAGACTTGCAAGCGCTGTCATTCGGATCGCAAAGGAGACGCTGAGCGCAACTCGTCACAGAAGCTGACGCAGACAATCTCAAAAGAAAGAGCTTTGAATGAGCACTGCATGTTAACTGTCGCATGCAATTCCCTGTGTAAATAACTGTACAGTATACAAATAAAATGTACAATATTTTAGCGCTATGAACAAGACGACTGCATCCAGCACGCCCTCAGTGGAACCGAGCAAGGCCGCGGTTCCATCGAAGAAAGCCAATGTTGCAACTAAGCCAAAGCCCACTATCGCAACGACTCCCGCAGTGTCAGGCGCGCGCCCAACCAGCACAGCCCTCAACAAGCTCGAAGAAACGACCGCCAGCTGATGTCGCACCGGAAGAGAGCCTAGATGAGGTGACGGTAAAAAGATCTCGCAGTTCCGGAACGCTCCTCAAGGATCTTCTCCAACAAGGCGGCAAAATACTCTACATGGCAGCCAACAAAGTGGACCAGTTTGCGCCAGCTACAATCTCGTCATCAGATGCACTGAAGCGTATGGACACGCTCGAGAAGCTCCTGAAGGAACGTCGCGAAGAGGTCAACGCGAAGCTCGATGCAGTACCAGAGCTCGGATTAGAGATCCAGCAAATCACACCCATGCTGAAACTGATGACGGAAAAATGGTTATGATCGACGGAAAGGTGCAGAAAACTCCCACATCATCGGAGGTCGCCGAGGGAAACCTAGCCCAATGGATAAGACTTTACGACATCGAGAACAACATCAGAAAGCTGCAGGAAGGGATCCATCTACCAGAAGTGCAGAAGCTGACTTCAACCTCAACATGCTTCACAAACGCTTAGACGCAATAGAGCGACGACTGCCTCCGCCACAAACAGTCCATGCGGCCGAAACGCACACGCAAGACGATCGCAGTGATGACTCGGGACGAGCACGATATGACAACATCGGCAACTCCAATCCGGCGCCAGACGACCGCCGCAGCAACATGGAACAGCCACGAGATGACCGCCGCGACGACACAGTACGAGCGCGAGATTATCGCCGCACCAACTCAGTACGACCACGAGATGATCGCCGCGACGACGCAGTACGAGCGCGGGACGATCGCCGCACCGACACAGTATGAGCACGAGATGACCGCCTCGACGACACAGGACGAACACGAGACGATCGCCGCGAAAGTACAGGACGAGCACGGGACGAACACTATGGCGATGCAAGAAGAGGAGACGATCGCAGCAACGACCGTAGACGAACTCGCGACGACGACAAGCACGAAGCGAAGCAGGAAAGAGAGCACGAAAACGATCGCTCCTCACCCGAACGTCGTCGCGACTCAAACCGGCAGTGATATCAGATGATCATTTTGTTGTCAGTAATCTGCAACTATGATTGTCTCGTTTTCTTTTTATCACTCTCACCATTTTCTGCCGCCGAGAGTATAGAGGAACCCTCTACCCTTTCACCTGTATTCTACCTGCATTTTACCTGTATCTCACCTCCTAATCCTTTACCATATGTTATCCATGTACCATCCTATGACTCATTTGTAAGTTTCAGCTTCGTTATCTGCTGGCTGATCGAGTTGTACTTGCTTGTTCAACATAACTTATCGTCAGCTTCATCAAATGGCAGCCTGCTCCGCTCTCCCCGGCTCTGCATAAATACCGTGCTCACAGTGCAAGGAGGGTCAGTCGGGGCCTTCGCTCCGAGCTTCTTCCTCTCCTCCTCTCCTCCCCCTCTCCGGTTCTATTTTTGCAATTACTATTGTAACACATTTAATCAGTTTATTAATTGTGGTTTTATTACCCAAGTTTGAGGTAAAACTCGACTGTGGCTCGTGTTCGAACAGCTTAAGACCTGCGTGGCACCCACACACAAGTTACTGAGCATTCATAGATGGTTTCTAGCGTCAGTATTTGCCATCTACAACTTCTTCGGTCAGTTTTTTATCGTGACTATGGTTATACTGCGGAAAAAGGTCACTATCACCCATTCTTGGATCAACTGCCCTACTGCAGATTCTTGCCTACCACATTCTGTGGAATCTTAAGTTCCTGGCTAGAAAATGTGGTCTGGGAGCTTAAACACTGAGAACATTTCGTGCTCCGCGGCTAACCATGCGTCACCGAGCGCACGTCCGCGTTTCAGCGCTGCGACGTCGCGTTCGAGCTAAGTACTGGAGCCGTCGAGCATATGTCACAAAATGCAAATAAGTCGTCAGGCACGGAACCAAATCAATTGAACCAATCCTGTGGAGCGAGCACTTTACCACTGCGCCGCCACCGGTGCTGTCAGCACTGACCACCGAACCGCTGATTACGCAATGCCGCGCCCAACGCGATCAGCGTCTCGAGCTCTTTCACGCGATATAGGTCTCAGCCTGAAGTTGACCGCATTCCCTGGTAAGCGGACTGGTGCCCGCTGCACACCGGCAACGTATCTTAAAAGGTAAGTTAGAACAGCCAGATCCCGGAGTTCCTTACTTTGCCTAGTTCTGTGCTCTCCTCCGCACAAGCGGACCCCGGGGCGAGGAGAACACAGAAACCGTGTCTGTGTGAGCGTTTCACAACTATACGCGATCTCGAAGCCGGCACTAGCCCGCTAAGTACCGAAATCTCTTAACATAAACAATGATTGATAAGTGACTCAATTTTGTTCGTTAGGCAACTGGATTCTTTAGTGCACTTCATGAATTTTGATATTTTACTCACTGCCGACAGGCAGCCCAGAAATTTATTTATTTGTTTATTTATTTGATTTATTATTCTTTCCGTTACACCACTAAGAGTCTGGCATAAATTTTCTAAACTTTGCGAAGTGCTAATGCAAAAAAAAATTAGAAAATGTGGTGAAAAAACGTAAATAAGAATAATGAGAAAAACCAGATTCAATGCCATGAAAAGCAATCGTGCTAAAAAACAAGGTCAAAACAAGGTCAAAAGATGTTTCTATCTCTAATGGTTGCTGCGTACATATTAGGGGAGGGGCAAAAGTAATGAGACTCTCCATGCCGTGCCCATATATGTCGTGACTGAAGTCCGGTTTCGTGCTTCCCGTATTTGTATGTTTGTTTGCTACTTACTGAAGCCTACCGTAGACGTGACCACTTTCGCCCTTTCCAGAAGCATGCCGATACCCCAGTCTGACGAGTCGACCTGTGTCGCGCAAATCTCGCCCGCCCAATTCCCAACCCCGAGCAGCCTGGACTCAATAGTCACACGAGATGAGAAGTACGTCTTCTACCTTAACCCTGCCAAGCAGCGAGTCTGACTGAGGCCTGGTGACCTGTTACCGACCTTCGTTCGGCGGGTGTTCACGGCGAGAAGCCCTTTCTAAGCTTTTGAGTCTGCGCCCATGGATGTACTGGAATCTGTTTTCCAAAAGCACGACGAAGGACTTCAAGACCAATGTGAGTGAAATAGAAGAGATAGACCGGTGACTTATATTTATTTGGTCTCAACGATTCAAGATGTCCTCCTCTTCGACAATGCCGCACCCCATCGGGCAAAAGTGACCACAGATGAGTTTGCTCAGCTGGACTACGTCCACATGCCTCACCCCCGTATTCGCCGGACATCTCTCCATGCGACTACCGCTGCTCCTTGAGCCTATAGGACTTCATGATAGGAAGGGACACAAGCACCCAAGCAGACCTCGACAGCAATAACGAGCAGTGGATCAGCACCAGGCCTGAGGAATTCTGGAAGGAAGGGATCAGGAAGTAGGCTGAGCTGTGGCAGCAAGTCACTGACCTTCTTCACTGATGAGCCACCGAGGAGGTGTTATAATAAAAACGGTTTGTCTGAAGAGAGGTGGCGAAACAAACCATTGAGGTTTGATATTATTTCTCCATAAATCTCAAGTATACTTAATGGCATATACCAGGCTGTCCAATAATTCCTGTCCGAAAATTTTCAAAATTCTATAATTTTCCTTAGAAGTGTTATAATATCAGGCAAGTGTAAAAACCTTTTAGAAGGTTCTCCTGAGTTCCAGCTAGGGGTATATAAGGCGCAGTTGCCGCGTCTAGCTACCAGTACAAGCTAAAATGGACCAAGGTCGAATTCGTACGTTCGTATACTACGAGTGGCTGCTGGGCAACGACACGGGCACCGCGGTCGCCAACATCTGCAGAGCGTGCAAGGAGGATGCAATGTCCCCACGCACAGTCAGGCGCTGGTTCAATCGTTTCGAGAGCGGCGACACGAGCCTCGAGGACAGGGAACACCCGCTGAAGATCATGCTCTGCTGCTGGTGGGACGCCGAGGGCATGCTGTACTTCGAGCTGCTCCCGCAAGGCAGGACGGTCACCGCCTCCATCTACACCGATCAGCTCGAGAAACAAGCCGCCGTCATCCAAGAAAAGCGTCCCCGACGGGCCTCGGTCCACCTGCTGCACAACAACGCGCGCCCCCACGTGGCGAAGGAGACCCAGCAGAAGTTGGCGACGCTCGGCTGGAAGGCGGTTGCCCATCCGCCGTATTCCCCAAACCTCTCCCCCACCGACTACCACTTGCTGCGCCCGCTGAAGCACCATTTGGCCGGAAGAAAATTCACCAACTACGACAAACTCAAATCCGACATCGCGGACTTCTTCGAGTCGCAGCCCCCGGAGTTCTGGGCGAAGGGTATCGGCGACCTGCCCAATCGATGGGCCACTGTTGTGGATAACTGTGGTGATTGTATTGTTGATTAGACTTGTTTTTCAATAAAGTTGAAAAAAAATTAAAAATTGTGAAATTTTCGGACAAGAATTATTGGACAGCCTGGTACATTCCTCAGCACCGTTGAGTTGTAATTGAGTTATAAAGAAATAAAGAAAGTTGTTTAATTTGTCTCATTACTTTGGCCCACCCTAATAGTTAATAGGAAGTGCTGTTATCCGTAACAGTTGGACATGCTACCCTCATTCCATTCCTGTTGTCCCTGGGTCTACGGAGAAAATGCCCGAATCTCACGGCGCGCGCTGCGTGCGGAGAAAATGCCCGAAATAGGGAGAAAATGCCCGCGATCAGGGGGAAAATTCCCGGGTCGACGAGAAGAATCTATAGCACACCATCATGTGGTGAGTAGCAAAAGTGCCGTAATAAAGAAAACAATTTGAGCGGTAGTCACCACTTAGGAAACTAAGAAAAGTTTGAAACTGTGGAAAAAACCGTAGAAGAGCCTTCACCGGACGTATCCGCAACGTTTCATTTGTACCAAAGCTCTCATAAGAAATTGATCGCAAATTTTCATGTTCGAAAAACACTCAATACTTCGAGAAGGTGGCTTAAAAGATTTTTGGCGAGGTGCTACACCGTAGGTTCTGGTCATTTTAATAGCGTTTTTGGTAAAACCTATGTTGCAACTATACACTATATGCTGAGAAAAGCTTTAATAAAAAAGGGCACAACAAGTATTTACGATACCAACGGTGTATAAGATGAAAATCACTTGAAAAGCAATGAATGTTGAAATATCTATGTTTAAATCCTGTTTTAGTAAAGAAGGAAATGATTGGTCAAAAATGAAGACTTCATCAGAAAGACTCAGTAAAACCTAAAAACCAATTTGTAAATTAATTCCCAAACAAATTCTGCCATTTTTCATTTTCTACTTCTCATGACTTTGAAATGAATGTACCTTACTGTTCACTCCATGTGGCGTTCATGTGGCTTAAAAACAAACTCAACAATTGAGGCCTACAGTTCCGCAGCTCAATGCTTCGAAAAGTAATTCTAAGTTACCAGGTTCCGTTGATGTGCTTGTTTTCTAGTTTTACGTGCTAGAAATTGAGATCTGGGCGAAAACGCTTTTTTCGCTCCTTTCAGTGTTCTTTTCACATAAAACACCGTTGGTACTAATTTAACCGTTGAGCATGCCTGTCAATTGTGTAACGAGAATCCTTCCTCGTATTCTCCAAAGCTTCTCTATCACGGTAAGGCCATCAAGACTGCTAGGGAATCCAAGTGATGGTGCCACAGTTTCAGTTGCCACGCCCACGATTTCTCATGCCGTCGAGTAGAGGCATGAGAAATCGTGGGCGTGGCGACTGAAGACGGCATGAGAAAAATACCGTATCCCTGTCCACGTGATTACCATATGTGTTGTTGTAGTGGTTGTTGTAGTGGACCCTATCTAAGGCCGGCAGCAGAGTCTTACGGGTGCCGCGTACCCGCCATGACAAAGGCGGGTGGTGCGGCGCCGCAAGGGCTGCTGTACGCAACACTGCGTACTTTTGCCGGCAGTTATGACCTCTAAGAATGTCAGAGAAGAAGTAAGCAGAACGCTTTTTCTTTTGTGAAGAAGCGGTTTCTAAGTAAAATTAGGTGATCTTGAATGTAAGCCCCGAAATCTAATAGAACACTTCTTATAACTCAACAGTTCTGTGCCATTTTGCGCTTGCTCTCATTTTTGTCGATCTACCTCCGCTAAAATTTCCTCGTTTGACAAGCAGCTCGAAGATAATGTGGTAGCCCTTGTAATGACCGCATTCTCTCCGATGCCTTGTTAAGTTCGATAGGTCCGTCCGATGCAGTTATACCTCGTACTAAAAAGAACGGTCTGCTTCTTGTTGCATTTCTGTGCAAGGGTTTTCCTTAAACCTCAGACGACTAACTTGTGACTGGAAGGTCACGGAGATTTTCCAAGCAATTGAGGTT
This sequence comes from Heligmosomoides polygyrus polygyrus, assembly GCA_947396885.1. Taxonomy (NCBI): domain Eukaryota; kingdom Metazoa; phylum Nematoda; class Chromadorea; order Rhabditida; family Heligmosomidae; genus Heligmosomoides; species Heligmosomoides polygyrus. The sequence continues at coordinate 55,618,354 of OX377206.1, forward strand.
ACCTAATATCGTGCTAAGGTTTTTTGCGTTACATTTTGAGTGCAGGATTCCATACACCTCCATTTGTCGACTCTAGCATGTAGATTCGTTTTAGAAAATGTTTGGAATAGATGAACCATAATGGAAATATTACATATGGTTATTCTAAAAGAAATGGGTATTGATATTGTGGACGATTCCATGCAGAATAGCACTAATGCTGCTATATATGCTACTTATACGTACAAAAGTAGACACGAAATTATTGAATATCATACTAAATTTTGCAGTACTATGGGCTTAAATATGGTTGCAGATCCTGCAATACCCTATATTTATTGTCTTCCTGTATCACCTGTATTACCTGTCGTCCCGTTGATCATCGACTTGCTCGAGCGGGCGCCAGCAGCGTCTCCATTCGTCCCTGTCGTGTGCCAGGGTGGTCCAATGGATCCTCCTCGCTCGAGGGACACGAAGAGCGTCCCGCGGAATCCAATCTGTGACGGCTCTCGTCCAGCGGGTGTCTGCGAATCGCATTACGTGGCCGGCCCACCTAATTTTCGACGACTTGGCCCATGCGACAGCGTCTCTGATCTTCGAACGTCGGCGAAGCTTGGAACTCCGGAGGTCTTCTCTCACTTGCGTGAGTCGTGTCACTCCGAGCATCGTCCTCTCGATTCCACGCTGCGCGACGCTGATCGCGTGTTCATCCTGCTTTCGTATAACCCAGGTCTCTGAGGCGTATGTTAGGGCAGGAAGAACAGTGGAGTCGAATATGTGGGCACGGAGTCGGACGTTCTTCGTTTTCTTCACGACTTATTCGACGCTCTTGAAAGCTCCCCAAGCCGCTCGTTTCCTCCTGCTCAGCTCTGGTGCTAGGTCGTTGGCCATGTTGACTTCGCGACCCAGATACACATAGCTGGAGCATTCGGAGATGTTCGTTCCGTTGAGCGAGAATGGGGCATCAGAAACCCATCCGTTCTTCATGAACATCGTCTTCGTAAGATTCAGCTGCAGTCCTACGCTTCCACATACACGATCGAAGTCGGCCAGCATTCGTTCCGCATGACTGATGCTCGGTGTTATGAGCACAATGTCGTCAGCGAAGCGAAGATGGTGCAATTGCCGGCCGTCGACCTTCACTCCCATGTCTTCCCATTCTAGTTCGCGCATGACGTTTTCGAGGGTGGCGCTGAAGAGCTTCGGGGATATGGTATCCCCTTGTCGAACCCCTCTCTTCACGTCAATAACGACGTCGTTGTAGAATGGTGAGATCTTGGTCGTGAATTCACTGTACAGCTCTCGAAGGACTCTGATGTACTGAGTAGGAACGCCCTGGGTGAGCAGGGCTTTCATGACCGCTTCACTCTCGACGGAGTCGAATGCCTTCTTCAGGTCGATGAACGTAAGGCACAGCGGCAGCTTGTACTCTCGCGACACTTCGATGAGCTTCGTAATGGTGTGTATGTGGTCGATCGTGCTGAATCCTCTCCGAAATCCTGCTTGCACGCATGGCTGTCCTTCGTCCAGCGTTCTGCTAATCCTATTCAGGATAACTCGAATGAACAGCTTGTAGACTGCGGACAGCAGGCAGATCGGGCGATAGTTGCCAATGTCGCGCACGTCTCTCTTCTTGTACAGCAAGACGGTTCTGCTGGTCTTCCACTGAGATGGAACCTTGCATTCGGACAGGTAGCGTGTGAAGAGCCGCGCCAAGGTGTTGATGAGCGCTGGCGGGAGGTTCTTCAGGTGTTCAGCTCTGATCCTGTCAGAACCGGGTGCTGTACGTTTCTTCACCGACGAGATGGCATGTCGGATTTCGGAAGAGAGAACAGAGGGGACGACGTATCCATCCTGCGGAAGATGGCATGGGGGCAGGTAGACGTGGCTATCGAAGAGATCGGGGTAGAAGTCGTGGATGACCTTCTCCATGGTCTTTCTGGAAGAGGTGACGGTTCCGTCGGGACGTCGGAGAGCTGTCATCTTGGTCTTGAAGTTGGCGAAGTTCCGGCGGGCATTGCGGATGCTCAGCCCTGCCTCTGCTGCTTCAGCCAACACTTCCGCCCTTCTCTCCTTGAGATCTTCCTTTATCGCCGCTCTGCATAGCTTTGCAAGCTCGGACGTCAGTTGGTAGTTGCCTGACGCTCGTGCTGCTCCACGCTGGCGTATCAACTCGAGAGTTTTCGGAGACAGGCGTCTATTGGTGGTCTTCAAGCTTTCGGCTCCCTTAGCACTATCGTGGAGATGGTGCACGAAGCGATCGTATTCCTATTTCCGACATTGTCCATGACGGCATCTTCCCAAAGGCCGACAAGAGAGGTGTAGAGATCCCAGTTGATGGTCGTTCTGGGATTCCTCTTCTTGAACTTTGCGGCCTTCTCTCCTTGACGCGAAAAGCGGAACCTCGCGCGAAGGAGGCGGTGGTCCGATCCCGTGTAGAACTTGGGGACAACGGAGACACCGGTCAGGCAATACTTGCGATTGAAGATGATGTGGTCGATCTCGTTGTGGAACTGGCCACCGGGGGATTCCCAGGTCCATCGTAGGGAGGGAGGCTTCTGGAACTGCGAGTTTCCATGAATGGTCTTGGTCAACATGATAAACTCAGACAGCCTTTCACCTTGCTCGTTCCACTCCAAACCGTGGGTTCCGATGTGAAGTTCTTCCGGCGACCTTCGTGGCCCGATCTTGGCGTTGAAGTCGCCGACGATCACCTTGTGGAGGGTGTGATCTTCTTTGTAGAACTTCTCCAGCTACACGTAGAAGGCTTCGTCGTCGTACTCGGGTGCTGGTTCCACGCGGCTAACACAGTCAAGGCTGGCACGGAGCCACATCGCTTCAGTCGCAGACGTCCGATTCGGCTTGTCAGAGACTCGTACGAATCGATGTTCATGGCCAAGTGCGTGTTGACGAGGACACCAACGCCGCCTACTCCCCTGCTGTCGCATGTTCCGAGGAACAGTTCTTCTCCGGAGTCGTAGGCGGCGTGTAGGGGGTGGTGTCTTCTCGTCTCGGTCAGTCCGATGACGTCGTACTTGATCTTCCTGGCTTGCATCATCAGGTCCTCGACGGATGCTTCCGACGCAAGCGTGCGGGCGTTGTAAGTACAGATCGTCATCCTAGTCCTTCTCAGTTTGCGCAGCCTGGTTAGGCCCTGAGATTTTAGCAGCCTCTCCGTACTCGTCCTTCCCATCGCTGCAGAAATGGGGCTTTTTCGGGGTCAGGGGAATGAGGCCCTTTAGTGCTGCTGTGTTTGACTGGAATGCAACACGGGTAGCTAGTCAGGCTCTGTCGTGCGGGCGGGGTACTCCGGGCAGCCAGCCAGACTGCCCGAAGGGACGGGGCGAGACTTAAGGCGGCCTCGAATCGCCTTACATGTACTCCCAGTCTACCGAGTGCAAGCTTTTGGCCGAGCCGACACAGTTACAATCCGCACAGTCACGGACACATCCACGCACACTGTGCACGAACATGCCGCTCCCACGCACAAGGAACGCATCGACCCGACACAGCAGGAGCAAGGAGTCCATCCCCTGCATCCCATCTGCGTCTCTGGGCAGTACACGGTCGCATTTGGTTCGCGTTTAATTCCCCTATCCACCACCCGGGGACGCGCCACGTGGCCCTGCGACAAGCGGCCCGAGATCCCTCTTAACAAGAGAGCCCGAAGGCTCTCTATCGAGGGAGATCCGTGGATTGTCTTCCTAAACTACATAAAACACCTATAAAGTTTAGGTTTATAACAGGAGCATCTAATAGTAGTATTAAGCCTTTAGCAATTGAAATGCAAAATATTTTTACATTTATAAAAACACATTTTAAAAATTATGTTAATTCTGTCAAATATAGGAATCATAAGTTTACAGGTTACTGGGCTATTGATAATATTGATATTAGTGATAGTATAAGAGACATCTCTACTAAAGGTTTAAAAGTTTTCTCAGCCGACTTTACTAACATGTTTACCAATCTTCCACATAGTGTTATTTTGCGAAATATACAAGGTATACTCAGCATCTGTTTTAAAAATGCTAATAAAATGTATGTAGCATTTAACGGTTATAATAAGGTATACTATACGGACAATAGTACGATGAAAAACAGCAGAACTTACAGTATTCAAGAACTTCTATATTATGTTAAATTTCTTTTAAATAACAGCTTCTGTAGATTTATTTAGTGATTTCATTTTGAAACAGAAATTAGGTGTTTCGCAAGGTGGTAATTTCAGCCCATTGTTCGCGGATCTTACTATGTCCTTTTTTGAATATGAATATTCCATTAAACATTTTAGCTATCGTGGACTTTTCAAACCTTTTAGATACATGGATGACATTTTAGTAATACATGATAGTTATAGCGACCATATTGTTGAAATTTTAAAAAGAGTTTATAATGATGTCCTTACATTCGAAACTACTCATAAAAGTGATTACAGTTGTAGCTACTTGGATTTGGATATACAAGTTAGCGATAACAATATTTCCACTAAACTTTATAACAAAACGGATGACTTCACTTTTCCTGTAAAGCGACTTCCGCATGCACATTCTTCTCTTTCCGTTAATATTAAAAATGCTACTATTTATGGAGGGGTCTTACTCATCGCACGCACATGTACACGTTTTGAAGATTTCACTGAGTGTCTAGAAAGGCTAGCTGACATTTTGTTGAATAATGACTACGATAAAAATTGGATTATTAGCAGTATATTTAAAAGCATCTGTAAAAATAAATACATTAAATTTAAATACGGTATTACTAATATAAAGGGAATATTTCTCAACAACCTCAAACCAATATTCACCATTTAATTTCTTTTATTTTAGGACATCTGCTCTTTTATAGCAGGTTTCTCTTACTTTATATAGTTCAACATAACAATTTTATGGTTACCATATAATTTTCTTTACGTTTTTTGGTTGCTATTATTACTTATTCTTTCTTATACAGCCCTGGTCGATTCTTTTACTGGTTTAGAAGGTCTTTTATCGTTTACTTCCGATAATTACCATGGTTTCCTATGTCCGTGGTAGTTTTCGTGCTCCAATGATAACGGGTGCGGTATCACACGCTGCGTATACTTCTCCTGCCTTTCTCTGCTCATTCTTCCACCTTTTCTTTCTCCTCACCGCTATAGTTGTTATGCTTGTTTGTTTTACCCACCTTTCCTTGCTTCCTTATAGTCGCTTCGGTTGTTTTATGTCCGGTCTTGTCGAAATACCATTGCGATGCTTACAGGTGTCGCACTTCAGCGGAAGGAGCGACTCCTTCGGAGATGGATCCTGTCCAGGTACGTTGTTTTTATACATCCTTAAGAGCTTCCCTCCTTACTGAGGAGTTCCGGGGAAGCTCTTATTTTCCTTTATTTCTCTTACATTCGTCTAAGGGTAGGAACGAAACGAATGTAAGAACGTAAGATTAATTTTTATTGTTCTGTTTTAATCCTTCTATCACGCCCTCCGACGGGTCTCACCCGCAGCTCCTGGCGCTGCGGATGAGAGCCGCCGTGAACTGGGTTACAGGGTACGGGTCAACCATGACTCATGTTTCGGCGGTTTTGTCGTGCCGTCGGCGCCCTCTCGGTTAGAGATCCCGCTCTCCTGCCTCGCTGCATCTCTCCACCATTGCGCTAGAGTCCAGACAACGGAGCACCCCCGCGCTTCTCTACCGCAGGCGAGATAGGGCAGCTCGAGGAATGCGCTTCATAAACAATTATTTGGCATACGAACGATGTCGGTTGGGCGACCTCTTTTCTTAGAAACATTGATGCGATGGGATAGTCTTTTCTTACCTTTTCGATTTTTTAAAAAGAATATCACGCTAAGGACATTGGTAGTAGTACTCGCAATCAGTGTTCCAGCTCAGAGGTGAGATCCGATGCCTCCTGCGTTGCGAGTTTGGGACGAGCCATGAACTTGCCAGAACGTCACAGTGGTGTGTTTGATTGGTTGCATAAAGTTACACGCAAAGTACTGAGCGGCGTGGAATAGGTTATATCGCTTTTCTTGTGCAGATCAATGGGATTTCAAGCTCGCTACTTCTCAAAACCTGGCTTCAAAACGCTTCGGAAATCAGTTACTGCAGTGCTGTGTGAACACTGATCGGTTTTTATCTCAAAGCGAGGGCCTTTTTAAGAAGTTTTATCCTAAGGTTAATTGCTTCTTGATGTATGCAAATGAGTATTCCATCACTATCGTCTGTAAAAAGAAACAGACCTAAGGCTCCCAGAAAGCTTAAGAATCAGAGATCGGCCTTAAGGATTGTCATCCCACCATATATATCTGTCCATAAACGCAAATGTTCTGCCCAAGGAAGGCGAATAGTAGAATACCATGAGGATGATCCACTTAAGTTTTTCGCTTCCTGTCTTCCACTAGCATGTGCTTCCATGAAAACCTTGCCATTATGTAAGCAGGACCCAAACGTTGTCTCCACCAATTTCTTTTTCAAATCCAGTTTTGCCAGACCTGCGTACCTTCACTAATTGGTGTCTGTCGTTCCTCCCAAAACGTAGCAGCTTCCAGACGACTGTTTCGTGACCTTTAGGAAGTCTTTAAGCTACGAACGTTGCAATTCTCCCCCTTGAAACTCAGTCTTCTTGCACTGCACGACTCCGCGACTGCTAACGGTTATGAAGAAGCAGGCGACGAGAGGGTACTCTCACCCGCGCGCTGAGTCAGCTCACTCGGCCGGCAGCCGGAGTGTCTGTTTCTCTGCGCTCTCGCCTTTCCGCTCGTCTGGTTGACCCGTGTCCTTCGACGCGTGAACTGCGGCAGCCCTCGGGGACCTTTGCGTGCGGCGGCTCCGCGACAACTCGTCCGCCCCGCGGCTTCCACCACAGTGGCAGCGTGGGTCCCACTGCGGCGGGAGCGATATGGACGAGTTCTCGGGGTGCTGCCGCGAGACTCTGTAGAGGCCCTAAAACCGTTCAGTGGCCACAGATATTTTCTTCACTGGCTGCGGACATTTTCTCCCCTGGTCGCGGGCATTTTTTCTCCTGGTTGCGGGCATTTTCTCGCACCGAAACAGACGCGGCGTGGTTCGGGCATTTTCTCTCGTGATCTTGTCCCTGCTTGAGCTTCGGAACACGAGTATGCCGACCATCCTCATGAAATCAATGGGTAGGGCAACAGCGAAGTACGCAGCCAAATAGCGTACGCTCAAACAGCGGCGAAAAGGTGATATTTTCTAAAAAAAAATTAGCAAATGAGTGAGTATCTGGGTGCTATCATGAAACATTGAGATCTGGTCCGACATTGGAAAGAAATACGTTGAAAAAGAAAATCTCAAGTAACACCATGAATAGCCATGTAATGGCGGTTACAACATTCGCACAGGCAAGCCTGTCACTACACCACGGTGCAAAATTATAGGTTCACTCCCCAATTTGTCCATTAGTACTCGAAGAACCCGCTGCCGAGGCTCACTGACGTTACCATCGCATTCCTCACTATCGAATACCCCTATAAAAGAATTCTAAGCAAGATATCTTATCACTGCAGGATACCACAAACTTTTATTACAAATTTAACGAATGGAAGCCGGTGCAAAATGTAAGTTCACTTTATAAAAACCTGATTAACCACAAAAGTGCCTACAGACAAAGTAAGATTAGTACTTCGTCACATCACCCTTGTTGTAAACAACATCGAAGATTCTATCTGGCATACTATCAATAAGGTTATCAATAACAGTTAGCTCTACATTGGTACATACATCAAGTATGGTGTCCTTCAGATAAGAAGCCGATGTATAAGTGGTTCCATTTTTGTGCATGTTGTGTACAAAAATGCCCTACAAGCTCTCTATCGAGTTGAGATCTGTAGAACAACTCCCAAAGTTGAACCTGTTAGAGTTAAGCCATCTGTAGTTGACAATGATAGTGTATGGAAGCATTATCTTGTTGGAAAATAAGGTTGTGCCTACGAAATCTTTTGAAATATGGCAGAAGGTGATCTCCGAGCAATTTCTGGTGGTCTTCACTGTTCATTCTTCACGAGACGAACTCCAAGACAAAAAATCCGTATCCAGAAAGCGCAGCCCAAACCATGAGGATTCCACCGCCACACTCACCCATTCAGCACAAAAAAAGCCGTTGTTCAGAATATGTTCGCAGTGCTCAAACGGTATCACATGAAGCCGCGGAAAGGGCCTGCTCTGTGGATTGGATTTAGAATGGATATGCTCCCACTGGAAGTGCTAGTGGGCAGAGACGACAGCCAAGAACCTTTGAGGAATCTCAGCAAGAACGGTCAGAGGTGACTTCCTGTGTCCCGTTCATTTCGGACGCCCTGACCGCAGGCATACTTGGTTGCATTGGAAAGGCTGAGCTGCAAGATGATGTGGGGGTAGTGGCAGCATCCCCTAGCAACCTGAGGCCGTATGCATACCTCTCCCCGATGCGTCCCGCCGGGAAAAGGGGAGGAAATATTGTACTTCCGCGATGCACACCAACTTGGAAATACAGTACTCCGGATCTCTGGAGGGAAATTGCGTCCCCCTACTCGGAGGTAAGGGAAATTCGGACTGGAACTGAGACGCTGCTGATTGGAGCGAATGTTGCTGTCAAGACTATGCTTTGGAACTATGCCTCCACATAAGAGCAGCAGAGGAGGGGCAAGAGGGCGACTTCGTTGATATTTTGGTATATGTGACGCATAGTGAGCTCATGTTTAAGCAGCAATGTTTAGCATATGAGGAGTTCGACCTTTCCGTTATTCATTAATTGGAACAGGCACTTACTGAAGCTAATTTTCAAGCATTGTCCAAGTGTTGGGATTTTTTATATATTTTCGTTAGTTGTTGGGTATAAGAAACGCCTACTGAGGCTGTGATTGGACCACTCGTGTGCATGTGTGTATTCAATGCGGGTATAACAAAGTTTGGGTAGCTCGTTTTTAAATGTTAGTGCATTCATCAACTGGAATGTACATTTTCCGAAATCTTTGGTTAAATAATTAATACTTTTAAAGCTAAATATTGCTTGAACGTTTTCTTTGAATTTTAACCGTAGAGATATGGACTCTCCCAGTGCAGTTACGGCTTTTGGTATTAGGCGGACTGGTACCCGCTCCATCATGAGACCATGGTCGTGGAACACTAACATACACATGGTTTCTGAGCGCAGCACTAAGCAAGGAAAGGAACTCCGGAGTATGGCTGGTCTTACTTACCCTGTTTTAACATACCTTCCCGGTGTACAGCGGGCACCAGCCAGTTTGGCAACTGGCTACTCAATGTTATTTTCATCGATGTTGAGAACTAGTACACATGTTAAATTGTTTGGAAGGCTTGTCTGACCTGCTACCAGCAAATAAAAGGGCATAAACGGCATATCGTTAATTGTCGAATGGAGCCGAGAAAAAAATGTTTGCAAATGCTTGTTTACTCCCAGCTCCACCTCGTTCAACTATTAGGGTGTGACGAAATAAATGGCACTGAACCACTGTAAATTTAAACAGTTAGTATCTCTGCTTGTAGGCAAGTTTATTAATCGAAATAAAGATTTTCTAATTCTACACATCTTTGCCAACGTGACACAAGCTTTTTTATCCCAGTAGCTTAAAAATCAGAAGTTCTGGAATTGACGAAATCTTCGAAGGCACTTTCGGCATCCTGTTGGTATTTGAATATTTTCCCTACCAAGAAGTCGCCAAGATGCTTGAAGAAATGGTAGTCTGTTGGGGAGAGGTCGGGAAAAAACGGGGGATGTGGTAGAGTTTCAATGCTCAGCTCATTCAATTTCTGCAAGGTCATTCGTGCTACATAGGGGCGAGCATTGTCGTGCAGAAGGAGAACTCGCCTTCGGTTTACCAAGGCCGGCCGGATATCCTTCAACTTTTTCATCATTTCTTCAATTTCAATGCAGTACTTCTTTGCCGTAATGGATTCACCGGGAGGGAGGAAGCTGTGGTGAATAATTCCCAGCGAACACCACCATACTGTCACCATTACTTTCTTTCGGTGCAATTCCGGCTTCGCAAAAACCTTGGGGCTCTCATCGCTGTCCACCCACTGTGCCGATCGTCGCCTGTTGTCGTACATTATCCATTTTTCGTCACAGGTTACGATGCGATCAAGGAATGGGTCCGCTTCGTTCCGTAGAAGCAGTGCGGACGAGATCTCATATCGTCGGTTTCTTTGCTCCTCAGACAGCTCGTGAGGCACTCATCTTTCCAGCTTTTTGGTCTTTCCAATTTCCTTCAGATGCCGGGCAGCTGTGTTGTGACTGACGCCAAAAACCTTCGCTATCTCCCTGGTACCTTTGTGTGGATCCCCCTCTACCACATCTCTCAGCTTGTCCTCATCAACATCACTATGCCTCCACGACCTTCATGTTCTTCCAAGCTCTCATCTCCATTCCGGAACTTCTGATACCAACGATACGCCGTCCGAATTGTGGAACATCCTTGACCAAATGCGGCGTTGATCTTCTCGTCCGCCTCCTTAGCTGTAGTGACCAGCTTGAATTCATACAAGTAAATGCCTCGGATTACCCTTTTGTCCACCTGCAAAAAAGTCAATAAAACTCTGAAGTTTTCCCACTTTTACATAGAAAATTTAATACACACCGGTAGAGCAAAGTTTGCGCTTCTAAATGATATGCCACATGTTACGGTTTGTTCTTGATCAAACGCGTAAGGCCTTTGTCATACCATCGCTCACCCCGAGCGACGCCCAATGATATGCTCCCGTATCGATCGGGCGGCGCGATGGAATCGATATGGGTGCATATCATTAGGCGTCGCTCGGGGTGAGCGATGGTATGACAAAGGCCTAAAGAACCGCCAAAAAATGGCGCGAGCCAGTGCCATTTAATTCGTTTTAACCTAATAGTTTATATATGCCCTTATCTAACTAACAAACTAGACTTTGTCTTATGCCATACGACGCATAACTGTGGCTTATTTAACTCAGTACCACTATGTATCTCTCACTTGGTAATTGTTGCAAGATGATTCCAAAAACCCGTAAAAACAAAGGAGAACATTAATAGAGTGAACAGAACAGAAGTGTATATAATGTGACATAACAGCGTTTTAATAGGATTCATAGCAAATCCAGTATCCAATTGATAATATACTCTCACGTCTTTCGTCATTCCTCGGCCGTCCCTTCATCCGGAGTAGAAAACAGCCGATAATTTTTCCGTGATTTGCATTTGCCTGTGTACGAAACATTTTCAGTACAGCTAGGAAGTCTCCCGACCGTACATTTCCCAAGGTGCATCGCCGGAAGGGGCACCCGTTCTCGCCGGGTAATTTCTGCTGGGGGGGGGGGGGGTGGGGGGGGGAGAGCGCCAAGTCCGCCCCGTAGGGCGAGGTATGCATACGGCCCCTGAAGAAGCAGCTGGTCCGAATCCGTTTGAATGACCGCCTATGCGTAACACCATCATGTGTTGTTTGTCCTTTTGGGAAGGCTGGCGACTGTCTAACGTCTGGTGTGTGTGGTGTACCTGACCAGATGTATGGAGTGCGGAGAGGAGTATGTGGGGAAACAGGTAGACCCTTGGTAGGTCCCATGTCTCCACTCCCTTGGGCGAGCACGGGGTGCGGCGGCACGCGAACAGCTGTTTCGGGGTGGAGGTCATGATCCTTGCGCGTGATGATGAGATGTCGGCGCGCCGAACTCTCGAGGCACTGTACATTGCGGCGAGGTCCCCCCAAATCAATAGGAAGTACGAGTGCTTGGCTGTGACCCAGGAGCTGGCGCTGTACGTCGCCCTGTGTGGGTTTCAACCTCTGGGTCATGACTTGTTGGTCCCTAAGGCGGGTGGTCCCAAGGGCTCGAAGCTCATTCACCCATCTTTCGTCCAGCTGGGATGACGGTGGATTCCTCTGTTCACTTCTAAGGTTAGCCACGTTTTCGACCTCTTACGGCATCGTTTTCGTAGTCTTTCAGCCTTTTGGATGGGTTCCTGCAGAATGAAATGGCATTTGGGAGGGTGGTTTCTCAAATGACTTCGATTTTTCCAGGCTCTGAAAAAAGCAACAACGCCGAAGCGTAAGCCGCAATAAAGATCTATGCCAATCTTGGCTACGCTCAACCAACGTTCCGTGCAATACAACGATAAAATATCATTTTAGTGAAAGTCTAATACAGTTTTTCAAGCTTGTGAAGCTGCTTTTCATTAGATGGATTCTATGTTTGGTAACGATAATCAAGTTGTGGTAGTACATAGACTTTATATAAGGGTGTAAGAAGCAGTGGGCTGTCTGTGTGCGTTTTGCTGAAAAGTGAAAAACACTTTTTCATCAAAGGCTTATGTGTTCCGAAAAGATGGTCTGGACCCAATTGTCACACCAAGATCTTAGTTTACGGAAAGCTCTTTAATATCACATCATTGATACTGTAATTTCTTGCAGTTCCTTCTCCGATAAATACGCACTATCCTACTATATATTAGGTTGTCCCATAAGTCCCCGCCGTTTTTTTCAACGATTCACTGCAGATTTCCCCGGCGGTCTCTTGCATAGCGCTGCATAGCTTTCGAAAGAGAATAATTTGCTTTATCAGAACCTGTATTGCATTTCTTTCTTCATCGTGAATTTTGTCAATGTTCAGGTCGTTGAAGTGAAAAGTGAAAAAGTGAAAAAGTAGCTATTTGCGCACTTGCTCTCTCCGCTTAGGTTTGTAAATTTTTACGCAGTTTTTAATAGCATTTGAAAGACAATGTTCTGTCCTACAAGAATGTGTGTTGGCTCTATCTTCTCACTTGCCCTTTATTGATTTTTAGGCCATCAAATTGGGAATTCCGACTTTCCCGTCCGAATTTTTACCAAAACTCCGGTTCTGTGGTTGAACTTTTTTCCTTGGTGTTACATGTCGTTTGGAAGAAGATGTCTTGCTCAGTAAAAATTTGTGTCGCGTTTATTTCCTAACGCTGATTTCTGTCGAGTATCAACAACTGAAGAAGGAGAAGGAGTTGTTGGTGGACACGATTCTTCTCTTTTTGGCATTTTGCTGACATTCAATAGAAATCAATAAACGCAACACATATTCTTATAGAGCAAGATTTTCTTTCGAATGACATATAACACCCACCCAAAAAGTCCAACCACAGAGCAGGAGCTGTCGGCAAAAATAACCACCCTCCTTCGGACGTCCCAATTTGACGGCCTAAAAATCAATAAAGGACAAATGAGCAAAAAGCACTAACAAATATTCTTGTAGGACAAATTATTGTCTTTCAAATGCTATTAAAAACTGCGTAAAAAATTACAAACCTAAGCGAAGAGAACAAGTGCGCAAATGGCTACTTTTTCACTTTTTCACTTTTCACTTCAACGACCTAAAAATTGACAAAATTCATGATGAAAAAAGAAATGCAATACATACTTTGATAGAGCAAATTATTCTCTTTCGAAAGCTATGCAGCGCTATGCAAGAGACCGCGGGCGAAATCTGCAGTGAATCATTGAAAAAAAATGGCGAAGAGTTATGGGACAAACTAATATAAAATAGTAAGCGGTTGTGTCTGTCCTTCCGTCTGTCTGTCCGTCCGTCTGTCCGTCCGTCTGTTCATCCGTTATTCCGTTGGTCCATCTGGCCTTTCATAGACGTCGAGTGACAGGCGTCGGGGTTGAGATGAGGTGTGACCCACGTCGTCTCAACCCCGACGTGCGTCAGAAGACGTGTCGCCGATGTCGCGCAAAGAGTGTCTGGGTTAAGAAGACATCTCACCATCGGCGTTCAGCAAGCGTCCGGCTTCAGTGGTTGTGTCACGCATGTCGCGCAGTCGGCGTCTAGGTTCAAAAGAGCTGTTACCGATGCCGCCCAAGTGGTGTCCGGATTCAGACGACGTGTCACCGATGTCGCGCAAAGGACGAACGGTTTGAAAGACGTGTTACCGCCGTCGCTCGACAGGCGTCGGGGTTCAGGAATTGTGTCACCCATGTCGCGCAGTCGGTGTCTAGGTTCAGAAGAGGTGTCACCGATGTCGCCCAAGTGGTGTCCGGATTCAGACGACGTGTCACCGATGTCGCGCAAAGGGCGTCTGGGTTGAGAAGACATCTCGCCGTCGGCGTTCAACAGGCGTTCGAGTTCAGGAATTGTGTCACCAATGTCCGGATTCAGACGACGTGTCACCGATGTCGCGCAAAGGGCGTCTGGGTTGAGAGTACATCTCACCGTCGGCGTTCAACAGGCGTTCGAGTTCAGGAATTGTGTCACCAATGTCGCGCAGTCGGTGTCTAGGTTCAGAAGAGGTGTCAACGATGCCGCCCAAGTGGTGTCCGGATTCAGACGACGTGTCACCGATGTCGCGCAAAGGACGAACGGTTTGAAAGACGTGTTACCGCCGTCGCTCGACAGGCGTCGGGGTTCAGGAATTGTGTCACCCATGTCGCGCAGTCGGTGTCTAGGTTCAGAAGAGGTGTCACCGATGTCGCCCAAGTGGTGTCCGGATTCAGACGACGTGTCACCGATGTCGCGCAAAGGGCGTCTGGGTTGAGAAGACATCTCGCCGTCGGCGTTCAACAGGCGTTCGAGTTCAGGAATTGTGTCACCAATGTCCGGATTCAGACGACGTGTCACCGATGTCGCGCAAAGGGCGTCTGGGTTGAGAGTACATCTCACCGTCGGCGTTCAACAGGCGTTCGAGTTCAGGAATTGTGTCACCAATGTCGCGCAGTCGGTGTCTAGGTTCAGAAGAGGTGTCAACGATGTCGCCCAAGTGGTGTTCGGATTCAGACGACGTGTCACCGATGTCTCGCAAAGGACGAACGGTTTGAAAAGACGTGTTACCGACGTCGCTCGAAAAGCGTCGGGGTTCAGGAATTGTGTCACCCATGTCGCGGAATGGGTGCTTGGGTTAAGAAGGGGTCTCATCGATATCGTGCAAGGAGTGTCCCGGTTCAGACGACATGTCACCGATGGGTGACCAGTGAAGGGGGATCGGTAATCGGGGATCAGCAAAGGGGGTCCAGTAATGGTGGGGGGGGGTGGGTAGTGGTAAAGGAGGGCCAATAAAGAGGGGACCACTATGAGGGACCACTGCAGGGAAGGGTCCAGTAATGGGGGAGGGAGTGGAAAGAAGGAGGACCAGTGAAGAGGGGACCACTAAGGGGGGCCACTGCAGGGGAGGGTCCAGTAATGGGGGGGGGGGGGGGGAGTGGAAAGAAGGAGGACCAGTGAAGAGGGGACCACTCTGAGGGACCACTGCAGGGGAGGGTCCAGTAATGGGGGGGGGGGTGGAAAGAAGGAGGACCAGTGAAGAGGGGACCACTATGAGGGACCACTCCAGGGGAGGGTCCGGTGAGGGGGGACCGGTAAAGGGGAGGGGGAGGAGGGACCATTGAAGAGAGGATCAGTAAAAGGGACCAGAAAAAGGGAGACCAGCAAAGGTGGAACCAGTAACGGGGGGGGGGAGTGGTGAAGGAGGCCCAATGAAGAGGGGACCAGTATAAGGGGGGGGGGGAGAGAGAGAGACTAAAGGGGACCAGTGAAGATGGGACTACTGAAGGAGGGGGTCCAGTGAAGGGTACCAGTAAGGGCAGACCATGATTTTTTATCAGTATCGTCCAACGGGTATCAGGCTTCAGAAGACGTGCTGCTGACGTCGTTACACGTGCGTTGGGGCTCAGCATATGTATCAGAGACGATATCAACATGCGTCCGGATTCAGAACACGTGATCCAGACGTCGTACAACGTGCGTCCAGATCCAGAAGTCGTTCCACAGATCATCATACCTTGCACAGCATTCGTGGGAAGACTTTTTAAAGGCTTCGTTCGACAAGTGTGTGCGTACTTGACTTTCACTACATCTTTATTAATTTTTTTTTATTTCACTGCGGCACAACTGTAAGGGGTATTGGCGGGGTTGAGAGTAAGCGTAAGGAGAATGGTTAAAGTTATCGGAGGAACATGATTGCTGTCGGGCAGTTAACGGTATCGAGCGGTCCACCGACACCCATCGGTTTCATTTATGTTTCCGCAGATTAGGCACTTTGGATTGAGACTTTCACAGTCTGTTCCTCAGGATTTCGTAGAACATGTACTTCAGAGAATGAAATGAAAGTAAAAGGGCCTAAAGAAGAAAAGAACACGGTCGGGATGTTCTATACTCGGGGTTTGGGGACGAAGCCCCAACCAAACGTTTGGCGGCCGCGAGGCCGCTGAACGTCTGGTAAAGTATTTGCCGATATTCAGCATCAAATCCCAGGACGAGGTATAGTCGTTTAATCTCAAGATGGATCTCTTAAGTTCAATGTACTCTTCATAAGAAATGGCAATATTATAAACTCTGTAAATTTTTATGCCGTGGACAAAGTTTTTCATCTTAACAAACAGCGATGTGGAAAGAAACTTGGGCAGATCCATCGTAAAAAGTGGGAACAGTAAAGGTGACAAAACCTCGTCTTGTGAGACACCGATAGTACAACAAAACCGATATGAGGATTTGTTACCAACTCTAGCTGTTATGTCATTGTCACGTAATGCCAAATGGAACAGTCTAATACGCGATCATCAATTCCTAACAGTTTAAGCTTATCAATGAGCTTGATGTGTTTTGTACGGGAGGAATCACCTGTATCACCTGTCGTCCCGTTGATCATCGAGTTGCTCGAGCTGGCGCTAACAGCGTCTCCATTCGTCCCTGTCGTGTGCCAGAGTGAGAGGAAGCGCGGGCTCATTGTGCCTGACACAACGCAACTGCACGCGTTTTTGTGCTTCCCGATTGAGAGGAAGTCGTCCAACGCGCGTCGGGATTCAAGAAACATACCGCAGATGTCGTCCAGGGTGAGGCGAGATTCAGAAGACGTAAACCAACAGGGGGAAGCGGAGAACAAAAGGAGCTAGTAAAGGGGGAACCGATAAGGTGAAGCCAGTAGGGGGGGGGGGAAGGACCGGTAAGGTGGGTCTAGTAAGGGGGAACATGTGGGGAGAGGGGTGAGCAGTGAGCAGTAAGACGGACGGATGTGCTTCACAGCAAGTGGAAACCTTCGATCGAAAGACCAATAGGAAGAGAACGAGTTGTTGATTTTGGTTTGAAGGTGACGTTCCTTTATGTGTTTTCCTGTCGATGACGGTTAGGCAATTCGTCACTGATGTAGCTGCAACGCATGGAAAACGTTTCTGCTCAACATAGTACTAGAAGCTGGGAACCCTCCGTTCTGACTAAAATGCTTTCCGTCGTGTGACAAAGTCGACCGGACGCTCAGTACCTATCGAGAATGTCGGTTTTTGCATGAGGTTGACCGCTTGAGGATGAGGAGTGAAAGGGCCTACAGTCAATTTGGCGCTAGACTGGATTGAAGATCGTGGTTTGTGGCATCAGGACAGTTCTCGAACAACCTAAAAGACGAAGGCACTGGTTAGCACAAGCAACGACATCACTGAACCGTCTGAAGATGATGCCGATGTTGAGCGCAGTGGTGGGGTGGGGTCCGGATGGCTTCATACCGCAAAACACTCATCTGATCTTAAGGAAGGTAGAGCAAGGTTGGAACCAACCCAAGGCTTTCAAATATTGCCTGTACTGCTAGGAAATTAAGAAAGCTGCAGAAATAGATTAGCTAGCTCTAAGTGAGCTTAGTGATACTACAACATCGCGCGAAGCACTTGTATAAGGATAAAAGACAGACGCCGACGTTACTCAATCCCTTATGGGATGTGCCACATGGTGAAAGCATCACCAAGGAATTCGTCGCCTTCAGAAGTCTTGCATTTGATGAGCTTGAAACTCTACCCTGAGCACCATACTAGCCTCGTAGATTTCGACGGTTTTTATTTGACCCGATGAGCTGGTCTGCGGCCAGGTTGCCAAAAAATTTTCATAGGATATTAATTATGTGGATCTGTATATGTATAGAATTTATTTAGGTATTGAAGGTTTGCATTGCTTCTTCGACAATAAAGAAATATTGTAGACGGGCTTTTCAGAGAAAGAATCTGAGAAGATGAACACGTAGTAACCTAAACGGAAATACATGTATGTTGTCGTTTCGGCCTTCAAAAATTCAGCCTTCTCTAAAGCAGTGCTATTTGAAAGATGCTTAGCATAGTTTAATAGCAACGCCAGTGTGTTCCTTGTAATGAAAATCGCAGTGCCTTCCTATGCTTGAAGGAAGTACATTCCAACTATCGGCAATAATTAAGTAGCAAACGGTTTCAGCTGGAAAATCATCATAATTTGATGCAACATACGTGTACCATTTTCACGCGAATTTTCACGTCACACTTTTCAAATCAACTTGGACATCTCATGTCAAATTGGACACCCTTCTAAGCAATCCTAACGCTTTTGAAACAAACTGAACATCTTCTGCTGAATTCGCAGGTATCCGTTGGAAGATGTAGTCGAATAGTTTATTAGCAGACGCCAGATAGGTCAATTCAATGAACACGGTTTATATACGGGCCAACTACCGTTCTAGAAAAGAAGTGAACCCTAAGTCAGTGTGGTCAAAGGTCTCGATCTCTGGGGTCACCTCATCCCAACATCCTCAAATCAAAACGAGCTCCTTCCACATTAAATTAGAGACTTTCCAAAAAGGTTAGAGTATTTTTTGTTCAAGTAAAATTTGGTATAACTTTGTTTGCAGTTTTAATTTTTTACCCAATAAGTAAACACATTGTTTGAGACGTTATAAAATTCGTATTTTCTGAGGAAAATAATGTTTTAAAGCTTGTTATAAGGAGAAGGAAGACGGCTTTTTTTTGTTCCAAAAGATGAGAGTGCGCCTCCAAGGCGTCGCGATTTTTATTGAATTGCTAACAAAATTTCTGCCTGCATGAAGCTTCACAGCTGTAAACGATGCAACAAATACAATTGTGAAGAACACACATATCGTCACTTTGGTGCCTCATTGATGACTCTGACACTATCAATCAAATGAAAATCGCGATGAGCTTTTCGAGTGAGAGAGAGTCAGAGTCTCGTCTTTTAATGCTTAAATGATTGCTGACATGTTGCACTTCAGAACAAATTTGTATTTTATATTTTTCTCAACAAAAAAACATTTTATAAAATTATTGCACTCATTTGGGGAGTTGAACTATAATAAAAAATTGCATACAAAATTATAAAAATTTTCCTTGAAAAAATATTCTAACCACCTTGAATAGTCTGCAGTTTAACCTGTAAATGTTTCGCTTCGATTTAGAAGAAGTTCACTTTGATTTCAGAAGCATCAAAATTGTTTAGAGGAGTGTCCAATTTAATATGAAAACTGTCCGATGTGATTAGAAAGGTGTCCAGTTTGACCTGAAAATGGTATATGTGAAAGTGTTACGTAGCAAATTGTTAACGATGCCAATATTGAGAAGTGTGAAAGTGTTACGTAGCAAATTGTTAACGATGCCAATATTGAGAAGCACAAAAGCTGGAAATGATTTTGATCGGTAAAACATAGATGCATTGAAAATGCTGACAATATTAATAAAAACCGACAAAAACACATATTAACATGCTGACATCCAAAAACCAAACGTGTGAGAAATTGAGAGAAACTTACTTGCGTAACCATGATAGCAGATAATTCTTTCGCAGTAGTCTCCTTCAAAGTGCTTCTTGCATACACATCTGCAAGGATGAACCGTTCAGTGCAGTCAAATCAAGATCACTGTGACCTTAAAACATTTATTATTTCCTTCTTCCTAAAAACGCTTGTACAACTGTTATTTCAGCATTTTCAAACACTTCATTTATTCAAATGCTGAAGGAGAACAAGCGAAGACAACATTATTTACCTTTCCTCTTTCTCCATAGCGTTACTTACGAGGAAGGTCAACGAAGTGACCGTGAAGATTCTCACAAGGAAAGGTTCCCAACTCATGGTGAGCTTTTGCGATGCTATTTTGACAGGATGTAGGGCCCAGTGAGCGGAGTGCAGAACCACAGTCAGTTTTTGCTGAACGGTTTTTTGAAGACCTGAAAAGGAGGTCTAAAAGCGTGCGCGCAACTATTATCAACCCCTACGACACCCAACGAGATGTGTCACGATGAAGCAGCCGATAACACTGCCGGCTCATAGGACAACACCGGCGTGCTTTTCAGCTCGAGTCCGAGTGCAGCAATTACTTTTGCACGTGTTTGTTTGTTGTTACTGCGCTTCCTTATGATCACAGGAGTCACTTTTAGACCACCAATGCTTACAACAAACCAAAGCTCTCTATTTGCGCCTTCTTATATGCTAGTTTTTCAACTATGCATATCTGTACCATATCACTTCTCTGGAGATTAAAAGTCTTATATTTATTATTTCCCTTCCAGTCAACAGCTATGGTGCAAAGCTATGAAACAAGTAAAACACAAGCGCTTGTTACACCAGCACCATCTTACAAAAGCGAGTGAGGAACAATCTTCTCCCTGGCAAGGAATGACCACTTCTTCTTCGTTGAACGCGTAATCTGTGGGTGTAGAAAAGGGTCCTGGGTGAACATCGACGTAACCAGCTGCCACCCACGCGTATGACAGACACGGCCGAAACACAGGAGCGCAGAACTGTCGGTAGGTCTGGCTTATAATCTGCAATCAAAAGAAAAGTCACGGGTGGTACCCTTTTGAATAACATTTTATACCAAGCGCGCGTGTAGCGCAGTCGGAGGAGGCGCGACTGTCGCATGCACCCGATACCAGGTTCCTCGTTCGGATTTCCCGTCCAGGCCAACCAAGCCTTCAATCCATCCGGGGTCGGTGAATTGGTACCAGACTTGTCTGGGAAGGATAGAAGGATAAAGCGCTGACTTGTTCATCGGCTGGCCACCGCAAGTCATTGTATGGTCAAATACGCATTCATGTCGCCTCCACGACAGCCAGTAGAAGTAGAATGCGCTGGCGCATCCCAGAAGGGATTGAGTAACGCCGTTCTTTATCCTTTATCCTTTTATTTTATACCAGTTACCCACTTTAAATATACCATCTCGCCTGCATATAACATATTCCGGATGGTACCGTTCGGCCGGCTCGGTTTTATAATATTCAGCCGTAAGATGAGCGTATTTGTGTGCAGTTACGGTATCGTTGGTGATACGGTATGATATGGTGGTGGTATGGATATATATAACGGATATATATAAATATATATATATATATATAATTGAAAAACTAGCACATAAGAAGGCGCAAATAGAGAGCCTTGGTTTGTTGTAAGCATTGGTGGTCTAAAATTGACTCTTGTGATCATAAATAGTGTGATAACAACAAACAAATACGTGCAAAAATAACGACAGCACTCGGACTCGAACTGAGAAGCCCGCCGGTGTGTTCCTATGAGCCGGCAGTGTTATCGGCTGCGCCACCGTGGCACATCTCGTTGGGTGTCGTAGGGGTTGATAGTTGCGCGCACGCTTTCAGACTTCCTTTTCAGGTCTTCAAAAAACCGTTCAGCAAAAACGGCCTGTGGTTCTGGACTTCGCTCAAAGGGCTCTACATCCTGTCAAAATAGCATCGCAAAAGCTCACCATGAGTTGGGAACCTTTCCTTGTCAGCGACCTATCAAGACTCGATGTCAGGACTCAATCCAGGATTCAAATGAGGTCAAGACTCAAAATCCAAGCACAAACTTCAAGATATCAAATTAGGTTATAATGTTCTAGATTTGGTTGTAGTTGTAGGTTGAAGAACTGGTCAAATTACCGGTTGTATATAAATCGTAAATGAATATGTATGAAACTAAAGTCTACTTAATGAATCATCAGAACTTTTTACATTTAGGAAGTGATCCACGCCAAAATTCACAGCGAATGACGTTCTCTGCACGTCTGCTGAATTCCGACGACGTTTTGGTTAAGGGGAAAATCTCACCGTCCTTATTATGCAGTTTATTCAAATATTCGATTATTCGAAAATTCGAATATCCCATGCCACTCTGAAAATCCCCACCTTCACCTCGTTGGCCTGTCAAACGAGTTAGAGTAGGGTGTGTTGCATCAAAAGGCGAGTGAACCTTTCCACTGCAGTGGTGGCCACTCACATGGACGCTTCTTGTGGAGAGACTCCTAGAGCTTGGTTGCCGTAATCCAGCATCCATCATTGCGCATCATGAGATATTCAGCAATTTGGTGCTTTGCTTCAGCAACATTAAGAGCGACATCTCGGATTCTAGACATCACCTACATTTCTCCTTCTCTCTGTTTGCAATCCCTACCCTTTTCCACCCTAATATTCCCTTGTTCCTTTCGATTTCTGCTGTTCTTCATATGCTACTCATGCTTCTCTTTTTACGGCTTCACTAAATAGTTCTGGTGGGTTTCCATAGTATTCATTTTTATAACCTTCCTTTTTTCTTCAGCATTTGTCCCTCTTAGAGTTGGGATCTGCTCTTTTTATATGGTGACGCCATTTAACGCGATCAAATGCCTGATAGCGGTCGATATCAACACCTTTCAAATCTACATGCTACGTATCAAGCCAATGCTGCTTCGGCCGCCTATTAGGCCAATTTCCGGTCTCCTCTATGTTAAGGCCAATCCTCCGAACCTCAGACAATTCATCGGGTGAACCGCAAACCAAACGGTCCCTAATCAGTCTAGCTCTTCAAACGGCGGACGTCCGGCGGTGGGCGTGGCATGGGCGTAACACCCTGCGTTTGCCCCGAAACAAATGCGGAGTGCACGCCGTTCGCACAGAGAGATTGATAGGGTGCGGTTTGATCTCCCGTTCATTAATCAGCCGGTTGACTTTATTACCACCGACGCATCGACGGCGATTCTAGTTCTACATTTCCTCTTGCATTCTAGTTCATTGGTACTAAGCGGCCTGGTGCCAGCTCCGAGATTTCACATGGTCGTGGAACACTCACACAAACACGGTTTCTGTGCACTCCTCTGCTGACTTGGAAAGGAGCACAGAACTAGGCAAGCAAAGGAACTCTGTGGTCTGGTTTAACATGCTCGTCTTGAGACACCCTGGTACATCGGGCACCAGACTACTTAGTACCAGATATTTGCGAACAGCTCCTACTTTTTGTTTAATTTTTTTGAATACTGCTATGTGTCATTTGAGAGGGAATATTTCGTTCTACTAAAATTTATGTTGCATTTATTTGTTTATGCTGAATTTTGTCAGATTTGTCAAAAAAGAGAAAATGAATGACCTTTACCAACAGCTTCTTCTCCTTCCTCAATTTTTCGCACAATGTCATATGTCGTTCGATAGAAGATGTTTTGTTCTCTCAGAACATGTTTTGTTCTTTGGCCATTCAGAATTTTGTCATTTTTTAGGTTATCAGGTCCCAGCTTAGAAAAATAACGAAATGCTAGGAGCTGCTGGTAAAAATAATTTCTGTCTTCTGAACAATTCACCTTAAACCAAACCAAAATGAACGGAAAATCCCAAAACGTTCTTGTTGTGCAAATCATCGCCTTTGGAATGGTTCATAAGATTGTGCAAAAAATTCAAACAAGAAGAGAGAAGGTGCTATCGGCGAAGGTTATTTTTATTTTTATACATTTCCACTTTAATGACCTAAAAATTGAAAAAATCAAAATGAGAAAAAGCGAAACATACCTTCTGGTAGAGCAAATCGAAGAGATGTTTTCGAAGGGATGTGACATAATGCAAAAAATCTGCGAAATTCGTAACATAATGTCTTAGAAAACGTCGGGGACTTACTTTCCAACCTAATATGCAATTTTTATATCGTATTGAACACTTCACGTCAAATTAGACACTCTTCCAAGCTAGCCTGAGACTTCTGAAATCAAACTGAACGTCTTCCAAATCGAAGCGAGCTTCTGACTGGTTAAACTACAGACTCTCCGAGATGGTGGAATAATTTTTCGTTCAAGGAAAATTTGGTGTAACTTTTTTGAACATTTTTACAGCTGCCCGAACAAGTGTAATAATTTTAGTGTATAAGCTTTTCTTTTTTTGAGAAAAAAAGTAAGTTAATCTTCGTTTTAAAGCAGCAAGACGGCAATCATTTATTGCATTAAAAACCAAATTGTGGCATGCACTCGAAAAGCTCTTCGCGATTTTATTTGATTGATAGTGTAAATGCTGATTACATGAAGCGTCAAAGTGAGAATATGTGCGCTTTTACTATTGCTTTTGTTGTATCGTTTACAGGTGTGAAACTCCATGTAAACAGCAAATTTGCTATCGATCGAATAAAAATCGCAACGTACTGAACGAGAGCATGACACAATCTTTTCTTTTGGCACTACTTACTATATACATGTACAGTATACTGTATATACTGTACCTACCATCATGCTATGAAATAATCCGCTGAGAGCTGACTCATAAAATAGGCGGGGGGGGGGGGGGAATTAATCATAAAATAGCGGAAATTGTCGGGAAATACCTAGACGTCTTCTACATGCCTGGGGATTCAGAATACGTGCCGAACGTCGTCCGCTAAGGAAGGGTCATTGAGGGGAACCAGTACCAGTAAGTGGGGAGCAGTAGGGAGGGACTGCATGTGAGACTATCAAGGAAAGCGTATGTCTGAACGGGGGGGGGGAGTCATATAGGGAGAATCCCCACCCCTAAGTTAGTATGAAAATGTGTTTACTTTGCCAAGTCGTTAAACCCATGGAGTAGGGGGTCACAATGGAATACGGCGCGTAACGCGTTTGGGGGTCTTGTACGCCCGCGCTGCTCCTACCGGCAAGTGGCCTTTGCGGACAGTGGCTGGGAGCGCAGATGGGTAATGGGTTGACTCATCTGAGGGAGGTGAGGGGTTTGGTTTCTCTGCGCTGCCGCATTTTTGCATTTCAACTGATTGGTTGAGATTTGGGGAATCTGACGTCTATACCATTTTCAGACGTTTTCTGCTCATTTTTCAGCTGTACGCTGTGGAGAGTACCTTTCTTGCGACTGTTTATTACTGACCGGATTTTTAACAACAACATCGTCGTCAACTTCAAGTTGACGTGCTTCGAAGCCCTTGAGTATGCTGGCCATCCATTCGGCCTGCTTGATTTGTTTCCTCGAAGGTTCCTTGTACAAAGGTGGGCCACATTCCAGCGTGAATAGGTGGATCACCACTCGACCGTCGGCGGACATTGTTGGTGTTAGGTTCTAGAAAACCTTCAGCAGACCTCTTATTTCCAGGTGACAGGCAGACATGAGGGAAAGAGTGTATCGATGCCGTTTAGCTTAATTTGCGGGATCCGCACACCTCGTTTCTCATTTGAACCACCTCCGACTTCACAACGTGGTCTCCTTTGAAAATCCGAGCAAGATGATTTTTCCTGAGGTAATTTGTCCATGTATGGAAACAAACTGTGAATCCTGTAGCCTTTATACGCTGCCCGTATTGTGCCCAGTGCTGCTT